>CM055875.1:18612143-18974643 GCA_029582165.1 Portulaca oleracea
GGAAAGCCAATTCCTATTAGGATAAGATTATTGTAACCATCTCCCCTTAGGATAAGGAGTCCTAATCCAAGGAGGAGATTGGAATAGATGGCGCCTAGGAGTAGTATTCCTTGGCTTACACGCCAAGTAGGAGAGTCCTGATGTGTGTGGGACTTAGTATAAAAAGCTAGGCTTGTAGCCTCTCAAAGGCATCCAACTTTGAATTATGAATACAATCAAGCTTTTAGCTTACCCCTTGAGTGTTTCGTGAGAACCTCGTTGATCTCTTCTATTGTATCTTGGTTTGGCAACCAAGTGGTGAGGAAGAGCTTGTCTCTGAAACATAGAAGGTGTTTCTGTAACTAGGTGGAGGAACAAGTAGCCCTTGGGTTTCTTCTTATGGTGTTTCTGTATCAAGATAGATCCCTTGAACTATCCCAGTTATCTTTTATCGATCTTTCTATCTCAGTTAGATAAACCCTAAGGCTATCAACTCTCTCTAAATTTCCCCTCAAACGTCTAACCCCTCTCTTTCAAACCCTAGCTCACGTCAATCCCCTCTCTCTCTCCAAAATCAACGTCCCTCCCTCTTAATCTCTCAAATCTCTCTCAAATCATCCTTCCCTCCACAAAGACTTCACGTCATTCCCAAATAGCCTCCCCTAATTCTCGTCCATCTCCCTCTCTCAAAATCCACAAAGATTCCATCTTTCTCACACCCTAATCCATACTCGCTCACAATTCATCCAAACTCCACAAAATCTCCCCATTTTCACATGAAGCATCCCTACCCTAACCCTAACCCTAATTCACGTGAAGCACCCTATACTTAGATTGGTTGCATATCTCTCCTTTGACGTGTAATTGATCAACCCCTTGTTTTGATCTCATTATACATCATAATTTTGGTATCAGAGCTTAGGTTTCTTTTGTGCTACACTAAACTCCTCAAAACAGCCCAAACACATTCCCCTCCATTCCCAAAGTAACGAAACCCCTCCATGGCTCATGAGATGTTCATAATGACGAGAGTCCTCAGCAGTTTGATTGTTCCAGAAGATCAGTAACAACGAGAAGCTATCTTTCAGTCTCGTTGTACAATAAAGGGAAAGGTCTGTTCTTTGATCGTTGATGGAGGAAGTTGCACCAACCTGGCTTCAACTACTATGGTGGACAAACTTCAGCTGGAAACTAGTCCACAACCCATGCTCTACACCATCCAATGGCTCAATCAGGGTGAAGGATTAAAAGTTACTCAACGATGTTTGGTAAGCATTTCCATTGGCAAATCTTATCAAGATTCTTTGTGGTGTGATGTATTGCCTATGGATGCTCGTCATATTCTGCTTCGAAGACCATGGTTATTTGACAGAAGCGTGATGCACAACGGGAGAGCCAATACATATACCCTTGTGATGAAAAACAAGGAAATAACCCTAGCTCCACTTAAAATAACCAATCCGTCCCCTCCCAAGAAGGATGACCAAAACCTCGTTACCCTTATGAACATGAACATCATGAGTTTAGTGAACAAAAAGAGGTCATTCTTCTAGACCAAAACACAAACCCTAGCCATGAGAAACATGCAAACGACGACCAGCCATATCACGTCATCCACGCTCTCACCACTCCTCTCTTAAACAAGTATTCTCATGTGTTTCCAGAAGAAATGCCCCCAGGCTTGCCCCCCAAACGTGACATTCAGCATAAGATTGATTTCATTCCCGGGTCAGTCTTATCTAACAAGCCGATATACCGCATAAACCCTAGCGACACTTAGGAGGTTCAAAGGCAAGTTGATGAGCTCCTAGCCAAGGGTATGATCAGGGAAAGTCTCAGTCCATGCGCCGTCCCTGCACTACTAGTTCCCAAAAAGGATGGAAGTCAACGCATGTGTATTGATTGTAGAGTTATTAATAAAATTACTATCAAGTACAGGTTCCCTAAACCTAGACTTAAAGATTTGCTTGACGAGCTCTATGGTGCCCAAGTCTTTTCAAAGTTTGATCTACGAAGCGGGTACTACCAAATCCGGATCCAAGAAGGGGACGAATGGAAGACTGCATTCAAAACTAAGGAAGGTCTCTACGAATGGTTAGTCATGCCTTTTGGACTAACTAATACTCCTTCAACTTTTATGAGACTAATGAACCAGGTTTTAAAGCCCCTTATTGGCAAGTGTGTTGTTAACTACTTTGACGACATACTTGTGTATAGCAAGCGCGAGGAAGATCACGTTTTTCATCTACAGTCAGTTTTGGAGATCTTGGCTCACGAACAGCTATTCGGAAATCTAGCTAAGTGTCACTTCTTCAACAACAAATTAGTCTTTCTTGGCTATATACTCTCGACTGATGGGATACAGGTTGATGAAGAGAAAGTCAAAGTAATCAGAGAGTGGCCTAAACCGACCAGTATTCATGATATTAGAAGCTTCCACGGCTTGGCCTCTTTCTATAGGAGGTTTATGAAGAACTTCAGTACTGCCCTAGCTCCCATGACCGAGCTACTGAAGTCCAAAGAGTTCTCCTGAACGTCGGCTGCTCAACAGGCGTTTGAGAACGTGAAGCACCAGCTCTGCACCGCACTAGTTCTTGCCCTACCAAGCTTTGATAAGAAGTTTGAAGTTGAGTGTGATGCTTTTGGAGTTGGGATTGGCGTTGTATTATCTCAAGAGGGCCGCCCCTTGGCCTATTACAGTGAGAAACTCAGTGATGCAAGGAAGAAGTACAACACCTATGATAAAGAATTATATGCTATTATTCGTGCCCTAGAGCATTGGAGACATTATCTTATTGGCCACGAGTTTATCTTGCATAACGATTATGAAGCATTGAAGTACATTCAAGGGCAACACAAGCTCAACCCACGCCAAACCGATGGGAAAACCGAGGTCACCAACCGGACCCTTGGTTCACTACTAAGGTCCTTGGTGAATAAAGTCAAGAAGGGGTGGGATACTCTACTCCCACACGCTGAATTCGCCTTCAATCATGCACCAAGCAAGGTTATGGGGGCGATCTCCATTCAAACTTGTGTATGGGAGAAACCCTAATACTCCCATGGATCTCACGCCCAACAACATTACTATGAGCTACAATCATGAAGCTAGTAAACGAGCCCAAGAGATCAGAAAGCTCCATGAAGAAATAAGGGGAAGGATAGCTAAGTACACTCAACAAGTTTTAGACTTAGGTAACAAGAAGATGAAGAAGGTTATATTCCAACCAGGAGATCAAGTATGGCTTCACTTGAAGAAGGAGAGGTTCCCCTCCAAAAGGAAAGGAAAGCTCGTTCTCCTAGAAAGAGTTGGAGATAACGCCTACAAACTCTCGTTGAATGAAGACTATGGTGGGAGTCCAACATTCAATGTGGCTGATTTGAAACCCTACTATGATGAAGAAGACCAAGGCATCCCAAGTTTGAGGACAAACTTTTCTCGACAAGGGGGGAATGATGTATTTCAGCCCACACCAAGCCCATCAAAGGATGCCCAACTCATCTACAAGGAAATAGAACGGGTCATAGAGGAAAGATTGAGTATAGAGGCCCAAAGGCCATTCATATTGGGTGCTCCTTATGGCAAGAGGATGTCCAAACATCCTAAAATAGGCTCCAAGTCACACGCCAAGGCCCAAGATTCAAGCCCAAAGTGAATTTCACATCTCTGATCATTTCAGTTTGAAGTTCACAGTTTTGACCATTTTCATTTGAATTTCACGGTTTTGGCCTTTTGGTGTATTTCTTTACATTTCTAGGGTTTTCTTTACATTTCTGATTTTGTAAGGTGCCAAGTAATATATATAAACTTTGTCACCAAGTCTTAGGAGTCTAGATTAATCTAGAATGTTCTAGGATGTTCTAGAATGTTCTAGAAGGTGTGGTGTGTGTGTGTGATAGGCGTGTGATAGCGTAGATTAGGCGCCAAGTTGTTATTTCCTAGATAAGGTTGGCTTATTTTGTAACTAATCCATCTTGGATTAGGAAAAACAATTCCTATTAGGATAAGATTATTCTAACCATCTCCCCTAAGGATAAGGAGTCCTAATCCAATGAGGAGATTGGAATAGATGGCGCCTAGGAGTAGTATTCCTTGGCTTGTACACTAACTAGGAGAGTCCTGATGTGTGTTGGACTTAGTTAGTATAAATAGCTAGGCTTGTAGCCTCTCAAATGCATCCAACTTTGAATTATGAATACAATCAAGCTTTTAGCTTACCCCTTGAGTGTTTCGTGAGAACCTCGTTGATCTCTTATATTGTATCTTGGTTTGGCAACCAAGTGGTGAGGAAGAGCTTGTCTCTGAAACCTAGAAGGTGTTTCTGTAACTAGGTGGAGGAACAAGTAGCCCTAGGGTTTCTTCTTGTGGTATTTCTATACCAAGATAGATCCCTTGAACTATCCCGGTTACCTTTTATCTTTCTATCTCAATTAGATAAACCCTAAGGCTATCAACTCTCTCAAAATTCCCCCTCAAACGTCCAACCCCTCTCTCTCAAACCCTAGCTCACGTCAATCCCCTCTCTCTCTCTCCCAAATCAACGCCCCTCCCTCTTAATCTCTCAAATCTCTCTCAAATCATCCTTCCCTCCACAAAGACCTCATGTCATTCCCAAATAGCCTCCCCTAATTCTCATCCATCTCCCTCTCTCAAATTCCACAAAGATTCCATCTTTCTCAAACCCTAATCCATACTCTCTCACAATTCATCCGAACTCCACAAAATCTCCCCATATTCACGTGAAGCATCCCTACCCTAACCCTAATTCACGTGAAGCACCCTATACTTAGATTGGTTGCACGTCACTCCTTTGATGTGTAATTGATCAAGCCCTAGTTTTGATCCTATTATACATCATTAATCCTCTCCTTAACTTTGCAGATTTGTTTTCAACACCAAGAGCTCGTAACAGGTGGCTTGTACTCCCACCAATCATGATTCTTAATATACCTTTCATGTATCCATCTTACCGAAATAATATCATTCTTTTGACTATATTCCAAACCAATTTGCCAATTCTACCAATATTCCAAATCTTTGGATTTTTCAAACATAAGCCTCCAAGTTTCCTAGGCTTACAAATAGTATTCCAATCAACTAAAGGGGCTCTGTTAGCATTGACATCAGCAGGCCATATAAAATTGCGGCACACTTTAACAATATGTTCAATAACATTTTGAAGCAAAAGAAAAATATTTGTCCAATAGTCAACAATACTCAAAAGAACAGAGTTAACCAACTGCACTCTATCAGCATAAGATAAGTGTCTTGAAGCCCAAGCACGAATATTAGCAGTTATTTTGACAGCACATAATTCACGATTGCGACGGCGATTTTCCCGGAGACGATTGCTTGAAGGGAAACCCAGGCATGATGAGTTCTCCGACAAAGGGTGTGTTGAATTTTCTAGGGTTTTTCGCCCCATTTCATTTTTTTCAAAATTGGGGTATTCGCTGAATGTTTGATGTTCAGTCGAACAATTGATGGTGTTTTTTTGACAGAGTACGAAGGAAATTCGAACAATTGGTGACGGCTTCCTAAGGTGTGTTTGAAGCAGAGGTTGAAGAAAGGAAGAAGGAGATGTAAGTCATTGTATATATTGCTTGAAGTAACGGTATTATGGGGGCTTGTTGTTCATGTCAGCGCCTGATGTTCATTTGTAGTTATCTTTATGATCGTTTTTGGATGCATCCTGATGGTCATTTCAATTTGACGTCTGATGTTCATATTGGTGTTCATACAGTGGTGATGTTTATTGTTGGATGTTCTTCGGGTTTGTTATTAATCGTATGAGTTCATTGTATGCGGATGCCTATTTTTGGCTCTATGCAAGTTGGTGTTCATGAGAGAACAAGTATTCGAGAATTGTGTTGGTGTTCATTTTAGTTATCGTGATGTTATTGTTTGGGGGTGCACCCTGCTGTTCATTTCAATTTGACGTGATGTTCATACATTGTTGACTTGATGTTCATTTTTTGATGTCTTGATGTTCATTTCAGTTTGACTACATGGTGGTTGTTTTATTGGATGTGTAGGGGAGGGGAAACAGATCCACTTGAGGCAAGCGCACTGATGCAGAGCTCTGATGGAAGGGCTATTATCTTGGTGCCAAATCCAAGGCCAACGTAAGTATAGTGACAAAATAATGCATTTTGGGTGTGTTCCATATTGACGATCGCTAACAGTGTTGTTTGGGTCGTAGGGGGAAGGAGGTGGTTGTACAAGACGAAAGTTCATAAGTTAGGTCATTATGTTCATTTAAAATGGATTGGTGCTCATTTTCATGTATGTAGATGGTAATAATCAATAATTGATCATGTAGTACTGAAAAAGGCACTTGATATGAACTGATGTTCATTTCAGTTCATGTTGTTGATCATTTATAGTACCTTGATGCTCATAAGACACACATGATGCACGTATTCAGAATTTGGTGTTCACTGAAAAGTTTG
This sequence comes from Portulaca oleracea, assembly GCA_029582165.1. Taxonomy (NCBI): domain Eukaryota; kingdom Viridiplantae; phylum Streptophyta; class Magnoliopsida; order Caryophyllales; family Portulacaceae; genus Portulaca; species Portulaca oleracea. The sequence goes on from CM055875.1 coordinate 18,618,576, forward strand.
TTATTTGAGTCACTTAATGTTCATTTCAATTCAGCCTGATGTTCATTTGATGTATATTGGATGTTCATTTTCACGATGTGGATGTTTTATGTTCAAGTGTGTACTTGACTTAGCGGACAACAATATGGCACGCGTCCTTGCATCGGACATACTGACCAACATTTTGTCTGACATGGTGAACATGACAGTCGACATGGCAGAGGCATCAAGCCTAGTGTAGGATCACGTAATCATGAGAAACGCGGACCCAACTGGGGGGAGGGGTGGGCTGAATGAGTCCCCCTTCGAAACTCCCCAGCTGGCACAGAATTCCCCCGTGGCCCCCTAGTTAATGTGGCATCTCCCACTGTTGAACTGAGCGCAACGTCTACAAGGGTAAAGCGCAAATCATGTTGTGTTTGTGTTGACCTCGTCAAGACGAGAGCAAGTCAATGGAACAGGACGAGCACTGTTGCACCACTTTGACTTAAATTTACCTCGCTTTGGTCAATCATGTTGTGTTTGTGTTGACATTTAGAATTTTACTTTGTTGTCTTTTGTTTGGAAAATTTGGGATATTGTATTAAACGTTGATTGTCAGTTTGTAGATAAACATTAGCATTTGCATTGGACATCCGGTGATGCATGAATGAGCATCAGCCTGTATGGTTTAAATTAATACATAGTTTTCCAGTTTTCTAGTGTTTTCCATATTTCTATGGTTCGTGTTTTCCAGATTTATAGATTTTGTGTTTCCGGTGAAGTATAAATGAACATCAGTCTTTATTGTTTAATACTGAAGTGAAATGGACAGCAAGGTGTATTAAAGTGAATAATGGCGTCATTCCCAATGAAATGAATATCATGTTATTGTAAAATGAACATCACATTTTTGTGAGTTGAGCAGCGAGGTATAGTAAAATGAGCATCAGGGTTTGTGAAAATGATCATATATGTATAATGAAATAAACATCAACTTAAATTGGAATGAAACTCAAACGAAATTGAGATGAACATTTAAATGTCTTGAATGGACAAATGCACCAAGGCATTATCATGGAGTCTTATTAAATGAACATCAAGGTTTGTTTAAATGAACACCAATTTGTAGTGTGTTAACGCTGAAGTGAAATGAAACATCAAGGTGTGTTCAACTAAAAAATGCACCAATTCATTGTCCTTAAGTCATTTTGACCATATAATGGTGTTATTGTGAAAATGAACACCAAGTTTTTGTGAAATGATCATCTAAGTACAGTAACATGAGCATCTACCTATAATGGAACATTGCACCAATTGTTTATCGTTAAGCCGTTTGGGCATATAATGGTTTTTGCCACATGAATGTTAACAAAATGGACATCAAGTTGAATTAATTAAATAGCATCAAGTTATTTTGAGATGAACATCAAGTAATTATAAAATGAACATCAAGTTTCTGTGAAATAACATCAAGTTTTAGTGTAATGGACATCGAGTATTTGTGAATGAACATCTAGGTATAGGGGAATGAGCATCTACATATAATGATCACCCAAACAAAAATGGACATCAAGTAACTGTGAAATGAACATCAAGTTTTTGTGAAATGAACATCACGTTATTGTGAAATGGACATCGAGTGTGTGCCAAAATGACCAGCTATGTATAGTACAACGAGCATCTACATATAATGAAAACATTTTGGGCAACGATCATCTATATATTTAATGTCATCTTCTTCCCAAGCGTCCACCCTTGTTTCGAACAGACAAACACCTTCCATTACGTTCCCTTGTTGTCTTTTGTGTGACTGTAGCCACATAAACTAAAACCAACGCTAACTACGTACCATTCATAGAACTTCTTCCCCTCTTCAATGTCATCGAATGTCATCTCTTCTGTTGGAACCCATGATTCAACATGACAAAATGGAACATATTCACCGTAGTCGTTCATTTGGTAGTTTTGTGGCATTGGCAGGGGAAGCACGGCGGTTCCTATCCCCACTTGCAACACGCCAGCAACAACACTGCACATATGACAGAGCATCAATGATCATCAAACCACCACGAACAACACACGAATTGAAATAAACAACACCATTCATGGAATGAACATCAATCACGCTATTACGAACATCAACTAACCTTGAACATTAACCATACCTCTATGAACAACAAGTTTGGTCTTAAACATACTATTATGAACATCAACTATTACGAACATCAAGTTGTCATGAACATAGAATATTACATGAATGAACATCAATCATACTATTATGAACATCAACTATTGCTGGAATGAGCATCAAGTACTATACGAATGAACATTTATCAATTTTGGTATGAACATGAAGTATTACATGACTCAACATCAATCATGCTATTAAGAACATCAACTAATGTTAGTATGAACGTCCAGTACTTCATTATGAACAACAACAGTCCTGATGTATTATAGACACATGCACTCATGAATGAACATCAAGCATATTAAGATGAACATTAGTGATTATTGATAACATCAAAGAGATGAAGACCAACTAATCATACCTTGAGCATTAAGCATTCACTGATGAACATCAATGAACATCAACAACAGATAATACAAATGAACAATGACCACCAAGCTGATCAAAACATCACTCACGCTATTACGAACGTCAACGGTTAATACAAATGAATAATAAAATATCAATGAACATCTCCTTCTACCTTTCTTCAACCTCTGCTTCAGACACATCTTTAGAAGTCATCACCAATTGTTCAAATTTCCTTCGTACTCTGTCAAAAAAACATCATCAATTGTTAGACTGAACATCAAACATTCACCGGATACCCCAATTTTGAAAAAAATGAAACGGGGTGAAAAACCCTAGAAAACTCGACACACCCTTTATCGGAGAAATCGTCGTGCCTGGGTTTTCCTTCAAGTAATTGTCTCCGGGAAAATCGCCATCGGAATCATGAATTATGTGCAGTCAAAATTCGTCGGGAATCGCTATTTTTATACCGTCGATTTCGCCGGAAAAAATAGGACGATTTCTCTTCAAAAGCTCCAACTTTTGCTACCCCTGTTACGGCTTCCTCTTCTCAATTTGTCTTTTTCAAGATTTTGTATAATGATTGTGTATGTTTTGGAAACTGAAGTTAGTAAATGCCCTCTCCACAGCGTGCAAAAGCAACAAATCATCCTGGCCTTTCCTTTCTCCTCTCACGTGACAATGTAAAATTCAGCCAATCATCTTTTAACAACAGATACTTGAAATAAAGATAAATTAACTATTTATATCCACCCTAGATCTTGGAACCAAGGGTTAGGATTTCCCATGCTTCTCTTCTCACAAAACTTCTCTTCTCATTATATCTATTCCTATATATATATTTCTAAATATATATATATATATATATATATATATATATATATATATATATATATATATATATATATATGGGAATGGATCCAGTGAGAAGTAAATTCAGGTGAGAAGATGAGAAGGTTAGATCCTGGCCGTCCATTTTAATCCAACGTCCAAGATTAAAAATTCACACATGTTAGCTAAAACCAGAAACCACTGTTCAATTAAGGCCAAAACAGCTAGTGATTTTAATATAAAATCCGGAAATCAATTAAAAAAATCTGATTGTTAGCTAGAATTAAGGAAACAATTATTGTGATTAATAAATCTGATTTAATATATCCTAAAATAACAGTCAACAGTATCTCAAGATTTTCCCATAGCTTAATACAATCACGTTCAACACAATACACTCAAATTCATCAAACGTCAACACATTAACGTTGAGTGGAATGAATGGCTTCTAACAGGTATGTTCATTTTTCATGGCGTTTTTCTTTTTTTTATATTGATTCATCATTCAATAGTAAGCATTCTGTTTTTCGAAGTTTTTTTTAGAGTGGATTTCAGAGAATTTTTTATCAAAAAACATCGATAATGATGTTTCATGTTATTATGGGCGTTTGTGCATAGTCGCATTAAAATTTAGTATGTGCATTCTGTATAATTACAATTTAGTGAATACTGTAAACCAAGAAAACACATATACAATTAGTTATGTACTGTTTGAAGTATGTCCACACTAATTGTAATGTGATCACTTTAAAATATTTTTTTATAAAATGATTGCTTATTTGGAATGTGTATTACATGATTGGTTCTTCATTTGGACACGTAGAAGACACATATTGATCATTTATGTAACAAATATGGACTACGTGAGGTTATGTAGTTGTTTACACACTGTGATCACACATAGTGATCATTTAAACATGTTGTGGTCACAGTAATCACATGCGTATCAGCTGTGTACAACAAACATCAGTCTAGAACCGCACATCTATTAATGAACACGATTGCCTAATTTGTGACCACATTAAGTAAATCAATGATCACAATTATGAATATTGTTCAACGACAACCGCTACGTGTGTTTTCATTTATATTTGAAACATGTATATGTGTAACCCTTATTGTTCAATGCATTACATTGGATGATTTATAGTGTAACTTAACTAATGTTTAAACGTGAAAATGCAGTGCAGCTGGTTGTACCAAGAACAGTTATGTGGTACCACCAACGGTATCGGACGATGACGGCGCGAGCATTAGGCTATACTGGCCAACGTGTGACGACGAGTCAATATATCCAAAAATGGGTATGTGGTTTCCAATGCTGGAACATGCCAAAAAGTGTTATGAAAAATATGCGATAGCAGCGGGGTTGAGTGTGCGCAGCGGTTCGCACACGATAGAGAGGACTGAAAGGGGCAGGGAGTGGAAGTATTTTTTATGTTCACACCAGGGTTTTAGGCAGACGAAGGATGATGCATTTGAGATTGTGGACTCAAACAGCCCCGAGACACAATCTGACAAGGGGAAGGGTATTGCCGGTAGTGTTGATGCAACAGTGGACAAACCGCACTCAACGCGGCGTAGGGTTGCTGAGACCCGAGTTGGGTGTGACGCACTTATGGCTGTGAGGACCCCAAAAAATGGAATAGGTTACGAAGTGCATAGGCTCACATTGGCACACAACCACCCATTGATGACCCCGAGCAGAAGCCAGTTCAACAGGACACCAAGGCGCGTTTCATCATTACAAAAGGATCTTGTTAACCAGTTCAACCGTAGCCAACATAGGTGCGTTGAAGGTTTATCATGTATTGAAAGAGTGTGTGGGCGGGTACGAGAACATAGGGTGCACCCAGCAGGACATGAAAAACTATCGGCGTACACTAAAAGCAGCTCTGAAAGGCAACGACGCACAAATGTTGGTTGATGCACTTAAAAAACGTAAGGGGGAGGATTCGGGGTTCTTTTATGCATATGAGTCTGACGAACATCAGCAGCTGACGCATGTTTTCTGGTGTAACTCCACGTCTCGTAGAGATTATATGTGCTATGGGGACCTCCTATCATTTGACACAATACAGCAAACCAACAAGTACAAAATGGCCTTTTGTCCTTTTACTGGTTTGAACAATCACCGGAAATTGGTGTGTTTTGGTGCCTGGTTAATTACTAATGAAAGAATTGAATCATTTGAATGGTTATTTGAGAGGTTTTTGGAGGCAATGCATTGGAACCATCCTAAGACAGTGACAACAGATCAAGACCATGCAATAAAGGCAGCGGTTCGAGAAAAATTCGTAGATTCGAAATACAGGTGTGTAACTAGTGTATATAATTTAACAGGCTACATGACATTTTTGCATCAATATGTTCACACATGTGTTGGGGGGTTTTTTTTATTTTTTTTATTTGTTGTCAGTATTCAATTCACGACAATAATTAGGTGCTGATCATACATGATCACACATATCGAAAGTGTGATCATGAAACCAGTAAAGTTAGTCTGCCGAAGTAGTCAACATATTGTATGGGATATTTAATAGTTTTTACGTTATGTTTTATGTTTTTTTCATGCGCAGGTACTGCATGTGACACATAATGCAGAAGATCCCTGAAAAGTTGGGGCGGGAACTGAACTGTTGTGATGAGTTTCAGGAAGAGCTGAAGTTGTGTGTGGGCTTCCGAAGATGGTGACGAGTTCGAGGAGAAGTGGGCCGAGTTGATGAGAAAGTATGACCTCGAAGACAATTCACACATGGCTTATTTATGGGACATATGGGAAGAGTGGGTGCAGGCGTACTTTCGCGATCAACACTTGGGTGGTATGCTACGGACGACTTCAGCGTCTGAGAGTCAGAATGCCGTTTTTGCGTCACTTACGAGCCCCACACTGAGTTTCGTTGAGTTCTTATTGCGTTATGAACATGCAGTTGATGCACAACGTCACAGGGAGAAGGACATGACGAACAAGTCTTTGACGTCGCTCCCTGTTCTGAAATCAGAGCTGGCAATCGTGTGCCACGCTAGGCAGATATATACTCATGCAAATTTCTATGTCTTTCAGGAGAATCTGAAGCTTGCTTTATACGAAACGGAGCAACGGGATCCCAATCAGTCTGGTGATTGTTCCATATATAAAGTGCGTGATATTAAATCAAACAGGGTCAGGCTGGTTGTGTTTCATCCAATCACATATGACACGACATGTGAATGCCCGTTTTATGATCTCCAAGGAATCTTGTGTCGCCACATGATATCGGTAATGAAATTTCTCCCTGAAATTTCGGAACAGTTTGTCCATATCAGGTGGACAAAGATGTCAAAGACACGACCGTATTTTACTGTTGATCCAGAACTTGACGCGGCAAAGTCCAAAGTCGATGATGTGCGAGCACGAAAGGCAGACACTTGGGCAAAGGTGTATATGTGCATGGATTCAGCTGGCAATGACCCTGATTTGTTGACCATGTTAGGTTGGATGCTTGACGATGTGCTGAGCAAGATGGTTGTTGGTCAAAATGGTGACGGTAGGGTGACGACTGATGTCGAAGCTTGTTTTGGTGTGCCGGTCCATGAACTGATAGTAATAAAAACTCCACCGGCGTCGAACCCGAAAGGATGTGCTAAGAGGAAGATGAGTGGTATTGAGACTGCAGTGCAAAAAAAAGCTTCCGCTAGGAGGTGCCATTTTTGTGATCAGATTGGCAACCATGACAGCCGAACATGCCCCGAACGTTTTCAGTGATTTGTGTAATGTTTTTCATTTTATAGTAAGTTAGTCGTTTAGTTTAGTATGCAGTTTATGCATTTGGCGAGGTTTGTTAGCTTTTGGATTTTTTTTGGTTATGAAAGTTTTATATTGTGTCGTGATATGTGTCAGAACTTGATGTTTGTTTAACAATAACACATTGGCCACACCATTGATTAGTGTGGCCGTAGCACTATAATATTTTCTTTAGAAGAATCTTTTGTGACCTCGTATTGTGTCAGTGTGGTCACAATATAAAAATATACATGGTGGATTCAAAATGATTTTTGTATGCCCCCAAATTGATGTCAATGTGAGCCATTACAAATACTACTCTTTTTACTTTGTATTACTGATTGAAAACGACGTTTCAAATATTAACTACTACAAACATCACTGTGACCATACATAATTGGGGTGTGGTCATGCCATGTTAAACATTGGTGGTAGGACCAATATGACATTTTGTGACCCAAATTTTATGTACATGACATGTACCACACATGCTTCACGCCCATAAGTGCTTCACACCAAACTCAGGTCCCAGCAACCATACACCACGTTGAGTGTGATGCGTCCGATTTTAAAATGCTAACAGTTTTATAATACTAATTACTGAAAGTATATGTGTGGACATATTGGGTGGATGTGTTGCAATTAGTTATAATTTGATACTCAAATTAAAATATGTAGCCAACATTTTAAAAATTTAAGAATGGTATACAAAAATCAAGTAGACCACATTATCGTGACATGTGACCATACATATTTTGTAAAAAATATAATGTAATACATGATCATATTATGGTTGAGTGTAATCATAAACATCATATAAATCACATAACACTGACATGTGATCATACCCATTTTGTCAAAAATAAACTGTGTTACATGATTACATTCTGATTAAGTGTGATCATACACACCATGTATGGATATCTTTGAAAAAAATGTACTGTATTACATTCACATTATGGAGGAGTGTAATCATACACATCATGTACATCACACAACATTGGCGTGTGATCACACCAATTATTGTCAAAAATAAACAATGTAACATGATCACATTTTGGTTGACTGTGATCATATATGCCATGTAGGGTTAGTTGTTGTTAAAAACATAAAGTGTTATATGAACACATTATGATGGACTATGATCATATATGCCATGTATGGTAATTTCAGCAATGTAATGTATTATATTAACAAATTACGATGGACTGTGATCATAAACATCGTGTATGTCACATAACATGGACATGTGATTATAGACAGTTTGTCAAAACAAAACTATGTAACATGAACACATTACGGGTGGATGTGATCATATATATCATGCAGGGTCATTTCATCAAAGTACTATTGCCTGATCAAAATAAAGATAACCTCATGTCGATTACAAAAACAAGTGACGTCATGCAACGTGTTCATATAGTTACATAAACTAACAAGTGTCAGATCGCAGCACTGCGCATAACTTCAAGTACCAAATGGTGACAATCATCCAACAAAAACATCCAGCACACACAAACAGCCACCCACCCACCCCTTAACTAACTAAGAGTACTAAAGTTGCAAGATATTGTACGACATCCCAACACACTAAAGAAAAACAATATTTGAAATGGATGGCTCATAAGCTTGCTGCGTCCTGTTTGATTGTTCGATGTGTCTCCCAGTGATCCGCATTTATGTACACTTCTTCCCTCTTTTCGTTTTCCTTGTACATCGCCAAACTATAGCAATAGTGGATGCGAAGGGAATGCACTCTCGCCTCTCTCATCTGGTGTATAACAAATAGTATACATAATATACAACTACATAATGTAATTGTTAATCAAAAGAGAATGACATGCATTAATGACATTTAATAGACAGGGTGTCAACAAAATATAAGGTGATGACATGTACGTACTAGGATCAAGTCCTTCCGGGAAAAACCTGTGAGCTAGTTCCGTGCCTGACCGAAGAACGTCTCCATGTGTCGCATATAATACTCACCAGTATCGTTACCTTGGTCGTTCAACCTCCATCCCATGTCTGGCCTCTTTAGTTCACTGCCCTCGACGACCACGTCAGCAAGTGGGTTACGAGCGTGACTTAGGAATCTACGAACCAGAGTGCGCTGCAAAAAAACGACTTGGAATAAACATTTGGTCTACAAACCGAGTCAATGCCAAACATAGCATTAGTTCATCGGTGCTAACCATTACTTCATCGATATGGTCGTACCCGTCCTCCACCGACACACGTGTGTAGTGGTTGTCGATAATATAGATGCACCCATTCCGCACATCAGCGCACCACAAGAAATATCGACCGTCCATGCGTGCCGGCGCAAATAACTTCATATTATAAAATAAAATATGAATTTGTTTCACAACTCACATTGACACCATCTCACATTCGTATATGTCAACACAAAAAGTGTAATATATATTCACCTCCATTATATCCATTTAATTACAAACACAATATATATGTATGTATAGTGTGACCACAAATGACATGAGTGTGGCCCAGTCAGTGGTGAAACCATCCTTCGATGCAATCCACGCATAATGAACTTGAACCATTAATCGCATGTTTAGAAAAACAATAGTTCATACGTACCAGATCAATTTTCTTGATGTCTATCCAGGGACACCGCCTCAACTCTCTAGATGTTTTTTCAATGAAAAGTGCAACTGAACGATCATCTAAAGGGTCCCCATCAAAAGCAATGTCGAACATATCACCCTTTTAACATCAGAAGGATATTAATTTGTTAGTTTGTCAAACATATATTTACATGTTACATCATAATGTATGCAATAAGCCACTTACAAAACAACTTATCGGAATGAAAAATCGAAGCGGGGCATCTAGCGATTTGAACATTTCGTAGTCGTTCAACATCGATGCATATATATCTATTATCCTCGGTGACACCTGGTTGCCTGGGGCCAGTGACCTGAAATGCAACCTCGTTGCCACAACACCGTCCCGATTGTACACTAACTCCCTATTAGTTGTTTGTACCAAAAAGAATGTAAAGGTAACATGTTATTTTTCCATAAATATAACATTCCAATGAAAGTGTATGTTGTATATAGACGAACGTTAACAAACTGTGTGGCACACACACTAACCTTGGGTTTTCTTCATGTCTTCCTCCCCCCCTAAAAAGAAGCTTCGTCCCCGAAACTTGCTGTTGGACTAATCGCGAACGAAGTACCTTAAAAGAGGTGTGGATAGCTTTTCTTCATGTCTTCCTCGGTTTCCCACGTGGCTTCCGAGGTATCTTGGTTCGCCCATAGTACTTTGACTAAGGGGATTTCCTTAGAACGAAGTCGCTTGATCCTACGATCTAGGATTTGGATCGATTGTTGTTGAAAAGTGAGATTTTCTGACAGCAGAGGTGGTTCTTCTGCTAAGACATGCGTCGAATCCGGCACATACTTTCGTAGTTGCGAAACGTGAAAAACGTCGTGAATTTGCCCTAGGTTGGATTGTAAGTCTAAACGATATGCTACCGGATTTATCTTCTGTACAACGGAATAAGGTCCGATATAGCGTGGGCTCAACTTTCCCCTGACATTGAATCTCCGAACTCCTTTAGTTGGAGAAACTTTAAGAAAAACACGATCTCCAATTTGAAATTCGAGCGGCTTCCGCCTGCGATCAGCATAACTCTTTTGTCTACTCTGGGCAGTCTTAATATGTTGCTGGATGATTATGATCTTATCCGTGGTGTCCTGAATCAGATCCGGCCTATGATTAACGCTTGATCCAGTTCTCCCAACACAATGGGGTCCGACACTTCCTTCCATAAAAGGCTTCAAAAGGAGCCATCTGGATGGTAGACTGGTAGCTATTATTATAGGAAAACTCCATAAAAGGCTTCAAAAGGAGCCATCTTCATGTTTTCAGACGCCACATACTCTGGGGCGAAACGGGACAATTCATTGAACTTGGAGGTATACTGCAGCACCGAAATATCCTTGTTCACCATGCTCCAATCTAGGAACTCCTTCTCTTTTTGCCGTCTAAGGGTTTGGGGGTAGAACTGCGCTCTAAGATCACTTAAGAAATCGTTCCATGTCCCTTGGTATCTTTCCCTGACGGTCTTCCACCAAATGTCGGCTTCTCCCTTTAGGTAGAAAGTCCCTATTGTCAGTCTCTTTTCTTCAGGCACCTCTACTACTTTGAAGATCTTTTCCAGATCCCTAATCCAATCTTCCAAAACTACGGGGTCATATCCTCCCGCATAGGTGGTGGGGTTACGCCTGGCCACCCTATCAGCATAGTTTATCTCCTTTGGGTTACTTGGTTGAGCCATAGATGGGACAGGTATCCGCCTTAGCAACTCCTGGACCAAGAACCCATAATGGTCGGGGTATAGAGGTGGATTAGGAGGGGTTGACCCCAAAGATGACTCAGGTTGGGATACTATTCCTGGGGTAAGCTGGGGTCCCTGCAACTCTAGTTGGTTCCCCGCTGCTCCATTTTATAAAGAATAAATCAATAATCAACACAATTCCTAGCCATTAATCTCTGGCAACAGGTTTCATTTTTAATCATGCATACAACCCCAATGATTTTATTGTCACAATAAACCTCAACATACATTTTCGCACATGCACATATTCATATATAACAAGGATAACATCGCTTCATAAGGCTTCCCAAATACTTAAGACCCCAAACCTCAAACAATAATATTAGCATACCCATCGATAGACATTAAAGAAAATTTGGATCCCTCTTTCTTTCTTCTCGGGTATCCCTGTTGCAATCATTATTTCCGACATATGTCCCAACAAGTACGCAAATCAACAATTCAAATACATGCACTGCCTCCCTTTACCCAAAAACATAGGGAGGGTCCCAAAATTAGCATAGTTTGACTAAAAACACTTGATGACCTTAAAACAAAAGATATGGCCAATCGCAACTAATTCTGTCAACTAGCTAAAATAAGGTTAGCTTCCTAGCTATCCCTGCACAAAAATAACGGTTAGTATTCCTTCAAACACGAGAGTTAGACCCCTCCTGCTCTCTTGACTCCTCCACGTGACGAAGCCTCAAAGGGCGAATGCTCTTGCGCCTTGCGTGACGGATCTTGGGCCTTAGATTTGTCCAGTCAAAGTTTCTTGCCACTGGAACAACATGGGAAGGTGTCTCCCCACCACGGTCTCTATCGTGATTAGGCCCTTGGCCCACCTCCTCCTCATCTAGATCCATACTCGGGTCTTCTTCTTCCTCGGGCTCTTGCTCCGAGGGTGTAGACTCATGGCGGGATGGCGAAACCGGCACGATAGGACGTCCTGTGATAAGAGGCGTAAAGTGGAGTCGTACCTCATCCGCCGGTGGAGAGAAAACATGAGGTGGAGTGATTCCTGCGTTAGGGGGAGCGGGCAATGCGAGCATCTCATGAAGAAACGGCCCTAGCTTGCTAACGTGTAAACTCAGAGATTGAGCGGTTTGCGTGATGACCGCTTCCATAGCAATTTGGTTCCAGGCCCCGACATAATTGAGGCACCAGGCGTGACGAGCGGGTTCACCTCGGAGAAGTAACTGACGGTATCTATCCCTAATGTCGTCCCACGGACTCTCATGAGGAAGAGTAGCTAGCAAGCATCAAGCCTGACATATGTCGTCATGATACTCTGATTTTGAATTAGCAGCACAATGAGCATCAAAGGCATCTTGCAACGCCTTGAGGTGAGTTTGAACATTTGTTCAGGGTTCCATAAACATCACGAAAGGATTGGGAAGGGAATTACCATCGGCATCCATCTACATTATACACATAACATAAAAGCGAAGTTTTAAAAGACTTAACAAATTGTAAGCTTGTTAAAGTAAATAAAAGAAAACAAGGCAAGGTCCGAGACTCCACCGACTTAAACCTTATTTAGGGACTAACTCAACAAGCTCCGCATATTCCACAAACACTTCTGCACATAACATGCTTCACTCGTACCAGACTTTTAAGTTACTCACAAACCGTATTTACATTACTAAACTTTCTAATTTCTGGAGAAATTTCGGCAGCACTTCCCCTATAAATTGGACTATCCCAAATTTTACATAACTTCAAACCTGCAAGAAAACGGATACACTTCATATATTCATTCGGAGCCTCATGCTCAACATCCAATCCAACCAATTCACATGTTCCCCCAATTTTCATCCATAAAGCACACACATACCACACATTTACACCTAAACTTTACACATACATATCATACTCCCTAAGAGATGCTAATTCCTCAAACTCTTCTTATAACTCCGCTCTGATACCACAACTGTAACACCCCAACACCCTTAATCACAAGATTAACATTAAACACACACTAAGCCTGTGATTAGCGCAGCGGAACACCTAGGGTGGAGGCATTGCCGCCGTCCCCACTCGGGACAAGGCAACAAACCCAAACACCAAACAAGAACACAAAAGTCACAACAAAACTTTGAACATACACTTCATACTAAAACCCACCAAAACATAAATAATTCAACTTATACAACCATTAGGGGAATAACTACATCCCATATTTCATGACCAAGGGGTCTTTTAACCATAAGGAAAGCACCGGAATCGGCCAAACTTCCATTCGAGACTACCTTGCTTGGGTACACGCCTACTTTTGCTTATCCTTGCCCTTAACCTGGGAGCTCGGACTGCCTAAAACAAAACACTAAAACAACGCAAAAGTGAGTGGGGAAACACTCAGTACACGAACCTCCAACACGTCAAACCGTTCGAAAACGGTTTTAGTGCCGGCATTAAAATCATTTAGAAAACGGGGAAAGGGATAAACAAACATAAAAATAACTTGAATTCATCAATATAAAAGGTAAAGTATATGAGAGGTAAGATAGGTACTAAACATAAGTATTTGGTCCCTTACGATCGATGCAATACATCTCACACACGCGTATGCCCAAACCAATCGAAGTTTGGAATGGGTGACTGTCGAACAGTCGACACTGGCCAGGTCTGGACACTCTGATCAGGAGTATCATACATAAAAAGAGAGCTAGTACCTAAAAGTAACTAGCACAAAGAATACATAAAATGGGACCCCTTTAAAAACGTAAAATAAACATTAAAGAACAACTTAACATAACCATGAAAACATTAAACGATAAAAAGGAGCGAAAAGTTGGACAATTCGCGTACCTTGGGTAGTAGAAAAGTCTAGCGACGTGTCTCGAGCTTGGGACGGTTTGGGCGACTTGGAAACTATAATAAGAGCATAAGAAAATTGAGAGTTTAAATAAAGTCCTTGCATTTACAAGCTAGGATGAAAGTATTTAAAACTTGATAACTTAAAAGGGATGAGAAAATAGAAATTTCAGTTTTTTGGTCAATCAAGGATTTGGTGATAACTTGAGCTCGGAAACTCGGATTTTTGCAAACGAGTACTTTTCGGAAAGGGAAAAACACGCCCTACAATTTTGTCAACTGACCCGAAGGCTAAAAATGAAAGGAAGGGCTCGGGAAAAGGCCCGGACAGAAGCAGAGCACTTGAAACTAATCATGCGGTTTGGAAATTTAGGCGAAACTTATGGCGAAATTTGACTACGATCAAAGAAAGCTTGTGATGAATGACACAAAGGTCAACCTCTCATTAGAGCCTCCTACGAGATCAAAGTGTCACCTTAAAGTTAAAATTAAGGAAATAAATTCTGGGCAGAAACTTTGTTGACGGCCCTCGAACACAGCCTCATATCTCACTTTCCCAATATCGTATGGATGCAAGCCTTATATTTCCGGAAAGCTTGAAGAACGACCTAAAACTTTTATGTTTATCACTTAAGCCCATAAAGTCTCCAAATGGACGAAAACTTAGCAAGAAGATACTGACTCAGAACACGTATATAATTGCACCATTTCACGGTTTTGCTCATATCTCGGGCTACACATACCGGATTCTCGAAATTCCAAAGCCTAGAGTTAGATAATTACTTGGGCTATCATTTCCAGTAAAAATCTGGGTAAAACTCACATTTTACATCCTCTGTAAAAATCAGATACCTAAACAGAAACTTTTTACGTCTTTGATTCTTACTTTGGTGCCTCCTTTTAGCCTCTAACTTATACTAATTCACAACCAAAGCCCAAATTAACTATTACTCATGGTTCTTCCAGATTTTAATACTTAGAGATTACCCAAATAAGCTCATGAAACTCACATGCAACCATAGATTACACATGCAACTATAATTAACACTTAAATTAGCCCTTACTCATCAAATTTACACTAAACTCATATCACCCTAGAGTAAAAGACTTGATTAGCATAACAATCTCTTCAACACAGTCCCTAAAACTCAAATTTCTTCATCAAGAACCTCATGCAAGCAAGCTATTTCATTACCTATCAAGAAACAAGCAAGAAACACCTCAATCTTCACATGGATCAAATTCTAATTCAAACCCTAATTAACCAAACTTAACCGCAACTTAAACTCATGCTTAAAAATCATAAAAGGGATGAAAAATTTCAAGAAAACACAATTTAGAAATGAAATTTCAGATTAGAGTATTGAGAATAGAGTTGGGGTTTGAGAATTATACCACTTGGAGAAGAACTTGGAGGAGAAAACACAAGAGAGGGGGAAGAAGGTGGCTCGGCCACCTCCTGGCGGCCGCCGG
This sequence comes from Portulaca oleracea, assembly GCA_029582165.1. Taxonomy (NCBI): domain Eukaryota; kingdom Viridiplantae; phylum Streptophyta; class Magnoliopsida; order Caryophyllales; family Portulacaceae; genus Portulaca; species Portulaca oleracea. The sequence continues at coordinate 18,634,311 of CM055875.1, forward strand.
TGATCTCGCCGGCGCCGGAGCAGAGGGACAGGGGGGGCTGCTGGCTGGCGAAGAGAGGAGGAGGGAGGAGAGGGGAGTGTTTGAGTAAATCTGATTAATGAAATGAAATTAAAGACCTTAGTCTCCTCCCCCTCTTATATAAACAACCCCTTAAATAAATAACTCTCTAGGTTTGAAAAATAACTTAGACAATTAGTAATATAAACTAGCTAGGTAAAATAATTGGTATAGACTAAAATAAAATTAGTGAACAATAACTTGGTGAAATAATTTAGTATTAAATTAAATAAAATTACTTGGGACTAAATTGGGTAAAATCAACTAGTATTAAACCACATAAAATAAATTGGTAGGACACATTAATAGAATAGGTTGGCCTAAATATTACAATTAGAAAGGTTGGATAATATAAATCGTAATTGAAACGGAAATTAAAATTAATATAACCTTCTTCGGTTACAAGCGTAAAATTGAGAACGATAAAATAATTTATAAAACTTATCATAAGAGTATTCATAAACTCGTAATAATAAGTATAACTTTAAATTCGAGATAACATAAAATCAACCCGTTTAACCATCGCCTTGCTCGAGACCTGCCGCGCATAAAAATAAATAATAATAATAACAGTAATAACCATATTAACGTAAAAGAAAGAAAAAATTTTAACCGCGTAATTTAGTTAATCACCGTGATTACGGCCTTAATTAATACGGGTTTAGGGTGGGTCATTACAATGATTCTCATTTTTGGACTGTCAGGGGGCGGCACACTGCAACCGGGTGTTCTATTCGGTCCAATAATGTGCTGCCCTTCAAGTGTAACCATAGAAACCGGTCCGCACGATGGGGTAGTGCTGCCAGAAGTACCACCCGTAGAATCACGACTGGCACCTCGTGATGACGAACTGCCATGTGTTGAATAAGAGTATAAAACAGATCGGACCGACACAATGTTTTCGGGTCTTCGCAGTGGGGTTTCTTTGACACGTATGTTTTTGGATGTTAGCTCCCCATGTCGCGATGAGGACTGACCATCATCAGACCGTCCATGCCAGCTGGTCCTTGCTGATTGGTAACGAGGGATGGCAACTTCTCGTTCCCCACCGGAACCATGGGAAGACTGAGCACTGGCTGCTTTATGACCGATTTGTCCGCTCATTACGTCCCCTTATGTTCGCATTTGATTTGTTTGAACCCCAATGATAGATGTTGGGTTATCAACACGACCGGGTGCGGAACCATCATCGGCAGACCGTGTTGTTCCGCCGCTCCGTGATTTCTGGTATGGCTTATTAGCAACACCCCGTGCCCCCTCAGACCGCGATGTAGGATCAGTCGTTTTATCTGTATGTCCGACCATGTGTGTCGGTGTACTGTATGATTGCCCATTTGATCTTGATTGGCGTGACGAGCCAGCAACCTTTTGGGGCTCTGCACAACGAGTTACATTATCTCCCCCTGGCCCCGCTGATAGTACTGCACCACCACATGTGGGTCGGGTTTTGCAACTGTGGGTGGATGGCATAGACGACCCAGCATCGCATCTTGGCTTATGCGGTGTTTTGGCCGTTGTCGCCTTGGCTTCCCTGCCTCGAAAAAGTCGACGTGGCCGTAACTCGAACTCCCCCTCCACAGCGTCATCATCTGTATGTGCTGGGCTATCATCTGATTCACTCAACAACCTGAAGGATGGCATGGGGATTGATTGTGCACGCACGTTGGCCTCGACCGCCTCCACGGCCTGCAGTATATCGCCCACTTGCGATGACAACCAAAACTGGCTGCTACAAGGGTCGGTGTTATCACAATGACAATCGTTCTTCTCTGATAATACAGAAAACAAAGAAATGGTCATATTATGTTGTAACAAATTGTAGTCCATTTTCTTAAAAAACATAGACACTTTAATCACACTGTATTACATTGTGGTCAAACATTATATTTTATACTGTGGTCATACAATAACCACATATATTATACTGTGGTCAAGCCATTCAATGACCACATGCATTTGTAATACAATCACACATATATTATACTGTGGTCATACCAGTCAATCATACTATTTTATACTGTGGTCAAGACACCAAATAACCACAGTCATTGACACTTTAATCATACTGTATTACATTGTGATCAAACATTATATTTTATACTGTGGTCATACAATAGGTTAACATGTAATTCAAATTGGATGTGGCATCACCTTTCTCATTCTGATTCGCCTGTACAGTTGTGTCATGTTGCGGATCTTCATCTTGAGCAGTCACGTCATGTGTTGTGTCAGCCGCAAAACGTGTATTACCCTCCGTGCGTTTTGCATTATGCGATGTACCCCTCCAAACACACGAGACACAAGTGACTCAACCTGACTTCTTACTTCGGTAATGTCTCCATGGTCACGGTAAAAACCCGAAATGTGTTGAACCTGTCGCTCGACATTAAACTTCGCAGTTGTCCAATCTTGTAGGTATTTGCCCAATAAGCGGACATCATCCTGCTAGTTAATATATGTTGTGCAAATGATAAAGCTAAAAAAATAATAAATCACATTTTAAACATTATGCACCTGCAACAACGTGTCCAATAGACTTTTCAATGCAATCCCTTGAATAAGAGGTCGCATTTCGGCAGCTACTGGTCGTGGCAGAAGGTCACCGACACCAAACGCCCCTGGCCCTGTCTCATGTACCATCCGCTTCTCAACATTGTCACGGGTCCATGCATACATTGTTGGCCATCCCCTGATTGTTGGGCGTTCCTCACGTACCAGACGGTCAAAGTATAACATCTAACACAACAAGGGATATGATATAAGTGTACTCGTCCAAAATAAGACAAAAAAAAAAAAGCATTTTCCTGTCAAGCATACCAGGAGGGGTACGATGGGTCCCGTGAAGTAACTAGCTGGGTTTCCTTGCTTGGCCTCAACAGCCGATTTCAGCTCGTTCAAAACATACTTACACCATTTTAGGTTGGGTATGTTATGAACATCAACAACATACGGTAAGAAATCAGCAATGCAATACCATTGTGTGTTTCGGTGTATGAACGAAGCAACCATGAATAGCACAAAGTTTCTCTTAAACTTCTTACTGTCTGGCCGTAATGGCGCAATATGAGCTGGCATCTTCGCAACATTCGGCGTGCCACTTTTGATGTTGTACTCGCCACGCCACTTTGCAAGTAATGCGGCCACTTCCTTTTCATCTGGAACAACAGCTCCATCTCCGTCAATTGGAATCGTTCCACGGGGTAAGCCCGTTGTCAAAAAAATGTCCTCCTCAGTTACTTCAATCTATCTACCATTACCTAAATGAAGCTTCATGCTCTCTGTATCGAATTGATCAACGAGCCACTTGCACAAATCACCCGGAAAAAACTTCATCCGCAAGTTCAAGAACCCACCAAACCCCAAATCCTTTATGACTAACACGTGCTCGGGGCCAATGTGATCGAGAAGGTATATCAATGGCTTTGGTGTCATCCTCGTGGGGAACACACGGTTAACACCCTGTTCGCATGATCATCGTGGTCATCATCAGTCTTGGCCTATACCATAAACAATTATTGCACATACGTGTTAAAAAGATATATTGTTATTAGTTAACCTCAAGTATATTGCACAAAACCAAAGTACGTACTATCAGTCTATACATAATTATGGTACATTGCTTATCATGGCAGACGAAGATATACATATTACCAAATATAAATTCATGAATTCGAGCATGATCACATTCTGATGTGGTTGACACGCGCAATACTTGTACAATTAATACGAAATATGGAATATAACGTTAGACAAACCTTTTTGGATGTCTCATCCAACGACTCCATAACTGTCGCTCCCCTCTTTCTTGTCCCTACCATTGGCTTCGTTACAACTTCAACGTCGTCATTGTCGGCAATGTGAACATATCGCATGTGTACTTTCGCCCTAATGTTGTTACCTGATGAGTCCTCTATCAATATCGCGTTGCCTTTATGGCTGTCGATCACATCAGCAGCCTGAACTGTGTCAACTGGTATGACTCCACCGATCTTACTTCGAGTCCTGGTTCCGACACCATGAACAACTCCCGCATCGACGGTGCTTGACTTACTCCCAATTGCAGTCGGCCCAACATATTGGCGTGCTGCATTATTGTCTGATGCGGTCGTCTTCTGCACTTCCACACTTACGTCGTCAACACGTTGAGTAACATCCCCTTTTATACGCTCGCAGCACGCAGTGCCTGATGCTGATTTGTCCGTAGTTTTTGTGTTGGTGCCAATCATGTCGGTCGCGCCAAGAACATCTGAAGGTGCTACTGCAGCCCCCACCACTGAACTTTTGCAAATTGTTTCACCACCTGGCACTGCCTCATTGGTACCTATGGCATTGGTAACGTTCGCGTCAATTTTCCCCCCGGTTTTGGACTTTTCTTTTGGTTGCGTTTTATCTGATGCGACATCTGCCACTACCGCACGGGCTTCACGGGTTTTCCCCCCATCACCACGACGCCTCCGCTGGTATGTTTGTGTAATCAAACTAACCCCCTTTGTTCGCTCTACCTCAACCATTGACTCAATTTTGGCATTGTGCATCATTTCCCATATGTTCTGTTCGTCATCAGACAAGTCGTCCGGATTGGCCGAGGTTGAACCTTTGCATGCAACCATTTTGACCCGTCTCTTTTTGCGAACATCCTTGACGTCATCTTCTTTTACATGTTCACTTACAAAAATCAAAAAAAAAAAAAAACAAGTCAGTAATTCACTCGGGTTTGGGTCCCATATCACATGAATCGTGCATCGAGGCTTACGTATCAATATCGTGATTGTCGTTCAGTGACCTCAACACATCTGTAATCATCTCATTACACACATCGACAGTCGAAGCTGGGTGGCTGTTACAAATAAGTATAAGAATTAAGACCAAACTTTAATTCCCTATGACCAACAAATCAAATAACCACATATATTATACTGTGATCAAGCCATTCAATGACCACATGCATTTGCAATACAATCACACATATATTATACTGTGGTCATACCAGTCAATCATACTATTTTATACTGTGGTCAAGACACCAAATGACCACAGTCATTTAAAACACAATCACACTCATGATCACTTGTTGGACAACCACATACACATACATTTACCCGATAAGCCTCCCCCTCCTACCCCACCACAACATATGGATATACCACATTAGCAGTCAAATCCCAACTCTAACCATCACCACCCCCGCACTCAGAATCATGTCATCAGATGACAAGTGCACTTCTAAGTGTGTCATACACACACATCCAACACATAAAAAGAACTAACAAACAATTAGACCTCACTCACACACACACAAAAATATTATGAACTATAAATTTGTTTGAGTACTTACTTGGTGAGTGGACATCCATCGACTACACTGCCAACATTCTCTTGCTCTGTACTTTTCAACTGACATTAATCATAGAAGAAGACAAAAAATTAAACCCACATTCATCAAGTTTTTGAATGTCGACAAAGAATTGCATGATTATTTAACCAAAAAAGTATTTTTTTCCCACTTACATCACTCATCTCTGCAGTCTTGGTTGTAGATTATGCGAGAATCACTGTCGATTTCCTGCTTCAAAATTCCCAGGTCGTGCGTCGAAGCAAGGTTGAAGAAGATCTTCAAAGTGAAACCCTAAAAATTCGATGGATAAATTCAGTAACAACACTCAAGTCATTTTTCTCTCTCCATATCGTCTGTCTTGGATGCTCTGCAACAACAATCGAGTGTTTTTTGAAAATAATTGAAAACTGGCGCCTCCAAAATCCCGTTAAACACACACCGTTTTTTTTTAATAAATAAAATGGCACACGTGTGGCTGATTTAATGAAGGAAGGGTGGTTTTAATCTTGGACGTTGGATTAAAATGGACGGCCAGGATCTAACCTTCTCATCTTCTCACCTGAATTTACTTCTCACTGGATCGATTCCCTATATATATACATATATATATTATACATATATATATTCATATCTTTGGCCTTTGAAAACTCAAGTCTCTTCCATTTTTTAAGTAGATAGATAGACAATGCCAAAAAAACCCATATATTTCCATATTGCAACTTTTGCATGAATAAGAAAACAAATAAGACAACACTATATAATTTTAAAGCAACCCCTAAACTAAACACTGTATTCGGGTTTAGCTTAAGAATAGTAATAGTAACACCTAATAAATGACCCACACTGAGAAATATCAATTGCACAAAATATCAAATTCTTCTCATGTACCTAACTCTACAAACCATTAGCATCAAGCTCAACCCCCCACCCCAAAGAACACACAACACAAATAAAGTGAGCAATCAAATCAGCCAAAAATATCAAAGAAGAATAATTTTAATAGAATTCTGTCAAGTTCAAAAATCATGTCCAACTTTGACAAATTCAAGAATAAGATGAATTAATTTAAATACCACCATGAATCCTAATCCTACCATTTTATTCATTCCTTAGTTGTACCCAATTAAAAAATCTCTATCTTTCAAAATCTGAGAAACAACTCCCCCCCCCCCCCCCAACCTTTAAAAAATGAAGCGTTTTTCTTATACAATTGAACAATTATGGCGTAATGACATACCAAGAAAAACACAACACAAAAAAATAATAATAATTAAATAATAATAATAATAATAATGATTATTATTATTATTATTATTATTATTATTATTATTATTATTATGTACAAAACTCACCATGTTGCTTGACGGATGAAGTAAAATAATATATATATATATATATATATATATAATCAAATAGTAATAATAATAATATTTAATATTATTACTATTACTATTTGAATATTATTATTATTATTATTATTATTATTATTATAACTACTGTGTACAACACCCACCATGTTACTTGACAGATGAAGTATTATGCTAACATGTGGGAATTAACCCAAAATGTTATAATGATATTATGATAGTATTATCTCTGCCCCAGTTTATTTGTCCTGTCACTTAATTTTACAAGACCAATGCATATTGGTAGTAGTATGAAAAGTTTGTAAATTGTCAAAATTATCCTTCAAAATCCTTTGCACAAAAAATTAAATTGTTGGAATTCTAAATAATTATATTGTACGTACACAACTGCAAGAAGAACCAGAACAGTCGTAAGGACAGCAACGACAACAAACAACAAGCATAACACAATGATAATTTGAAGATAATCAATTATAAGTGATGTTCAATTTTAAACAGTGGATATTATGTAATGTTTCAATAGAAGTCAATGTACAATTACCAAACATTTCCAAAATGTGTTTTTAGCAAAATAGAATGACGAAAATCCTTGGTGAAATTTATATCACTCCTTCAACCAAAACTTAAATAAGAAAGGGGAAGATTTAGTTGCAAACAAGGGTTCTTAGATTGTACTCCCGCCGGAGTACAACTTGTATAATTACACCCGCTATTCTTTACATCAATAAATATTAAAACGCGCGAGATAAAGTACTTGTGTGATTCGTAGCTTATTGGTTGCCAGTGCCTTATATGTACAGGAAGTTGTGGGTTCAAGACTTGTTGCATATATTATAGATATTTTCCTCCTTTTCCATTATTATTTCTTTTCCTTCTTCTAGTTATTGCCCTCTTCCATATGAAATATTTAATATTCTTGTTTACACGTATTTTAATGTGCTTATGGTTTTTATTTCACTGTGCATATGTTGTTAATTTTAATGTGCTTATGATATTATTTCAGTGTGCTTGTTGGTTTAGTACAGTGCTAAAAGTATTATTTTAGTGTGCTTATGATACAATTTTAGTGTGCTTATGGTATAATTTTAGTGTGCTTATGTTGTCAATTTAGTATGCGTATAGTATAACTTTAGTGTGTTTACGTTGTCAATTCAATATGATTACGGTATTAGCGTAGTATGCGTACAGTATTATTTTAGCGTGTATGGTATGCATATGTTGTCATTTTAGTGTGCTTATGGTATCATTTTAATGTGCATATACTATAATTTTAGTGTGCTTATGTTATAGTTCAGTATGGTTATGGTATTATTTTAGTGTCTTTATAATATTATTTTAGTGTGTCTGGTATGCATATGTGGGCAATTTAATGTGCTTATAGTATCATTTCATTGTGCTCAAAGTATTATTTTAGTGTGCTTATATTGTCAATTTAGTGCGTTTGCGGTATTATTTTAGTATGCATATATTCTAGTTTACTGAGAATGATGTATATATAATAGTATGCTAAGAGTAGTGTATTTTTTGTGGTGCAGTTTTAGTGTGCTTAAAGTAGCGTGTTTATGGTACAATTTTTGCATGTTAAGAGTAATGTGTTTGCATGGTATAATTAATTTGCATCAGTACTATATTTAGGGTGTAATAATATATTCATTAGTTTATATAAATATTACATGTAGTGTGTAATAGTACAATAATTAGTGTGCAGTGTGCACAAATAATTAATATGAAATAAATAATAATTGATGTGTATAGGCATTTTATTTAGCGTGTAATAATATGTATATTTGCATAACGAAAGTTATATTGCATACACTAATTATAACATCTATGCACACTAAAATAGACAAAATGATACAAAAAAAATAGGACAAAAGAAATGTAAAACAATGAGAAAAGGAAATACGAAAAAAGTGGAGATAAAATATGGTGAAAGAAAAAATATAAAATGGACATACAGTATATTAATGGGAAAAAATGACAGAATAATATAAATAAAGTTAAATAGAAAGGAGGAAATATGATATTAATTTAATTGGTAAGTAAATGAAACAAAGCAAAATAATTAAATTACAGTGACATTAAATAGTTAGAACCAAGTATTGAACCTAGACCTAACGTTAGAGAATAGAGATATATTGTATCTCACCAGTGGACTACTTAATCTTCGTGATATTTCTGACGGACGAAATCAAATTTATACTAAAGCTAATCATAGCGGGAGTAATGAGGAGTTGTGTACTCCCGCGGGAGTATATTAAAATTTTCGTGCAAAAAATAGGGAAATAATAAATAAGATAAAATATCTCGTCCTTACACATATATAAATACTGATTATTTTATTACATGAACATTATGTTACTTATTAATCATCCTAAAATAATTAAATAGTCACCACAAAAATATATGATCAGTAAACAAGGATTTAGTAAAATTGAAAGTTTAATTATTCAATATTAAAATATTTCCATTTTCCTTGAAAAAATATTTAATCAAACCAAAGGAAGAAAAACTGAAAATGATCAAAAGCGGGGTTTGTTTGATCTTGTAGTATTTCACATCCCTGTAAACTTCCTGATAACAAATCGTTGACGACAATGCTTGCGTGGAACAAGTGGCACTACCTCGTATAGAATGTTTATTAATGGCCGGAGACGTTATACATTTAAACTCGCTCGTCTCACCAAAAAAAGTGGCCAGACGATCTCATGCAAAAGTTATTCACATGAAGGAAAGGAGGATTGCTTTGCATAATTATGAAATACTAATATTAATTTATATACATATGTTTTTCTTACTTTTCTTTTGCGTTAGAAAAGTTACTGAAAAATAATTAACTAACGATAGTTAATTAAAATTATAAAATGATGAGTATCATCAGATAGAAAAATTAAGTAAAATAACAACTATTACCAAAGAGATGGACCAGTGTATCTGATTGAATTTTTCTTTCTTTTTTTTTTGGGAAACATGACAACAATGTAGGGTTGTTCATCATTTCAAAATCGAACTGAATAAACCGAAAACTGAATAAGAGGTAAAGTTCAAACTGAAACGAGTTTTCGGTTTTCGGTTTATTCGGTTCAAAACAAAATAATGCATATAGCTATTTGGGTTTGCACCGGAACCGAATAAACCGAAAACCGAATAAGGCTTAAAGTCCAAACCGAACCGAATTTATATTTGGTGGACCGTTTATATTCGGTTCGGGTTATTCGGTTTTGACCTCTACAACAATGGTACATAAACCGAGTAATGTGTGAAGCCTTGATGCATTTGCCAAATCCCATAGATAGGGGGACAAGGCAAGCCACTGCTTTAAGTGGGAAAAAGAAGTTCTCAACTTCAAATAATTTGGACTGGGGGTTTTATTAGTGAAAATAATTCAAAACGATTTTTTGGTCTATGTCAGTCTATATTTTTATTTTATTTTCTCATATTATAATATTAGCAACATCCGACAACGGAATAACAACATATCACCGGACTACGTGTTGTTCGCCGAAAAGTATAGATTGTCGTTGATCAAAAAGACATTATTTCCATTGACCACGTCGTTTTTCCATCGCTAGCATGGGCGGATACACACAAGATGCTAAGGGTGTCCATAGACACCTTTAATTTTAAAAAAAGGAAATTGGATTCTAAAAATATGAACTTTTGGCCATATAAGACTAAATAATATAAACATTCGATTTAGTTTTGAATAATATGAACTTTTGCACTATAGTAGACTAAACAGTATGTCACTGAGTTAAGTTGAACTTAACTCGGTGACAGTATGACGTGGCGGCGGAGGCACTCGCTTGGGTCTTTTGACTTTGCCATGTCAGCACCGTACCGTTGACTTTATTATATGTCAGTCTAAATCATATGAATTTTATTATATGTCAATCTGAATAATATGAACTATATTATATGTCATTCTGATTATGAAGGCACTATGTATTCATCATAGGTGTGGATTTGCCTTCATAATCCTACATTTTGAGCAAATCCCACATTCCTACACTCAATTTCAATCAAAACCTAGAAATCTCTCTCTGCCAAATTCAAAGATTCAACTCATGAGAGGGGAGAGAGAGAGAGAGAGAGTTGCGACAGATTTGCCCACATAATCCCACATTCCGAGCAAAACCCAAATTCAAAAACTTCATTTTAAGCCAAACCCAAAAAGCTTCACTGCTCTTCTTCTTCTTCTTCTTCTTCTTCTTCTTCTTCTAATTCTAAAATTCATTTAGATCAAACTCAGATTCAAAAACTTCGTATTAAGCCAAACCCAAAAAAAACTCCATTTAGATCAAATTGGAAATGGAAGACTGGAACAAATTAATCTAAAAAACCCAAAGTGAAAACACAAATCAAAGTATCTCTCAACATTGATGGGGAACTCAGAAAATGTACCCAAATTGAAGTATCTATCAACACAAACCTTCACTACTCCTCTTCTTCTTCTTCTTCTTCTTCTTCTTCTTCTAAAATTAGGAACGTACCTCAAATGTCACTCAGACTTTGGGGCTCAATTTCGAACGTTGGGACAATAAAGTAACTAGGGTGCGATTTGCAATACTAAGACAGCGAGTATGAGAATTGAGCGAGGAGCAGTTCGAGCAAAAGCCCCAAGTTAGTGCAACAGATGTGAGGTAGAATTAGGGTTCTAAATTGAAGCCCTAACTCGGGAACCCTAACTCGCAAAACCTCATAATTTGCGGGGGAATTAGAAATAGAAATCCTAGTGAGGCCAAAAGAGAGGTGTTCAGGGGTTCGCCGCCGGTGGGTGGTCGCCAGAAACCTCGACGGAAGTACTATGATTCCCCTGAATTTGGCAGAGAGAGATTTCTAGGTTTGGTTTGAAATTGAGTGTAGGTATATGGGTTTTGCACAAAATGTAGAATTATGAAGGCAAATCCACACCTGTGATGAATACACAGTGTCTTCATAATCAAAATGACATATAATACATTTCATATTATTCAGACTGACATATAATAAAGTTCTTATTATTCAGACTGACATATATAAAGTCAACGGTGCTGACATGGAAAAGTCAAAAGACCCAGGCGAGTGCCTCCGCCGCCAAGTCAGACTGCCACCGAGTTAAGTTTTAGCTTAGCTCGGTGGTGTACTGTTTAGTATACTATGGTGCAAAAATTCATATTATTCAAACCAAATCAAAAGTTCATATTATTTAGTCTTTTATGGCCAAAAGTTCATATTATTATAATACAATTTCCTTTTAAAAAATCTCCCTAAATTAATTAGGTGCACCCGGAGCACGTGCTCCAGATGATATGATTGTTCACCTACATATATTAGATTGTTCACCACATATATTACATTGTTCACTCCTCTTACAATAATTGTTCACTTGTAAATATCTGTAGCACGTGCTCTGGATGCATTCAATATTTATTGTAATTTTGGAAGGGTTGAATATATTACTAGTAATATAATTGGAAGCCTCAAATAATGGGCCAAAAAATCATGAACACCCCTGCAAGAAGTTACCCCATAATTTCTATTTTTCAATGGGAAAATATATATAGTCATTTGGTTAAATAATTTAAAGTAAATATTTTTATTTTGGTTGGCAAATTCAGGCTTTAAACAAAGGGTCTGTCAAATTTGTGGGTAATGTAAGTTAATGGGAAATTTTCCCCTAGAAAAATTTTCCTTGGGTTCCTACCAAACACTCCCTTAATTTAAAATTAAATTTTTGGTTAAGTTCTCTAAGGGTGCGTTTGGTTGGTCAATAACTCCGGGGGAACGGTCCATTTTCCCCGGTTGACTTATTTTCCCCATGTTTGGATGCGGGTTAACTTCGGACAAAAATTTCACGACGGGCCACCATTTTCTCCATTTTCCTAGGGAAATTCTCCCTTAGGGGGGACCTAGGGAAATTTTTCCCGTGCAAAACTTCTCATGAAAAATTTTTCCCAGGAAAAATTTCCCTAAGTTTGTTACCAAACCACTCCCTAAGTTCGGTTAAGGGGTAACTTTGGATAAATTTAATAAAGGTAGGTATAGGTAAATTTAGGTAAATTTTGATAAGTTTATATATATATATATATATATATATATATATATATATATATATATATATGATTTTATACATACCCTCAATTTATCCATCTAATTGACAGACTTATAAGGTCTCGTTTTTTAAAAGGTTTTTTTTTTTGGAAAGTTTTGACATAATAAGAATGTCATATTATGATTCGGGTAAGAGAAATTTGAATGGCATTGATGATGTTAATGTCAAAAGATAATTCAAGCGGACAAACTAATTACCAACAAAAATTATGAGCTTTATATTAACTTGTATCGATTAATATTTACAATACTTGCATGATGTTTGTCATTTTTATCAGAGTTTTATACTCATCTAAATTTAGATTAAAATTTGATTTTTTTAATTAAGTTTAGAGTATACACTAACTTTTAGAAGGAATTAGGAAATCGTTTTTGGACTTACTTTCCAACTCAACTTTTTTTAAGCTGTGACTATTTTTTTTTTTTTTGAAGCCCACTATTTTCCACTTTTTTAATATTTGGTCTAACTTATTATTTTTGCAAAATTGTAAACAAATAAAATAAAAAAATTATAAAGAAAATAATTAAATGACATCATTCAAAATGAATGCTACTTAAATTATAGTTAATATAATAAATATGATTATTGGACGCCAATATACTAAACTATTGGGGTATTAGACAATAATATACCGAACTTTGACCTTGGACAATAATATACCGAACTTTGGGGGTGTTGGACAATATTGCACCCGGTACTATTCCGGCGATGGTTGACTCGGTGGATATCATATGTGGCAGGCGGAGGTGCTGAGTTGGCAAAAAAAAATTAAATTTTTTGACAGATCAGATTAGCCACATAAGTAAAGGTGTTTTATTATTGGACGCTAATATACTGAACTATTGGGATATTGGACAATAATATACCGAACTTTGACCTTGGACAATAATATACCGAACTTTGGGGGGTGTTGGACAATATTGCACCCGGAACTATTCCGACGATGGATGACTCCACACGTGGCAGGCGACGGTGCTCAGTTGGCAAAAAAAATTAAATTTTTTGACAGATCAGATTAGCCACATAAGTAAAGGTATTTATTTTAATTTCTTTCACAAATCAGTTTTCGGTGTATTATTGAACAAGCCCTAATTTACCTAGTTTTATTGAAGGTTTAGGGTTTATGTTCTGGGGTTTCCTGAATTCTTTTTTTTTTTTTTTGTTGGTTGTGAATTTTCAGTAATGGCTAGTGAAAATTCACAACCATTACTGAAAATTCACAACAATAATACACCGAAAACCCACTACATAAACACAAAACTAGCACAAAATTCCTATAAACATAATTACAGTAGAAAATTTTTGATAATCAATCAAACAAATTTTACGAATTTTACTTGAACAATTAGGGTTCTTCGCGCTAGTAAAGTTATGTCCAAATTGCTTCAGTGTGATGAGTTTGGAGAGAAGAAGAACATCAACAATGGCAAATTACGGTTCAGTCGGAGAGAAGAAGAGCAGCCATTGTTGATGAGAAGGTTAGAAGGATGAAGATGAATCAAACTTGCTGTGTCGATTGGAAAAAAATGAAGATGAACAGCCACTTAATTGAAGGTCAGAGGATGAAGATGAATTGAACTATTGGGTAAGGGGTTTTTTTTTTTGTTGATACTGTGAAAAAGAACGATGTTATAGTCTACTGATGTACTCTTGTTTTTATTATTTAATTATAAAATTTTTAATGGGCAAGGAAACAAAGTCAAAATTTTGAATGGGCAAGGGAAAAAGTCAATACATATTAGACTAGCTAACCATGGTTAACTGTGAAAGGAATTAAAATAAATAAAAAATACCTTTACTTATGTGGCTAATCTGATCTGTCAAAAGATTTAAATTTTTTTGCCAACTCGGCACCTCCGCCTGCCACGTATGATCTCCACTGAGTCAACCATCGCCGGAATAGCTCCGGGTGCAATATTGTCCAACACCCCCCAAGTTTCGGTATATTATTGTCCAAGGTCAAAGTTCGGTATATTATTGTCTAATACCCCAATAGTTCAGTATATTAACGTCCAATAATAAAATGTGGCTAATCTGATCTGTCAAAAAATTTAAATTTTTTTGTCAACTCAGCACCTCCGCCTGCTACGTATGATATCTACCGAGTCAACCATCGCCGGAATAGTTCCGGGTGCAATATTGTCCAACACCCCCCAAAGTTCGGTATATTATTGTCCAAGTTCAAAGTTCGGTGTATTATTGTCCAGTACCCCAATAGTTCAGTATATTAGCGTCCAATAATCCTAATAAATAATGTATTCCAAAAAAAATAATATAATAAATAATGAATACCTTCCATAAAATTATCTAGATTTGCCACTATTGTTGCTTGGTATTGTTAATAAAGGGAGATTATACTTGGTGATAGAATTTTCAGTTAATATTATATAATAAGAAAATAATAATAAAAAGAGAAATTTGATTATAATAATATAAACTTTTGGCCAGTAAACTAAATAATATAAACTTTAGATTTGGTAATGATCATGAATAATATGAAGTTTTCGCACAGTCGTTTTCATTAACATGCCAACGAGTTAAGAAATAAGTAACTAGGTGGTGAGTTGAATGACACCGGAAAAGTGCGTTTTGATTTTTATTTTGTGTTTGGTAACATTTAACTTGTCCCCCTCACCATCCCCTCATTTTCTCTCTCCTCCTTCCCCTCCTTTCCATCCATATTCAATCCATAGCAATGGCTTGTCCCCTCAACTTCTTCAAAAAAACATCGTGAGAACTATAACCCCAATCTCACTAGCCCTGTCCTTAAACCCTCAAGTTCCCCTTCTGAGAATTAAGGAAAATCCTAGAAATCAGCGTCCAAAAAGCCCAACCCTTCAATTGTGTTTCCCAAAAAGAAGATCAAAGATAGGAAGTTTGTTGTAGGGAAAAAGAATAACCCGAAGAATCAAACGTCAAATGTGAATTGTAAATGCAGGGATAAGATAAACGTGAAGTGTTTGTGTGTTGCTTATGAGAGTCTGAGGGCTTCTCAAGAAGAGTTCTTTAAGAGCAGGATTGGTGAAGTTCAGCAGTACTGTGAACATGGGGGTCAATGGGAAAAGGGAAGTACTGAAGGGCAAATGGGGAATAAAGCTAACACTGATTGGCTGAAAATCAAATCAGAGATGCCAAGGAAAGTGAATTCTTGGGGGCAAATGAAAAGGGTAATTATGAACTAGAGATTGGGGTTACAGTTCTCATGATGTTTTTTTTTTTGAAGAAATTGAGGGGAGAAGCTCAGAAGCCATGACTATGGATTGAAGATGAATGGAAGAAGAGGGGAGGTAGAAGAGAGTAAATGAGGGGATGGTGTGTTAGAAGAGTCAAATGTTGACCAAACACAAAATAAAAGTCAAAACACACTTTTTGGGTGCTACATAGATTAACTCACCACCAAGTTACTCATTTCTTAACCCAGTGGCATGTTATTGAAAACGATAGTGTGAAAAGTTCATATTATTCCATATTAAATCTAAAGTTCATATTATTTAAGTCGTGTTACAGAATCATTGTATAATACCACAAGTACTTTTCTGTGATTCTACATTTACGGTTGTGTGGCTGGTCTCTGTGCCTCCCTTTATTTGTTTGTCTCTGCTGTTTATCATGAATCATTTATTTTCTCTCTTCACTTTTCTGCTCTCACTTTTCTCCTCTACTTTTTACATTTTTATATCACTTACCCTATATATCTGCATAATTCCACTTTCTGTGGTGCTTCGAAATACCGCATAAAAGAATAAAGCCTTAGTCTACTATGGCAAAAAATTCCTAACATTAAAATCTAATTTCCCTAATAAAAATATAAAGCATTATTGAACGAAAAAGGGTTGAATGCGGCAGTGCTTCATTCTCATGTTAAATGAGGTGGCAAAGCAGTAGTGGCCTAGTGATGGGGTTGGTGAGGGTGGAGTTACCTACTCACCTCAAAAAAGTCAGTAGGTGTTGGCTTTTTGTTTTCATAAGAAAGTTAATGTGTGGTGGTTGTAGGGTTGGTGCTAGTGGAGTACTAGCAATAATCCAATAATAAGTAATTCAAACCAGCTATTAGACAATCCACATCACATCACTACCTATCTTTGACGAGTGTTTATTATATAATCACAATTTTTTTTTTAGGCTAGTTGATTGGTGGAATAATAGGGATAAAGTTAAATAAAATGAGTCAAATAAATAGGATAAAGTGACATAAAATAGGATAAAATAATTCGAGCACACAAAAAAACAACGCTAATGTTGGGTTTTATTTATATAACTATACCCACATATATTTTAACTTCATTTGAATAAAAATAAGAGAATGTAGAAAAAATGAAAGGAAAAGGTAACAACATTTTTGTTCATATTTTAAGTTTGAGATGAGGATTGTTCATATTATGGCTTAGACAGTAAATATAGAAAAGGTAGGGTCCGAAACTAGGAAATTTGCTGAAACCCCTTAAAGTTTGGGGGATTAATTTTTTTTAACCTTATTGTTTGGAAGTTTTATTTAACTACCCCACCTTTAATGACAACTTAATTAAAACTCAAGTCTAATGAAGTTTTAGTGGCAAAAAATCGGGTTCGGGTCTTATCGGGTTCGATCAATTTGGGTATTCAGTCAAAAACCCCAAATCCCGACCCTGACCGAATTTCAATTCGGACAAAATAACTAGACCTGAACCCCAACCCGAATGACCGAATTTAATTTTTTTGTCAAAACTAAATTACTAGATATTTTGACCAAATATAACCAGATATCCGAATTTAACCGGATGACCAAATATGAAAATTGAGCCTCTTTATGTGAGATATTGACATTATCCTCATAATCGGGTTCGGTCAACCCAAACCCGAATTGACCGAATCTAAATTTTAACCAAAATCTAGTATTTAGTTATTTTTTAGTTTTGACAAAAAATTAAATTCACTCGTTCGGGTTCACGTTTGTGTCTTGTTATTTTGTCTGAATTGAAATTCGGTCAGGGTCGGGGTTTGGGGTTTTTGACCGAATACCCGAATTGATCGAACCTGATTTTTTATGACTAAATATTTCATTGGGCTTGGGCTTTGATTAATCCATCGCTAAAGGTGAGGGATGGTTTATTAAAACTCCCTAACTGTACGGTCAAAAAATTTAACTCCCCAAACCACAAGGGGGGTTTTTGCAAATTTTCCGTCCGAAACCCATTCCAAATTGAATCTAATGCTAATCGGTCTAGTTTTTGGTCCATAAAATTGTAATTTTTGGATTTTTATCTAAGTCGATATAAAACCCTAGCGACCCATACCTAAACCAAAAATCCAATTGTTCTAGAATTAAATATTTTTTTTCAAGTACATAATGCAAAAAAAAAAAAAAAAGGGTGAGAGGAGGAAGTTTATCCTCTATTGTCTTGACTCGACGAAGAGGCATTTTGAGGTGTTGAGGAATTCGATGGTCTAAGGTAAAGATGAACGGATGAGGCTATGGGTTCTTTATAGGGAGGGAGTTTTGTGAAGTTTAGATAGGCTAATTTTGTGGGGGAAAATAGGGTGATATCGGCGAGGGGAATGACAATGACAATCGAATAAGGGGTGAGCTCTAAGGCGATGAACAACACCAAGGAATCACCTCGCAAACTAGGAGCCACAAACTAAGTTATCTATACAAAACTACAACTAACTTCACAAGAAATTTTCAATCACCTCCACAACAACCCAAAACAACAAATTCAACCATCAACATCCATGGAAATAGCATGAACAATTACCAAACCCCAATACTTTCAATTCTCCAAACTTACTCCAAATACTCTCAAAAATTGCAACCCAAGTTATCTCCAAACAATGAAATTTCACAATAAATCACTACCAACATCAACAAGGCATGTATAACAACCACTTAGCACCAGATTTCACATGAAAACTCAACCAAACATCCCACAAAACACCACATTTCCAAAATAGAGGATAAAAATTCAAGGTACGCACAACTCAACAAATCAACTCAATACTCAATAAATGCTTTGACCCAAACGATAAAAATCACATCTCAACACTCCTAACACATCGAGAAACAAATATCAATCATCAAGTATGAGTTTTGCATCCAAAAGCATCAAGAACAATGCCCAAATCAACAAGAACAAAATCTAGAATTCCAAGCACCCAAAATGAGTTCAACCCCTATGCTCTGATACCAAATGATCCGGAATCGACTAAGCAAGCAAGATTAGTTACCTAAGGACCAACTAATCTGCCTAGGGTTTGCGGAAACCTGACATTAAAACTCATAACATTCACCTTTTTTTTAGTGTTTTTTGAAGCAAATCAATATTAACAACAATAAATAAGGGAGATATATTCAATGATAAAGAGAGATCTCACCACATTGAACTAGGACCTTCCAGGGATGCATAGAGGAGAACCACCAACACCCAAAGAGAGACCCAAGGAACTCACCAAGATTGTGATAAAGACACCACACATCCTCTAAGGAGAACACTCCACTAGCACCACCATTGAAATGGATAAGGCAATAATGAAGATTTTGGGGAAAAGGTTTCTATTACTCATGAGAGTTTTCATTTGAGAAAGATTAAATGTTCAAAAGTTTCTTACAAATGAGGGGGAGAGGATTTAAATAGTGTAGGGGGAAGGGGTAAGAAAACATGACAAAAGAGAGGTGAAGGGAGATGTGGAAACGCTGCGGAAAACACTGAGCATAGCCAACGCCAGGCGGAGGTGGGACGGAGAATGGATGTGAAGTGTGACCAAAGCCAGACTGGGCGCGGCCAACGCCCGCCCTATTTTCTCTTCTATTCCTTGGCCGTTTTCTCGTTTCTTATTCGCTCAGTCTCCCATCCAGTCCCCCATCCGCTCCTTGTGTAAAGACTAAAATGCCCTTTTGCTTGACCTCGATCCCAACTCGACCTTTTCCTACCCTTCCTGAATGGCTGATTTGAGACTCGAAAAGTGACCAAACTCAGTTTTGGAATAAATGAGCCCGGACCTTACATTGTTAATATCTCCGATGTAAGAGACCCCTAGGAATTATGAATCAGTAACCCAAAAATGTATTGATCATGGAATTGTCCATGGAAAAAATAAGTGTGTCTATGCTAAACGAGAAATTCAATTCTGTGGGTTACAGATTAAAATTGGACAAGTTATTCTATAAAAACACACCCTACAAAAAATAGAAAAGTTCTCAGAAAAAAATTGAGTAGGAAACAACTAGAAAGATTTTAAGAATTTTGGGATGTCTCATTTATGCATCATATTTTATCACATATCTTGCGATGTTGAGGAAAACTTTGCAAAGAAAGCTTTAAAAAGATGTTGAGTGAATCGCTTGTAAGAAATCTCGAAAAGTATGTTAAAATCTTCCTATTCTTGACGAAGAGGATGATTTGATTCTTGAGACAAATGCTAGCAATGAACATGGAGTACTCAAAATCAAAGGGGAAGGCCTCTACAAATATTGCACTGGAAGTTTTAATAAATTTGAATGCAATTACACAACTATGAAAATAGAAATTCTTGCTATCATAAGTGGAATTGAAAAGTAGTGTTTTTAGCCTCTAAAGAACTTTTAATCTGAATTGATTGCAAAGGAGTACTTGGTTTTATCAAAATAACTTGTCATATATGCAAGCACAAGGGAGGCTCCGACATTGACAATTATGGCTTGACCAACTCTCTTTCTCTATTGAACATATATAGGATTTAAAGAATTCTTTAGCAGACAATCTAACACAAAAGTTAGCCAATGGAGTTCATTCCGGGGAATGTCTCGTGCCAACAAGCAAATGATGTCGAACACACGATACCCAAATTGCTAGGAAAGGTGTCAACTCCTAGTATATTCATCCTACGTAATTTTAGGCAACATAGCAAGAAAGATGCATATATGATTTGAAGTATGTCGAGTATCTGATAGCTGAGAGATTTCATATCTATGAGATCTGGAGCAATTATCTTAAAATGTGATTTTGGAATTTAGAGTGTTACTACCAACAAGGTCTAAGAAAATGGCTCCATGAGTAATATACTCAGTTATCAATTCTCATAATCATTATAACGATGACATATGACATGCTTGGGTAAAAAGAATCTAGTTTTTGGGAAATTTTGGGAGTTGGAACATTCTCAATGTGTCCTAACACTACCACATCAAATGATCTGAGAAACAAAGCTTGGGAGTATGGGATGGTTTAAGTCTGGTTGAATATTTCTAGGATTATTCCAAGGCTAGATGGAACCTTACTCAAAGTAACTCATTTTTAAACGTTCGTAACCTGTAAGCTATGAAAAATTTTCTCAAAAGAAACAACCAACATTGTGGAATGGCCATGTGCTTTTATGAGTCTCCAAATATTGAGTACAATGATGATAAGAGCATCTCTCTCTCTCTCTCTCTCTCTCTCTCTCTCTCTCTCTCTCTCTCCCCCTCCCTCCTAGATTATCAAATTCGAGTAGAAGACACAGCTTCGAGATATATTCATAAAGAATGGTTTCCTGAAGGAAAACCAATATAAACTCATCCCTAATGAGCAATAGCGATTGGATTTTATGAACTAATGCATCATTTATGGAGGGATATTGTAAGAAAATTTAAGGTTATGCATTATGGTGATACTATGTTCACTTATCCTAAAGAGTTTGATTCAATTGTCAATTTTGATGAACTTGAGTCAAAAGATGTTAATGAATATCTGTTAAGAATGGGAGTTGGAAAATTCGTATCTGCTAAAGGGAATCTGCGAAAGGGAAATGTTATCTTCAAGAGCTACTTGATAGATACAATCCAATAGATTGGGATAAGAAAGAAAATTTCAACATGCACACCTTATTCCTAAAGGAAGCGTAATGAATCTTTGGTAGCCTCACAAGCATTATGACGTACAAAGGCTACTGTGGTACCACTATCAAACGTGGTGTGTATTATTTAAAGTTTGTACTATTGAGTCAATATGAGCCTTTTAACAGGTCCTACATCTTGTAATAATGTACTGAAGTCACAATAACATCCAATTTGTGTAAAGTCCTCTATAAAAAGGAAAGTGTGTAAAGAGGGCACGTTCATTTGAGCATTCTTGAGCACAAGCACTGAGAGAAATAAGAAGTCACAATTTCTCAAAGTGATAGGACCTCTTTAAATCTTTCCAATGTAACATTTCCACTTTCATGAATAGTTAAGGGAATTTATTTTACCTTCTTTGCATAAAACCTCCAAAAAATTCTATATAAACCTCCAAAAAATTCTATTATTGCAAGCAGATCCTTGTTAAGGTTCCTCTCTAAAAATAATTTCATATGTGGCACAACCAAATAATTTCAAAAAACGAATGGAAAGTACATTCCGTTTTATGGAAACTATTTTTAAATTTCATTTTTGTAGAATACATTTTAAAATACTTTATAATTATATTGATAATTGTTAGATGACAAATTTGATGATATATGTATGTTTCTCGTTGGATTTCATGTACTCCCTCCGTTTATTTTTATTTGTCTTTCACGCTTTTTGAGATCTGTCTTTAATTAACAATTTCACACATGATAATTTTATAATGATATATGATATTATACTTTTCTTATAGTATTTTTTATAACGAATCTAACAACATCAATTTTATATGATGAATCTTTGTACAAATTAAGATATAAGCGGTCAAAGTTTTATTACAATTACCAAGGTGACAATTAAAGAAAACAGAGGGAGTACTACCGAAACGCTTATCATTTTTTGACAGTTGACCTTTATCGTCAATAAACCATTTCAAACAACTACTAGCAAAACCTCGCCAAAAATGTTCAAATTTGTCATCTAACAACTATTTTACCATGAATTTAACAAGCCCTCCCTCGACAACACTTTCATCAAAGCTTAAAAACATTTTTTCACGTGGTCAAATGATTTAAAATATACCATTACAATACCAGTGAAGCCTTAATGCAGTTGCCATATCACATACAGTGGGACGAGACAAGCCATTGCTTTAAGAGGCAAAAAATGTGGATGGGATTGAAGGCGGAAAGTAGAGGACAACCACCACTTCTGCTTACATGACAACAACATACTTAACAGAACATGCACTTGAGGACAAAAAGAAAATTTCCAAAATCCATAAAAACCAGAAAACAAAACTAAATGGCTCCAGGCTCCCCAAGGGGCCAAGGAACCCCAAAACCCTCAACTAAATAATATCTAATCCAGCTCACTGATGGTTATTCATTCAGGAATTGCAAGACAATCTCAATATGAATTAATACCCTCCCTTACTTAAACCTCACCAAGTACACAAAACTTGGTAAAGCTTGACAAATTTCCTCACTTGGCACTGGCAAGCTCTTGGCGGAGCTGCTTGGCGGCAGCAACCACGTTAGATAGAGCAGGCTTCACCTCAGTGTACTTACGGGTCTTGAGACCACAGTCTGGGTTCACCCACAAGATGTTGGACTCCAACACTGCAAGCATCTTCCTAATGCGGTCAGCAATCTCCTCAGTTGATGGTATTCTTGGAGAGTGAATGTCGTACACACCAGGACCAATTCCAGCACCGTACTTGACTCCCTCACGGAACACTGACAACAGCTTCTCATCAGAACGAGAGTTCTCAATTGTGATGACATCAGCATCCATGTCAATGATGGAGTGGATGATGTCATTGAAGTTGGAGTAGCACATGTGGGTGTGGATCTGCACCATACCCATCCATAAGTCAGTTAACTATCTAACCGTTACAAGTTTATACAGATAGGCTTTATGGCGAGAAGTTACCTGGGTAGAGTCCTGGACTCCAACATTGGTGATACGGAAAGAGTGAACAGCCCACTTCAAGTAGAAGTCATGTTCGGACTTCCTGAGGGGCAGACCTTCTCTCAAAGCAGCCTCGTCAATTTGGATAACATTGATACCAGCCTTCTCAAGGTCCTCAACCTCATCCTTAATGGCCAAAGCAATCTGGTAGCATGTCTCATGCCTAAACAATAAAATAAATGTACAGGGACAATTGTCAACATTAGTATCATCCCAGTAACCAATACAATTTGACCAATGGTCCTGCAGATATTATTACAACAACATACCTGGGCTGATCATTTCTGACGAATGACCAGTTGAGGATGGTAACAGGCCCTGTAAGCATACCCTTCATGGGACGGGAAGTCATGCTCTGAGCTGTGGATGACCAGAAGACAGTCATTGGCTTAGGGCGGCTCACATCACCGTAGATGATTGGTGGCTTGACACAGCGAGATCCGTAAGATTGTACCCAACCATTCACAGTGAAGGCAAAACCTGACAATTGCTCTCCAAAGTATTCAACCATATCATTCCTCTACAATGGGAAACCACAAAAAAGTTTAGAACCCAGATATTTCTTTAAAAAAAAAAAATAAAGGTATGACTAATTAAGTTAATGGACAGCCCCACACCTCAGGCTCTCCGTGCACAAGGACATCAATGTCAAGTTCCTCCTGGAGCTGGACGACCTTGCGGATTTCCTCCTTGATGGAGTTGACATACTCCTCCTCAGAGATCCTGTAGGAAGCAATTAAAGAGATTAGCTTTGATGAGGTGGGGGAAAAAAAAAAGAAAAGAGAGACCAAGGCACTTGTAAACAGATAATAAAAGTACTTACTTGTTGGCCTTGTATTCACGACGGACCCTCCTAAGCTCCAAAGTCTGTGGGAAAGACCCAATGGTGGTGGTGGGGAGGATAGGAAGGTTAAGTTTCTTCTGCTGAGCATCAAGTCTAGCACTAACATTGGTTGCACGGCGGTGGTCTGATCCCTTCAAAGCAGCAGCCTGATTGCATCCAACCACACAATGATCAATAACAATGAGCCATACAATGATCAATAACAATGACCCATACATTCTGCACTGAATTCGCAAAATAGAAGCAGAAAACATGCACAGATGCAATTGCACTTACCGACTTCTGAACAGCTTCGTTTGTCACTCTTGGGGAGGACTTCCTTGAAGCCTGAGCAGCAGCATTGGCAGAGAAGAAGGCCTGATAGGGAAAGACCAATGTCAGTTCAAACTTTGCATCATAAAAGAGGAGTTTGCACAAATCTAGACTCAATCATCCCCCCCAAAAAGGGTGATTTATAAGGTACCTCATCCTTCTGACCAGCTAATGCCTTGGCCAAAGCGTTAACTTCAACAATTTTCTGGGCAGCAAATGCAAGCCATGACTTGATTTCCGCATCGAGCTTAGTCTCGTTAGCAAGGTCAACAGCAGTGTGAAGAAGCGAGCAGGAGGTGGAGACAACAAGCTTGTCTGCAAGCAAAGAAACACTGCATAAAATTTCTCAACAAAAGATCAGCATTCTTTCCTTTTGTTGAAATGCTGGCAAGATTAACTACCTTTTCCAACAACACCCTCAAGAGCCTGGAGTGTAGAAAGGGAAGCAGCAAGATCGTTGGCCCAGATGTTCCTTCCATCAACTACTCCAGCAAAAAGGTATTTGCCTGAGGGAAATTCACTCTTGATCAAGTCCAAGGTCTTTGTTCCACGAACCAAATCAAACCCATAACCTGTGACCCCCTTCAAAGAGGTAAGGGTCTTGTATGCCTCAGGGGTAACATCAGCAAAGTAAGTCTCAACAACGACATTCAATCCCGACAGGGTAGATTCCAATTCAGAGTAAGCAGCTGTGAAGGCTTCTAGTTTATGAGCATCAAGATCCATCACGAGGAGGGGCTCATCGAATTGAATCCATGAAGCGCCAGCTCCCTTGAGTTCAGTCACAACTTCCCTGCAAAAAGAAAACCAGGCAGCTTTGAATCACCAACTTGCATTCATTCAACACAAGCAAATAGAACAAGGATATTTTCAAATCTTACTTGTAAATAGGGAGGATCTTGGGAAGAAGAGAGAGAAGGGAGAAAGATTTGTCAACACCCTTGGCAGGCTTTGACAACAACAAATATGAGACTGGTCCAACAAGAACTGGGACAGTGTCTACTCCGAGCTGTTTGCAATGCATTAGACAAAGAATCAGATTTTATCCTAGCTCACTTTTTCCATAAACAAATAAGCAAATAGAATACGAGACATATGAGACTTGTGACACATACCGCCTTGGCCTCCTTGTATTCATCCACAGCCTTGTGAGAAGCGTAAGAGAAGTTCACTTCTGGTCCCAACTCAGGGACAATGTAGTGGCTGTCACAAACCAACGTTTAAACATCAGTAAATCATAATTATCAACAATAATAATTTATACAACTTGATCGTATATGAAAAGGTGAGCCATCACTTTCACTTACTAGTTGGTGTCGAACCACTTGGTCATTTCCATAGCGGGGACAGAGGCATTTCCTCTGGCCATTGAGAAGTAGACATCAAAACCAATCTCTCCACCATTCCAGCCATACCTTGGAGGAACAGCACCGAGCATGGCAGTGGTGTCAAGGACCTGGTCGTAGTAAGAGAAAGTGTTGCTGGGAATGTACTTGATACCAGCGTCAGCCATTTGCTTCCAGATGGATGACCTGAGATCGGCAGCAACCTTTTTCAAGTCCTCAGCACTGCTCTTTCCATCCCAGAAAGACTCCAATGCAAATTTGAGCTCTCTCTTTGGCCCCATGCGGGGGTATCCAACAATGTGTGATGCCATTGTGCTGTAGATCAAAAAACGTACAAACAAAATTCAGTACCATTCTCAGTTATAACGTAATTGTTCACACCTGGCAATGTTATATTCTAACATAACCAATAGCCAAACATGTTTCTGCTTTATCCCACCTCCAAATTGGAAAGATGCATCGCCAAAAATTCAATGATTCAAATCAAAATCCAAGAATCTAAGTAAAGAAGCATATACCCTTATACGTGGGACAGACACAACAAAACCCAGATGCCGACACCGACAACAATGGGTATAATGCAACCGAAAGGTGATGAGAAAATACATACTATTAAATATGTGCTTGAAATTTGTTTTGTGATGACGCATATCTATTCTATCAAATAATCAAATATGTTCTTACAATTTGTTACATGCTTGTAGCCTCAGAAAGGGTTGTTTTTATATGAGAACAATAAAGTGCCATGAGTGTGTTCACCCAACAAGCGTTTGACAGTGTCGGTGATGCCATAATTTTCTTTCCCAATAAATGGTACAGATCTATAAACCAAAGTAAATTCTAAGATAAAGGGGGAAAGTATTGCCATATTTTTATCATCCATGTAAAAGAGGTTCAGATCTATCCATTAAAATATCACCATTGGATACCGAAGTTGTTGTGACCCATCCCTCAATCTAACTACCTACATTCTATTAACTTTAAGAAACTCTGCCACCCCAGGTAATGTCAAAGTAGTGCATTGTGTAGATCGTTTGGGGTATCCACAAATTAAGTAACTACAGAGGATAGAGAGGTCAAGGTTAGGTGATTCAATAATTCAGGTTGGGAAGGTAGTTAAGCTCATAGAACGGAAATAAAAGATTCTCCCATAAAATAGGATCCCTACAGGGACAAAATTGCTTCATCAGTATTGAATAATGGATCTACACAACCATTATGAATTATAGTGTTTACTTTCGTAGAATGAATCTACAAAAGTAAACATTATATTTAAAAAAAAAAGGAAAACAAATCAAATCAACTAATGAAGAAGGTTTTGGTCAGCAGAGCATGCTTTAAATGCTAAACACAGTAATCAGTTGGGTTGCAAAGACAAAAACAACAGTATTAAAACAGAGATCTATCACAATTTACTTAATATTAATAAATGATCCGATGGGTTCAGTTGAATTAGGTCAATAACAACACAGTCGCCGTTAATTCCTACAGATCTAGACGATACAAACACAGATATAATGAGGATCACAATTTAAAGACCTGTTACCAAATCACGGTCAATACACAACGTAGCTCACATCCACAATCCAAAACGATCACATCAAAACCAAGTAAATCTCAGATTAGAGACGATTCAAATGATTAACGAAATTCCTGGATGATTCACTCACCAGCAGGATGATTAATAAAAAAAAGTAGAAAATGAATGAGAGAGCAGAAAAGCGACGTGAAATGAAAACAAAAGCAAATAACAAGCAGTAGAAGAAATGAAAGGAGGAGACGAAGGCAAAGAACAGCATTGGAGGAGCGTACCTTGAGGAAGGAGGGAGAGAGAGAGAGAGAGAGAGAAGAAAGGGAGTGGGTGGAAATGAGAAGGCGAGAGAAATGGAAGGGAGTAGTTTGGATATTTATAGAAAGAGGGATTGAGGATTGGCGTTGGGATACACAATTTTGGGGGTTGGTGTGTGTGTGGGTGAGTGAGTGTGAGTGAGTGATAATAATAGTGGCGTGTACACACCACTGCTAGCCTGCCACAATGCTATTGCTCCCCATATGCCCAGATCTGGCCATCAATTTTTTCCATCACCTTTTTCTTTTTCCTTTATTTATTTCCTTTACCCTTCTCTTCTTTAATTTCCTCCCCCAATTTTACAATCATATCTGTCGGCTATCATTTATCACTAACAATCTTTAATAATATAGATACAGTGGTTCTTCATGTTTTTTGGAGAAGCCAATTTACCTACAGATTGGTTAGCGAATAGGGGACACTCCATTTAAAATAGGGTCGTTTGGAATGTTAACCCTGATTCTGTATTTTCTTTAATTTTGTTTCATAATAACTTAGGAAGACGCCTTGCGAGAAGGGTATCCTAAGTTTCTCTGTATCTCTCTTTTATCCGGATTCCAAAAAAAAAAGGTACAGTGGTTATAACCATAATAATTACCGTAAGTAAAATAAAACTTAGTCGTATATATGTTAAGTTTTATCTTGATTGTAAATTCTTTATTTGATATAAATAATAAAATATATTTTTAAAATTTTAGTTTATTTAAAAAAATAAAATAAATATTTTTCAAAATATACTTGTTTTCTAGGCAAAAACTTAGAGTTGAGATATTTAAATTTTAAGAAAATATATTTTATAATGTTGTACAAATAAAAAAATGAATGACAAAGATAAAAGTTAACACATGTATAGATAAACATTATTTTCATTGTGGATGTTGTCATGATTAACAACCACTATAAATTTTTCCTTAATGATTATGTTCAGGTTAAGTTTAAAAATATATTTAAAATAAGGTAATAACAATATCCGATTACATCACATTTATATGTTTAAAAACAAGTTTAGAATAAATTTAATAAATTAATTCGAATAAAGGTTAGATAAATCCAGCTAGTGAACAAAATCCTAAGATTGAATTTCTTGTACTATCATTTCTACTCATCTTTTGTTTACTAGTTGGATTTATACTCAGAGAAAAGAACACAATAAGTAAAACATGGATCAAATATATTGAAAATTTGAATTTGGAAATGTTAAAACTCTAACCATAATATTGCTAGTTTGAGACAACGAATGAGTTAAAAACACAGACGAACTTCTTTTTTTCTATTTTGCCAAAAAAATTGTTATAAAATCTATATTTTCGAACAAATTGGGCAATTGGTTGAGATACAATTCATAACTTGTACACAAACATATCGTTGATTAGATCATAAGTAGTACCTTGTGAACATGCGATTCCTTTACCCTTCTCTTCTTTAATTGTGAACAGACGATTCGTCACCTTTTGGAAGTCATCTTCCGTCAACAAGTATGTTTGTCTTCCATCGTCAAACATGTTGGTTCTTCAAGATTGTCGTATTTGTCTTCCACTAGGAAAGTTGCCTTCACTGGCGGATGTGTTTGTCTTCCATCTATGGGCATGTTGATCCTCTATCAAGGAGCAATCGTGCTAAGGGAGCTTTCTCGACGTCCAACCAAAATGCTTCAGATGGACAATTGCATAGAGCAGTTCTCTCAACCTCCGACCAAATTATCTTGAACGGGCTATTACAACGACAGAGTTTTCTAAATCTCCAATCAAGATGCTTCGAATAGGCAATTGCAATGAGGGAGTTTTCTCAACCTCCTTCCAAGATGCCTTGGGCGGGCAACCATGGCAAGGGAGTTTTCTCAACCTCCAACCAAGATACGTTGTTATGTAACCGCAATTATCAAATCATCAATCTGGGTCTTACGATTCTGTAATGTCAATATTTTTCATCGATTCAACTCTTATTAGAATTTGAAAGTAGTTGAGTCTTGTGAACCTAGTTTGTCTAAATAATATTTGTTGAAATCATAATATGATTCTAAGTTATCCACTATTCTTCGTGAATTTGATAATTTTATGAACATTAATTTCTTGAAATTTTTACCTTAACAATATAAATTTGATAGCAAAATTATCCACCAAAATATAACTTCACATATTGCTCTAGCGAGTATTCATTAAAATCTTTACTGTTATAACTTATAACAGCGTTGTATATCCCGTGTGATGTACAAAATTTTTTCAGTATTTGTATGTGATTTATTCAGAAAGTAATTTTATAATAGTTATCAATTCAAATAATAATTTGAATTAATACAAAATTATACAACAAATGTACTATCACTATTTATGTATTTTTTCTGTACAAATTTTATCCAAAATTAATTTATATAATATTTTAGTAGAAGGATAGTGAAATCCATATTTATTTCCAATATTGTCTTAGTTACATATAACAAAGAACAATAGTAATTTTTTTTAATTCAATTTGAATAAACGCAAGAACACTATAATTTCCTTCAAATCTTTCTCAATAATATCCAAAAAAATATTTAATCGTAAACAACTAAACTTCATAATAAATGATTAAGATATAATAGAAAGTATATATACACACATCATAACATAATGTTGTTGGAAACTTGTTTTCATTAAATAAATATGGAAACTTTTTTTTATAAAATATTTAAAATAAAGGGTTTTTGGATGATAATATACGAACCTTTGGAGGTGTTGGATTGTAATATACCAACATTTATTATTGGACAACAATATCTCTGACCTTTATACTTGGGGGAGGGGGGTGGTGAATCGGTCTCCATGCGCGCTAACATGGTTGGCGAAGGGAAAAAAACAGTCCCAAGTCCATAACGTCATTAACCCCTTAGTTTTTCTCACTAAACCACATTACAAGACATTGGTTGGTTGTGTTTCACGTTAGTGTGAAGATTGGTTCACCACCCCGTTAGTCACTGTGTTAGGGCCTTTTTTTTAACGTGGATTAGCGAAAAAAACGGAGGGGTTAACGGGGTTATTGGGCAATGACTGATTATTTTTCCTCCACCTAACACACCGGAATCGAAACCAATTAACCAGTCACTACCCCCTTAGTCACTGTTGGTATAATAATCTCACCTAATTATAAAGGTCAGAGATATTATTGTCCAATAGTAAAGGTTGGTATATTACAATCTAATACCCCCAAAGGTCAGTATATTGTCATCCAATATCCCTAAAATAAAAAAGGTTAGAGAAAATACAAAGCATTAGTAGTAAATAACTAACAGTCACAAATATAAAAATAATTACTAATTCTAAAATTTAACCATATCAACAATTACAATATCAATCAAAATAAAGTTGTACTACTTTATTTTTACAACAATGGATGATAATACACTGAACTTTAAAGGTATTGGACAATAATGCACTCAACCTTTTTTTTTGGACTCTAATACACTGAACGTTGAAGGTATTGGAAATAATGCACTCAGACCAATTTGGTGGTGGTTGACGCATTGGCTGTCCTACTTTAAAGTGTCGTTTTTCAATCTTTTTTAGAAAAAAAATTTGCCATGTAAGAAACTGCACATAAACTGGATGACTAAAATATATTTTTTCTTTAAAAATAAAAGAAAACTTCACTTCAAAGTAGGACAACCACCACCAAAATGGTCTGAGTATATTATTGTCCAACACCCTCAAAGTTCATTGTATTAGAGTCCAAAAAAAAGTTCAGTGCATTATTGTCCAATAACCCTAAAGTTCAGTATATTATCATCCAATAGTCCTTACAACAAAGAGACATTAGTTTACATTTTTTTAGGGATGTTGGATGACAATATACCGACCTTTGGGGTATTGTATTGTAATATACCGACCTTTACTATTGGACAACAATATCACTGACCTTTATACTTATGTGAGATTATTATACCAACAGTGACTAAGGGGGTGGTGACTGGTCAACTGGTCTTTGTGCTAACGTGGCAGATGGAGGGGAAAAACGGGCCCCTACCTAGAAACCCAGTTAACCCCTCTGTTTTGTTCCCTAACCCACGTTAAGAAATCGACCCCAACACATTGACGAAAGGGATGGTGAACCGATCTCCGTGCTGACGTGACATATAACCGACCAATGTCTTGTAACGTGGATTAGTGAGAAAAAACGAAGAGGTTAATGAGATTATTGGGTTGGGGCAGATTTTGTTTCCCTTCACCGCCCACGTCAACATGGACACAAGTTCACCAACCTCTTATTTACTGTTAGTATAATAATATCACCTAGATATAAAGGTCGATCGGGGATATTGTTGTCCAATAGCAAATGTTGATATATTACATTTCAACACTCCCAAAAGTCGGTATATTACCATCCAAAAATAATTTTTTTTTATCATAATGTTAAATCAAAATATTTTTTTACTATTATTAAAGAAAATATAGAACAATAATATTAACAATATAGGCTTTTTTTATGGGAGTTCTACATTTTAATATCTCTTAAATTTTACTTTAAATTATATTTTATATTGGAATTCATGATATACTATAATAGTAAATTTGGTGGAAGAAATGATAACTAATGCATGTTTTTTTAATAGAAAGTTGATGAATATTACGTTAATTGTGTATTAATATATTATTTTTTAGATCAATATATAATTAATATCTGTGTATTATGAGTTTTATATAATAACTTAGGATAAAAAATCAATAATTTAGGGTCATTTTATATTTTAATATCTCTTGAATTTTAATTTAATCTTTTTTTTTTAATATTGGGACTCATATATTATAATAATAAATTTGATGGGAAAAAGATTAATTAACTACTGAATTATGATAATTATGTATTATTTTTGTAACCTATTTTTTAAGTTTTTTTATTTTTTATAAAAAGAGACGATAGTTAAGTGACAACTACTCTCAATTTTCATGTCGTAACCAAGATTCAAGTCTTGCTGCAAGTAAAATATTTCCCTTTTCGTAGAAAATATTTATTCATACGTTAGGAGTATAATTTGGTGCTGGGATTATCCCTAACATCTGTTAGCTTGTTTGACATATTTGTAAAGTGGGCTAGAGAATAAATCAACTTATCAATGTAAAAAAAAGAAAAGAAAAAAGAGTATACTAAAACAAATCATCTTAATTCCTAAACGCAAAAAAAAACCCCTCTTTATCATGCAATTCTGATTTTTTATTAGACACCAACTCAAAACTTTTAAAAGAAAGAAAAGAAATCCCCTCTAATCATTGCTTTACCTTTAATATTAATGCTGATTACTTTTGAAAACAAAAAAATCTCACTTTTGAGGTGTGTTTGGTGGGGGAAATAAAAGCCCTTTGCTTATAGTATATATTAAGCTTCTAACCACATTATACACAAGTAAAATATTTTTTTTAAAGAGACTATTTTTAATCTAATATCAACTGTTCTAAGACTGTATTTGGCAGTAGTATTTGGGATAATATTTGACCATTTGACCAAGTTAAATTTTTAAATATGTTAAGTTAGTATTTTGAGTAACATTTAGCGTCTTATGTAACATTTAACGTATTAAGTTGCATTTTCTGAAACGTTAATAAAGTTAACGGTTTAGCTTTTGGAGTAGCATATCATGTTTTTTGGTCTAAAATATCCTTTGAAAAAAAAAATCAACTTTTGAAATTATTCATATCGATTTATGTCGTTTCACATTAATCCGCTAACTCAATCGTTAAATTTAACGAATACAATTCTCATTTAAACAATAATCCGCTATTCGCTACTTAAACCATTATTCGCTACTTGAACCGCTATCCTCTACATACATCGTTATCTGCTATCTAAAATGCCAATTTGTCAAACAGGGCCTAAACGCAAAGCCATATTATACATGCATTAGCATGTGCTCTAGAAATAATACAAGTACAATACATCTCATATAATGTGTACAACAACATGCCTCAATACAGTTCTATTAAAATATCAAACAAATGAATTAACAATAAAAAAAGAGATATTGGATGACAATATATTGACCTTTGGGGGTATTTGATTGTAATATACCGACCTTTACTATTGGACAACAATATCTTTGACCTTTATATTTATGTGAGATTATTATACCAACAGTGACTAAGGAAGTAGTGTTTGGTTAAAGGGTTTCGATTATGACATGATAGGCGGAGCGAAAATGACCGAGTTTTACCCAGTAACCCCGTTAACCCCTCCGTTTTTCTCACTAGCCCACATTTAAAAAAATAGGCCCTAATACAGTGACTAACGGGGTGGTGAACTGGTCTTCGTACTGACGTGAAACACAACCAACCAATGTCTTATAATGTAGGTTAGTGAGAAAAACTAAGAGGTTAATGAGGTTATTGGCTTGGGACAGTTTTTTCCCCTTCGCCAGCCATGTTAGCAAGCATGAAGACTGGTTTACCACCTCCTTAATTACTGTTGGTATAATAATGTCACTTAGGTATAAAGGTTAGAGATATTGTTGTCCAATAGTAAAAGTTGATATACTAAAATCTAATATCCCCAAAGGTTGGTATATTATCATCCAAAAACCCTTTAAAAAAAATATAAACATTGTTTTCTATATCATAGAAGTCATGCAAGCATAGTATACATTAAATTGTGGATATCAAAGACGTGGTAGCCAAGAAGCTACTACTACCCCCATTTAAAAACTCAAATCAACTCCAAGCGATTGAACAACACCTTGTCAATAACCCAAATAACGTTAGATTAATCAATTGGCGCTATCGCTTAATAAAGCAGCGAGAAAACTCCACCTTTTTAACACTAAATGTGGGGCACTATCAATCGCAAAGCTTGGCTGGTCAATGAGGACCACAGTTCCAGATTCTTCCATCAATCTATGAAAGCCAAGAAAGCTAGGCTTAAAATCACCAGCAAAAAAAATTAGCTTGGAATATGGACGAATGACATAAATAATATAATGAACATTTTTGTTTCCGACTTCATTAAGCGGTACTCATCTACAATGAATCCTAACCGCAGACAAGCTTGACCTTTCCTGCTGTTTTTCATAGGAGAATAATGATCTCCTGATTACGGAAGTTACTGATGAAGAAATAAAACAGGTTGTTTCCAGCAAGATAAGTATAAAACTCTAGGGTCGGAAGGATATGGGCCCGCTTTCTACCAGGCCCACTGGAATATTGTGGGGAAAGATATTTTCCATGCTGGTAAGTCCTTCATTAGGGAGGGGTAGTTGCTAAAGCAGTTCAACCCCTCCTTGATCACTCTCATTCTCAAGGTGGATAACCCTCCCCCTCCCCCCCTCCCCCATTTAGAACTATAAGCCTTTGTAACGAGTTTTATAGAATCATCTCCAAAATCCTTACTAACAGGCTTCAACCCCTTCTAGACAAATAATTCACCCAATCCAATCTGCCTTCATCTTGGGGCGATCTATCCACGATAACGTTCTCGTGGCTCATGAGTGCTTGAATAAATTTAAAAGCATGAATGGTAAAAAAGGTTGGGTTGCCCTCAAACTCGACCTCGAAAAAGCTTTCGATAGAGCCGAATGGGATTTACTCTTCCAACCCTTGAAGGAGCTTGGTTTTCATCCTAAATGGATTGGTTGGATAAAAGAGTGTGTCATCACTGTTACGTACTCCCTTAATATTAATGACCAAGTCTGTGGTTTCTTCAAACCCACCCGGGGGCTTTGATAGGGGGACTCCCTATCTCTCTACCTCTTTATCATTTGCATGGAAGTCCTTATCCGCTACCTAAGAACCTTCACCTCCTTATTGGGTTTGGGGATTGGGCTGAAGCTTTCCCATTAAGTCCCTCCCCTACCAAGTATTTTCTTTGCTGACGACAACCTTCTCTTTTGTAAAGCTAATTTGTCTTCAATCAATTCACTTAAATGACCTTATAAACCGTACCCTAAACAAGTTGCGGGCTTGGAAATCTAAGTTTATTTCTAAGGCATGTAGGATTGCGTTTATCCAATCCAATATAGAATCTCTCCCGACCCATACCATGCAAAGTTTCCAAATTCCCAAAGCTACTATGAAAAACTTACACTCGATCAATAGGAATTTTTTCGGAAAGATTGAACTCTAATAAAGGCCTCCCTATGGTTTCTTGGGACAAAATCTGCAGGCCAAAAAAACTTGGAGGCCTTGGCCTCCGTAAAGCGGAGGTTGTCCATTGCGCTTTCCTTTGCAAGCTGTCCTGGAGATGCCTTTTTGGTAAAGGGTTATGGGTCGACATTATGCGATCTAAATATCCTACGTCAAATAACCTTTTTTACATCAAACCCAAAGTCGGAGACTCCTAGGCCTTGAAGGTCATTCTAGCTAATCGTGAGGTCTTCAGAAAGGGTCTTCAGTAGGTTGTGGGCAACGGTACTACCATCAGCTTCGGGACAGATAATTGGTGTGACTTCACGAATCTTTTAGACCTCAATAATATCACTAACACGGAGTGTTTCGACCTTAATCTTAAAGTTTGTGACTTCATCAATCCTAATAAAACATGGAATCTTAATTGACTCCCTCAGCAACCTCGTTAATGGGGATTCTATGGATCGTATCAGATCTATTCCTATCCCTGTCAATGACTCGAATGATCTTTGCTGTTGGCACTTATTCTCCTGGGAATCCTTCACTACCAAATATGCTACCTGGTTAGCCCATGGTTTTCTCTTGGAGGCTTCTACCTGAAAATACAGTTGGATCTGACATTTGGATATCTAGCCTAAGCTTAAAACTTTCCTTTAGCTGCTGTGTCATAAGGCAGTTCCCTCCAAGGAAGAGCTCTCTAAAAGGGGTATCCCCGTGGATACATCTTGCGTCTTTTGCAACTCTCATATGGAGAATCAAGACCACCTTTTTCTTTTCTGGCCTGCGGCTAGGGGAGTTTGGGATTTAGCTCGCTCTCACTCCTGGCTGCCAAACTCACTCCCTCTAGATCTCCCGAGTGTGCTCCTCTTCTTTTCCGCTTAAGATGATGTGCAACACCTCCATCCCAACTCCCCGCACCCGTTTGAATCTTAACCCGCGTTTTCCTTGGAAAGTTTTTCTTAACTCAAGACCTCAACCCAATAATTTTAAGTGCAATCCCAACCATTCTTTTAACCCCAATCTCAAAAGATTAAAACTGACTTAACTTTTCATAAGAATTCCATGCACTCTTCAAATACACAACTCAAAGTTAATCACAAATTCACCTTGGAACCCAAAACATGTAGTTTGCTCAATTAATCCATCTACGTCCCTTTCATAATATTTATCTGTTCAATCATTATAGTCCATACACCAATACCTAATAGGTATAGTTTGAAGCCTTAACTTAAACAACAATCGTTTAAGGGAGATACCCAAGATATTCACCCAAACATAGGATTCCAAAGTTCCAACTACACAATTACATACTTACCACAATTACATTAGCTTCATGCATAGCATCGTTTGGTACGGTAAAAATAGATCAGGTCACATGCTGAAATTGAAACATATTAGTATACATATGAAGACTTAATCAGATTGATGCAACCTAACCCACATACACTCACGCTCTGATATTAGCTTCCTAAGTTCTAACTAAACACCTAATAGACACTTAGGGGCTACTAGGTCGTAACCCAGAGCTCATATACCATTCTGTAACGCCCTAGAAATTCAATTATCTAAAAGTCAAAGTCAAACTAACTTTTGATAGCGGAAAGGTCAAATATAACGGGTGCCACTGCCATACTCCGAAGAGCTACAAAAAAAAGAATGAAGAAAAATTTAACTACTGACTTTCATTGAAAAATTAAAACATACTTCCTTTATTCAGTAAACATAAAAAAAAAACATATTAACTATTTCAAGGTTGAACATAGTAATCTAAATTTTTATTCTCAAAACAAAACTTCTAACTAATTGTCTTCACTTTTAGAACCCGTCCCATCCATATAACTATTCACCTAAAAACAAAACATTTAAATACATGAGACGGAACTCAATAATGTCTACCCTTAAATGTCAAAACAAAGTAAATTCATTTCAATTTATTTAGGGGGAGAAGTGAACAAGTCAAACCATTTCCCAAACAAGTTTACCCAACCAACCATAACCATCTTTCAACAGATTTATTAAGCGGGCGAAGCGTACTTATTTGCCCCTGGAAATCTAGGACTTCCAACATAATCATTTCTCAATATCATCACAATTCCAATCTCAATCATAATCACAATCACACAGATGATCATCCATATCACAGTACGTGCAGATACTTAACCCGGGGAAGTAACACTTATGAGGCCTCTCTGATCTCTTGACAACTCCCTTGCAGGAACAAATCCTGGTCTTTGGAGACGTTGTCGAACCCACATTTAGTCCTATTTGAATTATTAGTCAATTTAAAACTCATACCTTTCAAGTCTCAGTCAACCAACCTCAGTTTCTGAAAAACAGCAAAATCACTCATAAAGGATTGTCCATATTTAACCAACTCAAAAGTATCACAGTTCAGCATTCAAAAAAGATATTCAATTTCCGCATAAAGTCCCATTTGGGATGCAAATTCCAAAAAAGCTTAAAAAAATCAACAAAACACATAAAGTGCATCCCAGTGGGGATTTAGGACATAAATATTACTTGACAATCTTCTCTTCACT
Organism: Portulaca oleracea; assembly: GCA_029582165.1. Taxonomy (NCBI): domain Eukaryota; kingdom Viridiplantae; phylum Streptophyta; class Magnoliopsida; order Caryophyllales; family Portulacaceae; genus Portulaca; species Portulaca oleracea. Next base: position 18,672,922 of record CM055875.1, read on the forward strand.
TCCACGAACACACTTGAACTCACTAAAACGGACGGGCTAGATCGTGCCTAAAATATAATAATTTCTAAAATTAATAACGTGACCTTCGGAGTTAGCATGCACTACCTTCTCCCTAACTCACCCTATGAACACTATAGGTTTCCCATCATTCATGAATTAACACATTTGAACTATACAACACATTTCAAATAAAAACAACGCATTTCAAACAAAAACAACACATTTACGGTTAAAAAGTGGGCAAATTACTACACTTACAATTGCAAAGGCCATAACTAGAATTCTCGAGATCCCACGGACCTGCTTCTTGAGTTTCTAGAAACCGCAGAATGTCTATTAGAACTCTCATCTTTACTGCAAGACCTAAAACACACTCGAATGATCGCAAACACAAGCAACAATAACTCGAATGTTTCACCTCAAAATTCCATTCTGTAAAATTCCTATGAAAGCTAACACACTAGGGAACTTGTTAGAATATATATATATATATATATATATATATATATATATATATATATATATATATTGGTAGTTATTTTAGTTAGGCAGTTTTGTTTGTTAGCTTTTTCTTTCTTTTTCTTTGTTTTCTTGATGTTTTCCTGTGTATAAATATAGCTTCTGTTTCCTTTGTTTTTCATCAATAATAATACGAGGCATTCCCATTATTGTCTCTCCTCTCCTTTCTATTTCAAATACAGCTCGTTGAGCTGGTGATTGCTTTCATGTATCAGAGCATCATTCGATCTGATCTTACAATCCAAGAGGAGTGATCATGTCAGAAAGTCCAACGACTCCAAAAGATGAACCTCCACCTACTCCTTCCCCGATGCCTTTGAATAGGGTTCCCATCATTGATCCGTGTAATCCCCTATACATATATCCCTCTGACCAGCCTGGGTTATCTCTTGTTGCTGAGCCCTTCAATGGAGAGGACTTTGATACATGGAAGAGATCTGCGACAACAACACTTTCAGCAAAATACAAAGTTGCATTTGTTGATGGATCTCTGTAAAAACCTGCTGAAGATTCTCCTCTTCTTCCATATTGGAAGAGAGGAAATGATATGGTATTATCTTGGATTCTCATCTCACTGTCCAAGAATGTAAGAGATAGTGTTTTGTACTCCACATTAGCTCAAGATTTGTGGAATGAACTGTCAGAAAGGTTTGGTCAAAGCAACAAAGCCAAGCTCTATTCTGTACAACAAGAATTATCAAGGCTTTCTCAGGACTCCTTGGATATATCGAGCTACTACACAAAGGCAAAGAAGATATGGGATGAGATAGGCTCTATCAGCAACTTCCCAAGATGTGAATGTGGGAAATATGTATGCAATCCCAGAATAAACAAGAAGATTGAGGTGCATTTTGAGGAGCAAAAATTGCTTCAGTTCTTGATGGGATTGAACAACAGCAATTCGAGGAACATTTTGATGATGACACCTCTTCCCTCTCTCAGCCAAGTCTACTCTATTCTTATTCAGGAAGAGAAGCAAAGGCAAGTATATGACATCAATCAGTTTTTGTCAGACTCAACTACCTTTTATGCATCTAAAAATAATCAAGGTGGACCTCCTAGAACAAGTAGTGATCAGAGAAAGATTGATTCAAGAAAGGTCTTGTTTTGTGACCATTGCAAGAAGAATGATCACACCATAGATAAATGCTACAGATTGCATGGATTTCCTCCCAATCACCCAAGGAGTCAAAACAGATAGCAGAAGCAGCAAGGGCCCCCAAAGAGATCAGCTAATAACACTTGGAGTGAGTCAGAATCTGTGATCTCCACATCTGAAAGCATGACTCTTGATAGAAGCTCCACAACAACAGGTGCTACACCTTTCAACCTGAACCAAGAGCAAGCCAAGCTCCTACATACAGCAACTCGTGGCAAGCCTTAATACACAAGATATAATCAAAACTGACACTAAAACCATGTCTGGTAACATATATTCTTCTTCTCAGCATTATTTATCTAATGGTGTCAGTTATGCCTTTACTACTTTAGAAAATGCTTGGATTTTGGACTCCGGGGCTAGTGATCATATGTGCAACAATAAAATAGTCTTAAAGCAATTAAGAAGCCTTAAAAACCCAATAGAAATTGCCATGACAAAGGATGCTCCTTGTAACGGCCGGGCCTCAAAGAGGTTTTCCTACGTATCCAAGGTGGAATCAGACCAGTCGTAGTTCTTTAAGCACAACTTTGATGGATAGTGCCTTGAGGAAGGCTTAACGGTTCGAAAAGATGGTTATGAAGGTTTGAGGGTTCATATGAAACGTTTGTGAAGGTTTTAGAAGGCTGAGGTGTATGGATGATGAGATGAGATTTTTTGAGGTGTGCATGACTCTTATTTTCGCGTTCTCACTTCTTATTCTCCTCTAATCCCCTTTCATAGTAGCAAGTCGAGCTGCTCCTCCTGGCAAAATATCCTTGATCATATAAGGACCCTTCCAATTAGGCATAAAATTCCCCTTGGTTCTTGTATAGGTGCCTTTATTTCCTTAAGCGCCAAATCACCTACTTGAAGTGAGCCATTTTTCACCTTCTTATTAAAAGCTCGAATGATCCCACTTTGATACACTTCAACATTGTGTAATGCCCTTAACCGCCTTTCATCCATCAACTCCTCGAACCTTGCCCTAGCCCATTCTGCTTTTGGCAATTGACTTTCTGCTACTATTCGTAGCGAATGGATTACTAATTCAATTGGCAGGACTGCTTCCATCCCATACACCAAAGAATATGGTCTTGCACCTGTAGCAGTTCGTATAAAGGTTTGGTATTCCCACAAGGCGAATGCTAATTTGTCGGGCCAATCTTTGCAAGTAACGACCATCTTCTTAATGATTCCTGCCACTATTTTATTAGCTGCTTCTACAGCTCCATTAGCTTGAGGTCGGTAAGGTGAAGACCGGTGATGCTGAATTTTGTAAGTGGTGAGCAAAACCTCCACTTCTTTTCGAAAATGACTTCCGTTATCACTGATGATCTCATGAGGCACTTCATAGCGGCATATGATGTTTTTGAAGAATAAACTTGGCCACTTATTTAGACGTGAGTTTGGCATAAGAGGCTGCCTCTACCCACTTAGTGAAGTAATCGATGGCGACCAAGATGTATTCATGTCCTCCTGTTTTGGTTGGGTGTATCTTGCAAATGATGTCGATACCCCACACTTAGAATGGCCACGGAGATGTCAACGTAGTCAAATATGAAGGAGGTTGATGCTGCAGGTTGGCATACTCCTGACATTTGTGGCATCTTCGAACGAAATCCAAGCAGTCTGCCTCCATAGTGGACCAATAACAAACAACCCTTTGAATCTTCTTCACTAGCATGGCCCCATTCATGTGAGGTCCACATTCTCCTCCTTTGCGCTTTTAGCGTCGATGCACAACAAATTGATGTCTGTAGGCGATTTCTTGTACAAGCGATCTTGGATCAAACAGTATTGTTCTGCTAAAGATTTGATTGCCTATTGTCCTTGAGAGTCTAGCTCGGCTGGACATTCTCCTTTCCGAAGAAAATCATATATGTCATGGAACCATTCCTCAATTTCTTCTTCTTGTGTCTCCATATTGCAGACATATGCTGGTGCAGACTGCCGCTCGACTATTACTGCAGGAGTTAGAGGGTTCACTGAAAGAGTGAGTGAGTGACAGTGTTAAGGTTTTGTTTTGGTCATTTGTAATTTGATTATTTCATTTATATGTCTCTCCCTATGCATAACTTTCCAAAACCTCTGTTGTAAAAATCGAACCGGACCGGGCGGTCCGACCGGTTCAACCGTGAACCGGCAAGTTGACCGGTCCGGTTCCAGGTTTAACTCGGCTTACTGGTTCAAACAGGAAAAGAAACCCAGCAAAACCAGTTCAACCGGGTGAACCAGTTCATCAAACCGGAATTTTGATGAATTAATTTTAAAAATTCATGTTTTTGACCGGTTTAATCCGGTTTTTGGCCGACTTTTGACCGGTTCAATCCGGTTTTGACCCATTCGTGTCATGTTCATGTCGGTTTTATGAAATTTTTTAATTTGTGTCCGGTTCATGCCAGTTTTTGCCGGTTCGACCGTCACCCGGTTCAACCGGTCTAATCCGCCCAAAACGGTTTGACCAGTTGAACCATTGACCCACTAGGTACTGGGTCAACCGGTTCGGTGACCGGTCCGGTTCTGACCACATAGTCCAAAACCACCCAATATTTTACTTTTGGGCCTTAATTTTCATGAAATGGACCCATTTTTTTGCACAAGGCCAAAGTAGACAAAACACTTAATTAAAGTGTCTGACCCAATGGGTCGACCCAAACGACCTAACCTTACCCGTTTTTTACCGGGTTCTTTGGGTTGGGTCATTTTCGGGTCCCGGGTCAGAATTTCGTGTTCAAAACCCATTTTTTGCGAGTCGATTTGGGTCGGGTTTCCGGGTCGGGTCGAGAATTGCCAGGTCTGGCTAGAACCTCCCAAGACCTTTATATGGCGTATCCCTAGGGATCAAAGCGGCCTGCAGACCCTTTATACATGCTTCGTATTCAGCGACATTGTTTGTGGTGTCAAAATCCAGCTTTACAGATGCAGGAACATGTGCCCCTTCTGGAGAGATCAGTAATACTCTTACTCTACAACCCATTTGATTGGAAGCCCCGTCAAAATACATTTTCCATGTATCTTCATCTGTAAGGAAAATGTCTTCATATGTGAGTGTTTGGACGTTCCTGTGATGGTGAAGCGGCCAAGAAATCTGAAACAACCCGCCCTTTGATGGATTTCTAAGGCAAATACTGGAGTTGCTCAAGTAATACATGGCGCTCTCTTGACCTTATATCTTTTGGGCTAGCATAGCCCCCATTGCGGTGCTAGTTACTGTAAGATAAAGCAGTAGAGGCTCATCTGGTACTGGAGGCATAAGGATCGGTGGATATTGCAAATACTCCTTGATTTTTCTTTTCAAAAGCAGCTTGACATTGGTCGTCCCATTCTATTTTACTTCCCTTCTTCAACTTTTTGAACAAAGGTTCACAGGTCTTGGTGACCTTTGAGATGAATCTACTGAAACCCCTTATCTCATTTAGTCATAGCACACCTTTTGGATTGGGTTAAGGGTTTGAAAAGGGTTGAGGTTTAATGGAGAGGTTAATGATGTGAATGGTAGGTGGTAAGTCGAGATTGGATGAAAAGATGAGGGTAATGTGGGTGGTGAAATGAAGGTTGGGTTCAAGCTCCCTGTCCTTGGCACATTTGGTTAAGCTGCTGGTCTAGGAGCATAGAGATGTCCATTTTCAAGAGACTGATGATTTTGGTCTTCTCTCCTGTTGCCCAGCCTGCTTGATGAGTGCAGACTGACTTCTCTCTTTTTTATCCTTTTTTTGTTTTTCTCTCTTTTTTTTTATTAAACCCTGGATTTGATAAATAAAAGATGGGAACGAGGTACACAACAAAGATGGAAGGATAAGAGAAAATGAAATTTGTCAGACTTGGTTTGCACGAATGATGGATGATGAGAGAACTTCTCAACTCAAGTAAAAAAACACAAGCACGAAATTCTATTTGATCACATAGCAACAAGAGCAAAGAAATGAATGAAGAACTGACTCTAACAGACTCTGAGCATGAAATGCTTGACAACCAAGACTGTAGCTACTTCTAAAGCTCCTTTGATGATGTGCCCTCTTTTTCCTCGTATGGGGAATCCAAAGTCTAACAATTCTCCATGTTGTTCCCTCAGGATCTATGATAGCTGTAGAGTTTTTCGTCATCCAAATATTCCCTTTATGGTTAACTCAGGCCTTGACCTTGACATTAGAAAAATGAAGAAAAACCTGTCCCAATGCATGCATGACCTAAGTGACCTATATGGATTTCCTAAAATGAAAAACGCTTATATGCTGACTCGGGAGAGACTCACCCAGGACATGGGTTTGAAAGAGCTAATTGATGAATATGGGACTTCCTGGGATGCAAGACTTCTATATGCCGACTTAAGGAAAAGACTTACCTATGACATCGGTCTACATGTTCTATATGAGACCTCCTAAAGTGCAAACGCCTATATGCTGACCCGGAAAACCTAACTTATGACACGAGTTTTCATTAGACTTCCTAAAAAGAAAAACACTCACATGATATGCCAACACGAGAAAAGACTCACCCATAACATGAGTTTACACTAGACTTCTTAATAAAAAGACATATTACATGATGACTCTAGACATAGACTTGCCCATGACATAGATTTTCATGACCTATGAATCTATATGAGACTTTTTAAAGAATGCAAGACACTTACATGGTAACTCAAGAAAGAGACTTAACGACTCACCCATGACTTAGGTTTGCATGACGTAGACCTTGCAGGACATTCATATGTTGATTTTGGAAAAGGACTCACCCATGACATGGGTTTACATGCCCTACGAACCTGTATGAGACCTCCTAAAGAATGTAAGACACTTACATGTAGACACTAACACAAAGACCCATCCTGACCTTATATGATGCTTTCTAATGAATGCAAGACACTTACATGTAGACTCTAACACAAAGACTCACACATGACCTGGGTTTACACTGGACTTCTTAATAAAGAGACAGATATTTGCATGATGACTCTAGACACAGACTCACCCACGACCCGGGTTTAGACTTTCAAAAACAAAACACACATATTTAAGAAAAGACTATCCTCTGATACGACCTTGTATGAGACTTTCTAAAGACTGAAGGACATTCGCATGTAGACTCTGAAACTAAGACTCATTCACTCTTTACGAGTGCATGGCCTAACTCTATATGGACCTAACGACAGAACATTATAAAGGGCCGAATAAAGTCAAACATAGCGAGCGGATCATAAGTTAAAAGGTACAAGTCAGTGTTTCTCAATTCGGATTGGCCCAACCCACAGGCCGATTGTTTTAAGGAGAATCCGTAACTTGGCCCAACAACTCAGAAAGCTCAAGCTGTACTGTCTATTATGCGGACTAGAATAATGTTCAACAAGACCGACAACCTCCTTTTTTTTACCTTCATTTTTTTTACTCAAGGAAAACAGATATTGTAAAGGACTGGACAAAGCCAACAATAAGCGAGTTATAACTAATTTATGGGCTTAATTGACAAATCCAATATGGTTGGGCCTAACAACGGGCCGACCATAAATGTGATGAATTTATTAATTAAATCAATAAATTAATTTACTCAAGCTTAGTGACTATTATACAGTCTAAAACGCTATCCATTAACTTTGTTGGACTTTTAAATTAATTTTGGACCTTTGTTAAGAGAATTTCATAAAGGATCATATAATATCATCAAAGGTGAATCAATTTTTATTTATTAATTAAGATAATCAACTTTCAAACATAAATGAGCCATTCCACTTGGCCTAACAATAATACCTTTGAGTTAATTATATCAATTAATAACTAATCATTTTTTCAATCCAATGAATTTTATATGGACTAGAACAAAACCTCCAAACTAGGGTCGACTCTTTACAAAAAGAAAAGAAAAGGGCAAGGGGTACACAGAGCACATAGCATACACATGAAGGGTTATCCTAAACCAAGGTTCTACATTCATGGATTTCTATGGTTGGGTTACATGGCCTACCGCATGTTCTCACCCCGGTGCTCCATACCCTAAGGTAAGGAGTGTGAGGTATGGCTCAAAGAACTTCAAGGAAGCCCTTTGAGTGTAACACGGGGAGAGGAGCGACCAAATGCTTAGCGATGTGGAGTGCATCCCTATAGTAGTGGCCTCCTGCTCTCGAGGGAAAATCCTAGGTATTACTTAAACCGTCGCCTTTGTGCTAACGTGTCAAAAGACCCGATTAGTGGCCCAGTATGCAAAGGATGCCTAACAAAAGAAAAATAAAATTGCGAAATAAATTAACTTCTCCCTTTTACACTGTTAAATCAATTTGATTTTTTCAAGTTTTACCCTCTTTTTAAGTTTAAGTCCCCAGTGGAGTCGCCAATCTGTAGGACCCGGAAAAATTCCCGTTCGGGGAAATTGTTTTCGGATGCGCTACTTAAACGATCGGGAGCCAACTAAGGTTGCTTAATCCTTAAATAAGGATATTTTTATTTTCGAAATTCATTTTCGAGGTGATGAAACTTTATTTATTTACAAATATGTTTTTTATTATTTAAATCATCTGGAATTGCACAAAATAACTCGGTAATAATTTAATCCCGACCCAAACCTCTAAATTCAGGCCCGGGAAGGAAAAGTGGGTCACTAGAATTCGTTAAAACCCCTTTGGGTTTTAACAGATTCTGGGCTGGGCTTTTCCCTCCTCGGGCCAGAAGGGGATGGGTTGAAGTCGATAAAACCCGCTTGGGTTGTATCGATTTCTGGTCCATTTCCTTCGGGCCCAACCTTGAATTGGTAGTGGATATGGATTGAATTATTTTTTTAAATTATTTTTATGCAAAAACCGAACATTTTAAATAATTAAACGAATTTATAAAATGTGAAAGAGTCGCCAACCGATTTAAGGAAATCGACAAACCATAAAATAAGAAAAGAAAGACTTCGGTCTATGAACCTAATTTCTAGATTCGGGTGTAAGGTTACGAATTCGATAGTCGTAAGAACTCTCGAATCCGCCTGTTAGAAAAACAGACTCTACTAAAATCGACATTGAAAAGAAAGAGAGCGAGGAGAAGTTTGGTTAATTTCGAGAAGTTATTATTTAAATCATGCAAGATTAAAATATGATGTTTACTTTTGATGCATAATGGGACCAAGGGATGATCTCATTACACAATATCTAAGGATCTTTAAAAACGAAGATAGGAATCTCCTTTCTCAAAGTTCCAAAGAACCAAAAATGGAATAGAAATGGATGAAAAGGATGGAAAGAACTATGAAAGATGATTACCAAATGAATAGAAAAGATGAGCGAATGGTTAAACGAATGATGAATGATGAACGAATGAAGCGTTTGAATGGATGCACGTTTGTTGAAGCTTGGACGTGATGATGAAGAACAAATGCTTCTTGTTGAATGCTTGATGAATTCTTGTTGAATACTTGATGAAGAAATGATGAATGACGTGAGATGGATGATAGATGGATGAATGAACGTTGGATAGTTGATGGCTTTTGAAGACTCTTGGAAGGATACAGCCACACCACCTTCAAGAGACCTTCAATTCCTTCCTTTCACCACTAAGGATGCCAACCTTAGCTAGAAGAAGGGGATGATTCGAATCCCATAAGAGAGAAACGAAAAGAACCTAGCATGAAAGCTAGAAAGAACACAACATGTGTTTGTAATCTAAAAATTCAATGTGAATGAATGAATTACAAAGCACCTAGGGGGGTATTTATAGTTGAGAACCCTCCCTTATGGCGTGTACAACATCAAGAAACTAGCCTCTTAGGCTTACATCATTCTTCCTAATGCTTACATCATAAAGAAAACAATGTACTAAACTATATTACAAATATGAATAACTCCTTGGATTCTCATCCAAACTTAAAGATTCTTGAACCATATGAAAGCTCTTGGAATGTAGAATAATCCTCTCTAGGATGACTTCTATGATAGCTTCATGGTCCTTGAATTAAGGAGCAAAAGTATACGACCATATGAGTTGATCCCTTCCAAGTAGAGAGATATATGAGAGACTTGAGCTCTCTTTCTTCTAGGTGAGTATTAGATGTCTCCATGGTTGACCTTGATGCATAAGGCCATCAATTATGCATCATACAACCCCAGTTGAAAAAGTTTGCCCTCAAACTTTGGAAAAATCAACTCTCACTTGCCTTCTTCACAAAGACTTTCTTCTTGAAAGCTTTGAAGTCATCGTAGATTCCTTTGATGAACTTCTTAAACTTTCTTCCGATCAATTCTCGAACACCATAAGACTTGGATTTGTGTTTCTTCACCGTGAACGTGGGTTGTTCACGTTGCTTCTCACTTCCCAAGTCTATTCTTACCACTTTACCCTTGTCATTTAGCATGAAACAATGCACTTTGATGACTTGGGCTATTTCATCCTTTCGAATCTTCGGCCTTTCAACCAAGTGATCTGAGTAGATATCTTTTGGATGCTCATGGAAGATATGCTTCGTGGGAAGATTCAAAATGTGATGGATACTTGGATCCGTTTCATTCTTCTCCAAATGTATAAGAATAGGATCCTTATATTCTTTATTCCCTCGATACTTCTTCATGATCAACACAAGATGGCTTTCTTCCTTCTTAGGCCGTGTGGTATAAGATGGAAGTAGAGATGCATCAAGAGGCATGATATTCCTATCAAGCAACTTTGGTCCTTCCAACAAAGTATGACAAGAATCCATAGAAGTAATTTTGCAATATAATGAATCTTTGCAAATTTTGTAAAAGCAAAGACTTACTAAACTTCTTGGATTGAAATGAATGAACTTGTCATGGCTTAACCTTTGCGTAAGGACAACAAAGATATCCATAGGAGGCACAACTTTCCTTTTCTTGGTTCAATGAACATACTTCTCCTTTGTTGGTATAATGAGAGATCTTGCACTCTCTTTGTGGATGTTCATACGCCACACTTGCTTCGTTTGTCACAAGCCACTTTTCCATATGCTCCTCTTCTACCTTTTCTTCCTCTTTATTCTCCTCCTCATATAATTCATTACCATACGTTTGGTACTCAACCAAAGACACATCTTTCTTGTTAGGACACTCCAAATCAATGTGACCTAAACTTTGGCAAAGACAACATCTCCTTTGTCTTCCAACATCGAGAGCTAAAGAACTTAACTCTTCCAAGTTTGTGAAAGGTTGATTTACAACAACACGTCGAATGTAATCATTAAGACCAAGGAAGTAGTATACCAAAATGCGTGGATCGTCCTCCTTAAGGCCATTCTTCCATAATTGCCACTTGAACTCTATTGTATAATCAAGTACATCCATGCTCCCTTGCTTAACTCCTTCAAGATTGTTGATGGAGTCACCTTTATGTCGGATGACAAGAAATCTTCTTGAACTTTCTTCCCATTCTTTTTGTTGGAATGTTTACTCCGTGCATAAGGTGCTTCATATTCAACCTTAGAAGAGTGAACCACACGTGATTTTGTGCTTCTTGACCCCTTTGGAAGAATCCCACATTCTTCCATTTGCTTGGCAAGATCATCAATTTGTTGCTTCAAGCATTGTAGATCACGTTGGGAATTCTTGCTAGACCTTTTGCAATCCATTAGAACCAATCTTGATTCAAAAGATCACAAGAAACTCATGGTAGGATGGTTAGCATAGAAGGGACGTGAGGGGGAATTGGTTGGATTTGTGTTTGGGCTTCACGGGTTCTTTGTGGAGTTTAGTGGGGACATGTGATGGAGGATGGATTTTGTGATGGACGTGTGATGGTAGGGGTGATGGGGAACGTGTGGGAGAGGGAAAGATTATAAAAAGATTGTTTCAAGAACTAAGAGATTTCAAACTCCTAAGCTCTGATACCAAATTGATGCATAATGGGACCAAGGGATGATCTCATTACACAATATCTAAGGATCTTTAAAAACGAAGATAGGAATCTCCTTTCTCAAAGTTCAAAAGAACCAAAAAAGGAATAGAAATGGATGAAAAGGATGGAAAGAACTATGAAAGATGATTACCAAATGAATAGAAAAGATGAGCGAATGGTTAAACGAATGATGAATGATGAACGAATGAAGCGTTTAAATGGATGCACGTTTGTTGAAGCTTGGATGTGATGATGAAGAACAAATGCTTCTTGTTGAATGCTTGATGAATTCTTGTTGAATACTTGATGAAGAAATGATGAATGACGTGAGATGGATGATAGATGGATGAATGAACGTTGGATAGTTGATGGCTTTTGAAGACTCTTGGAAGGATACAGCCACACCACCTTCAAGAGACCTTCAATTCCTTCCTTTCACCACTAAGGATGCCAACCTTAGCTAGAAGAAGGGGATGATTCGAATCCCATAAGAGAGAAATGAAAAGAACCTAGCATGAAAGCTAGAAAGAACACAACATGTGTTTGTAATCTAAAAATTCAATGTGAATGAATGAATTACAAAGCACCTAGGGGGGTATTTATAGTTGAGAACCCTCCCTTATGGCGTGTACAACATCAAGAAACTAGCCTCTTAGGCTTACATCATTCTTCCTAATGCTTACATCATAAAGAAAACAATGTACTAAACTATATTACAAATATGAATAACTCCTTGGATTCTCATCCAAACTTAAAGATTCTTGAACCATATGAAAGCTCTTGGAATGTAGAATAATCCTCTCTAGGATGACTTCTATGATAGCTTCATGGTCCTTGAATTAAGGAGCAAAAGTATACGACCATATGAGTTGATCCCTTCCAAGTAGAGAGATATATGAGAGACTTGAGCTCTCTTTCTTCTAGGTGAGTATTAGATGTCTCCATGGTTGACCTTGATGCATAAGGCCATCAATTATGCATCAACTTTTTACAAAATATATACAAGTAACGGAATTAAAGAAGAAATTACATGATTAATCACAACAATATGAATAACGAAATGGAACCTTGTTTAAAGGTGGCGGATGCGATGGATTTGATCCCTTGATTTGACCTTGACTTGGAGCCTGGATGAAATAATATGAGTGGTTTAGAAGAGTGGTGTATGGGTGATTGATGTATATTTGATGGCCATATACATCAAGGTCAACTAGAGAAACATCAAATACTCACCTACATGGAAGAAGAGCTCACATCTCTTACATATCTCTCTACTTTGGAAGAAATCTACAAGGGTACTTAAGTAATTTGCTCCATAACTCAAGAACCATCAAGCTATCATGAAGGAGTCTTAGAGTGGATTAATCTACATTCCAAGAGCTTTCCAAGGGTTCAAGAATCTTTAGATTTGGTTAAGTATTGAGCAAGTTATCATCATTTGTAATCTAGCTTAGTTCATTTGTTTCTTTATGATGTAATCATTTGATTAGGATGATGTAAGCTAGATGGTTGTAATTTCTTTCATACCACACGCCTAAGGGGACCTCTAATAGTATAAATAGACCCCTTAGGGTGCCGTGTATCATCATTCAATCATATATCAAATACAATCAAACACATGATGTGTTGTTTCTCTAGCTTTGTGCTAGTATCTCTTCGTTTCTCTTGAGGGAGAACGAAACTATCCCCTTCTTCTATCCAAGGTTGGCATCCTTGGTGGTGATAGGAAGGAATTGAAGGTCTCTTGAAGGTGGTGTGGCTGTATCCTCCAAGAATCTTCAAATCCATTATCATTCATTCATTCATCCATTCAAACGTTCATCTACATTCATCCAACTTTGAGTGTTCTTTCAAGTATCAAACAACATTCAATTGTACAAGGAGCATTCGTCCATCATTCAAACGCCAAACATTCATCAAAGTGACGTTCAAACATCATCCATCATTCGTTCATCATTCGTTCATCATTTCCATTCGTTGGGTAATCATCTTTCATAGTTCTTTCCATCCTTTTCATCCATTTCTATTCAATTTTTGGTTCTTTGGAACTTTGAGAAGGGAGATTCCTATCTTCGTTTTTAAAGATCCTTAGATTGTGTGTAATGTGATCATTCCTTGGTCTCATTATGCATCAGTGATTATATGGATGTGATGAGTGTGATTATGAGGGGATTAGAGATGAGTATGGATGATGAAGTTTTGAGAGAATTGGAGTATAGTATGGAGGTAGTTGATGAGAATAGATGATGATAGTTTGATGATATGAGGGTAGAGTAATGGTAGTAGATGATGAGAATGGTTGATGAAATGAGGATAGAGTAATTGTATTAGATGATGATAGTAGTTAAAATGAGGGTGAAATGGAGGGGGTATTTATAGGTGAGAGAGTGAGAGATTTGGAGGGAAAACGGAGGGATCATATCCCACAAATCATGTCATCCAAAGACCAAAACCTAGGGGGGTTTTGGGAGGTCAAGCGCAAGGTCAAACACGTGGGCAAAAATCAGGGGATTACGTGCATGCACGCAGATTTTGGCGCCATATTACTCAAAACCTAGGCGGGTTTTGGATTAATCATCACGCGGATCGGTGACGTGGAACGAAACGACGTCGTGCTGCTATTCTTCTCAAAACCTAGGCGGGTTTTGAGCTCTCTAGGCCGGGGCGCGCTTTGCTGGGCCAAATTTCCGGGCCTGGAAAATATTAAAACCCGTTTGGGTTTTAAAACTAGCTAAGTGCAACTTCGAACGGCCATAACTCTTTCATCCGGACTCCAATTGAGGCAATTCAAAAGGCGTTGGAAAGCTTATGATGTGTAATTTACTCTCATCAAAAGAAATGGGGCCTACGAGATTTGTGGAAAAAATGGGATTTGAAATGGTGGGCATATATATGGAAATGGTGGAAAATGAAAGCTTTAATTTTATGGTGGGTTGGCCCGATAGCTTTTGATTGAGGAAGGTCCTTTGGATTTTCTTTTATGCTAGCCTTTTTTCTTGTTATGCTTGATTTGTACACTTGTCCCGGTACAAAATCCGGTGTCTACAAATAGCTTCTTCATTTTGTCTTTTTTCCTTCTCAAGTACCACTATAGGTATTTGTTGTTTTTGAAAAATTAGAATATTAAATTGTATAACGAGGAAAATTAAATGTGTATTATTGTGAAAATGAATAAATAAAAAGAATTTAATACTCAATCTGTGGATTTTAAAGTAGCAAAATTAAGTATCTATAAGTCATCAAACACTAATTAATAGTTTCTACTTTGAAACACCTAAAACTTTTGGAAGAAACAATTTCTGCAAAATAGTTTCTACAATGTCATTTTGAAGAAGTAGTAACTTAGCCAAACACATCTTAAGACTAAGAGTGTATTTGGGATTAGAAAGCACAAATGAGGCCAAACAATGTTTTTTTTAAGCAACTAATAATTGTTTTCCTGAAACAACTCCAAAATCATAAGTAATAAATTGTTGTTTTTGCTTCAAAAAAATTAATAACTACTCAATCTATGTAATTATTTGATAATAAATTTCTATATTTTCAAATAAATATTCTAGTTCGTATAAAGATGATATTTAAATATTATATTAGAACTTTTAATGTTTTGATGCTTTTGCTTCCTAATTAACAAAAGCAATTTGGTGCCACAAAAATAATCACCAAGCTATCTTGTCCATGATGTATGACATTCGTTCACAATAGGAGCCAATAGTTTTAATCTTGCATGTTTCATTGTGATTCATAATGAAACATGCAAGAATAAAACTATTTGCCAACATTGTTTTCGTGTCTAGTAGAACCTCATCCACTTCTTTAAATATGTTTGACGTAAGAAATAAAACCAAGGGCAATCCTGTAATAATTGTCTAAACTTCAATGATGTACTTCATCTATTACATATTATTTGTCACTATTGTGAAAATTCACGTACAGTTTTTATTATCATGTTTTGACTGAAAATTTCTTATATTATATTTTCTCAACATCTTTGATATTGTACTTTGTACGATAGTATTTTCAATTATGAATTTAATAAGAGTAACTTTGTATAACTTATCAATATACATATTGTAACGCCCCGACCCCTCCCGGGCCGCAGACTTTACGGATAATCGCTTTAAGGATGGCTGACTATCCCCACAATTCACCACGAGTTTTTTTCAGCGTGTTTTGTCCTCGCTCATACGTTGCCTGGGAAAACTTCGCAGGAGGTCACCCATCTTGAGACTGCTATCAGCCAAGCACGCTTAACTGAGGAGTTCCCAACGGACGAGCTACCATAACAGAAGGTGCACCTTGGTGATGTAAATAGTCATTTCAATCCTTTTAAGCCACACTTAACCATATACTTGGGGTGTCACAATTACCCCCATTTAAGCGGAGAACGTCCTCGTTGTGCCACAATCCACCCCAGAATCTTTCGCCCCTCTAGGTGATTGCCCATGGATCTCTTGTCCACTGGCGCAATTCACGATCGCGGGTCGGCTCTAATACCATCTGTAATGCCCTGACCCCTCCCGGGCCGCGAACATTCGCTGACTGTCCTCACAAATCACCACGAGTCTTTTCAACGTGCTTCATCCTCGCTCACACGCTGCCTGAGAAAACTTCCTAGGCGGACACCCATCCTGAGACTGCTCTCAGCCAAGCACGCCTAATTGAGGAGTTACCAACAGACGAGCTACCATAAAAAAAGGTGCACCTTGGTGATATAAGTAATCATTTCAATCCTTTTAAGCCACACTTAACCATATACTCGGGGTGTTACATATATTGATAAATCAATTGTCATAATTTTAAAATTTTGACTAGACACAATTTTCAAGACGACAAATAATATCGGATGAGGGTAGTAGTATATATTTATTTGGAGTATTATTATATTTGGTGCAATTAGATCAAGTAATTAGTTGTTTAGTTTAATTAAGAGTAATGGTAAAAGATTAAAATACCTGGTACACTGAAATTTCACTGTTAAATTATTTGGTGCCATTGCTTAAAAAAAATTATTGGGTCTCTTAACCTTTCTAGATGGTGCTTTGAGTAGCATTTTAAAATTTGAGTACGAGAATGAGGTCAAGAGAGTTGCAAATATCTCATTCAATAAACTTAAGATTGGTGAAAGTTGAATATGTATAGAACTTGAGATATTTGACAATAAGTCTTGTTGTCAGACCTAACAGAAGTTGACCTAACCTAAAAGCCCGACCTAAACCAACCAAAACCTATTGGTTTCAAACACGATTTCTCGACCCAAAACCAAAAATTAACCAAACTCGAAAAACCAAAAATTAGCAGTTCAACCAGACCCAAATCCCAAACAACTTTAATTGTTCCTCAAATTGATAAAAATTAATGCTTTTGTATATTTATCATACTTTTTTACTATTTCATCTTTTTATTTTTGTAAATTTTTACTCCTAACTATAGTTTTTATCCACCAAAATGTATTGCATTGTCAGACTATGCTCATGCTCAGTATGAGCAAGGGAGCACCCAGGGATGGTGCATGATTAGGAATCGACCCTTTTTTATGCTCTCGGATACCAAAATTCCAATACTTCGAGGATGCATTCCATTACTTTAAGTCTTTGATTTCTACATCCACTCATGTAGTATTCTGGCGCTTCTCTAAAGCAAAAGAGTAGCAGTCTCATATCCTAGATCGTGCACGCTACATGATCAAGATGATAATCAGGGCGATGCATGTGAACCTTTTTCAACCAAAACGCTGAGCTTAGATTCATATTACATTTCAATGCTACATATTTGTCTTAATTTTTTGTAATGACTATAATTGATCTTAGGACCTTCGGGTATTATTGTAATCTGCATAGTAGCCATCAAACCTTGAAAAGAGTCGGCCCAAAAGCATAAATTGCGAATAATATGCTGGCTTTCTAACCGGCAGGATACTCTTAACTTGCACAATACAGACATGCACGAGTAAATAACCGGTTATGCTATATGAGCTAGAGATTGATTTGATTGGCCCGTTGTGACTTTGTGCAACCCTTTGTAGTATCTATTTTCCCCTAGATTGTCTATCCAGCTTCATACCCATGTTTGAGCCCGAAAGGTTTTAAACAACCTGACGTGATTCAACCTAGTGAAGGCTTGATGGATAGCCTTTTGGTTCCCTAGGATCACTTATCTGGCCTAGTACCTATGTTTAAGCTCAAAAGGTTTTAAATTACGCGTCGTGACTAGAGCTAGTTGAGGCCCGATGAGCAATCCTTTCACTATGTCATGTCACGTCCATCCTAGAACCATATATAAATATAGTCAATATGCAAGCCCCAAATGTGTTTGATTCCAAAAGAAAGCCCGAGTCAACAATAATGGGTCAAATTTGCACTAGGAACTCTCATATAGGTTCGCTAAGCCGTACATGTAATGGGTAGTCTAGTATCAAGGTCGGTTCATAAACCCTTGAATTTCCATATAGATAGAATAGGAATTCTTGTCCGAGACCGGATTTGTGATCATAGAGGAGGTTGATCAGCTACCAAAATCTAGAATTCGCCATTGCTTTAAATTCACCATGTTTGATAATTTTACAACCAACCAGCCTACTCCTAAAAGTTGATGTCTAACTTCTAAGGGCTTGGAATTCATCTTCTCTAAGATGCATAACCTCATAATACACAGTTCCCGAGAGTAAGATAAGAAACTAGAGGAACAATTTAATCTGACAGAAGTAAAGTTGGACACGCTGAGAGGGTTGAATAAAAACAAGGGACCATAGATGCCATTATCAAGACCTTTTGAAAAATGAGTAGGCATGTTGGCTTTGATTTTGATGAGGTTAAAGAGGATATGCTTGAGACCTCTAATCCCCCTCTTTCACTTGAGAAGGGAAAGCCAAATTCAAAGTGTAGGAAAGCCCTATCAAAGGTCACTAAGGAAGCACTGACTATAACTCTAGAGGTCGAGGTCGTGAGCCATCCATACTGACAGGGCCGCAAGCACTCGGTGTACGTAGTAGCACGTCAAGGTCGATCCCACATGGACTCAATTAACAACACAGAAAACTAATATCTAATGTGATTGTTATGCTAAAGATGTTTTGGATTTTGTAAAGGTCTAACAACTAATTAGAACTAATAAAGCAGGGAAAATCAATCAAAGATTCTATCAAGAGAGAAAGACTTCTAGGGAATTAAGTGCTAACCTAGCAATAAGTTCGATCACTAAAACCTAGTTTGCATAATCATACATTCAAGAACGACAACCATAAGAATTCTACTGTTCTTTCGATGGTAATAGAATTACCTCGATTAACTAAATTACAAATTTCGTATGCTTTTTAAGTTAATCAAAGTTGAAGGTCTCAAATATTCTGGTTATCAAAAGGCTCCTTAGTCTACTATTCTTTTCTCAAATTTCACAAAACTAGGTAGAAAGGTTGGTAGTCAGATTATCCTAATTTAGCTTTCAGTACTTCTCAAGTTAATCTCAAATCACGAGTATTCAAGCGCTCAAAGAAGACACATGAATATGGAAAATACAACCTCCTATTGATTCAAGCAAGAATTCATGCACAAACTAAGAACATTCAATCAAACTACAATGTTTCGGGAAGCAAAACCCTAGAATTCAAAGGAACTACTCACTCATGTTCAAGAAAAGCACGAAACAAGTTCCAAACATCATAATCGAATCTCAAAACTAAGAAGGAAATAAAAAGAAAGAATAGAATTGCGAAGAATACAATTCGTCGAGTCTTTCGATCCCGGGGTGGAGCCTTCTCCGCGAACGTCGCTCCTTTCCTTTGCGAATATTGATCTTGGTTTCTCTTGAATCGATTCGATCTTGAATCTTGTTGGTGGGGAAGAGGAGTAGAATGGAAGTATTAGGGCTCTCTTTTCTCTCACTGATGGCCAAAGAACGAAGGAAAAATGATAGATAATGAATGAATGACGAAAAACCGTCGCTTGCTTCTTTTTCTACTCACGAAAACCATTGGCCTACACCGGCAGTCTGCCACAGTCCGTACGGACCGTGGGGATCACCATGGGAAGACCGTGGTGGCCTCTGGCCGGGCATTCCGAGCTTCGTTCCGTCCCAAATTTGTGCCACTGTCTGGGTTTGACATGTAGAGGCCCGTCGTGTCTTTATTACTCTTGCCTGAAGTTGAGAGAAAGTTTGTATTTTGGCCTCAAAACCTACAAATTTGCATAAAAAACAACAACACCATGTGTAGTAGGGAAATCGGAATATAAATCAAGGTTCACACTCAAAACCATCCCTAATTCACTATTGAAAAACCCTAAAAATATAGTCATAAAGAGCAGTTATCACATACCCGCCAAGTCTACCTTACCAAGTCATCCTTGAAACGCACCTCAAGAACCACTACTAACTTCATTCCACACTGGATACATAAGATAACTTCTTTGAAGCCTGACTGTTACGATTCACTTAAGAGAGCATCCACCATTGAAACGTTTAGTCTTTGAGCGAGAAAATAAAAGAGGTTAGCTTGAAAAACTCATTCAGGAGAGCTTGGAAAAAGGAGATCGAATCTTAGATTCTAAGGACGATTAAATAGTTCATTTATCAATTAAAATCATTCGCTCCGAAAGGTGAGCCATTGCTCTAAAAATTAGTGTATTTATCAAGTCAACTCACTCGTTCCAAAAGCGATTCTTTCATCAAGCCAATTCAGACATTCTGAAAGGTGGCTCTTCGCTCCAAAAAGCGGTCCCCTCAACTTAGTTGTTCCAAAAGGTAGTATATTACTCCAAAAGGTGTCACATTGCTACGGAAAAGGGAATATCGTTTCTAGATCATCACTCAACGTACGCTAGCCATCGTCCATTTACAAAGCGATGACATTATCAACTTCATGACATTCAAGTCGCCGGGCACTTACAAAGTGATTGTATTATCAACTTTACCATCTATCAGTCGTCAAACGTTTACAACATGACAATGCTTCCATCTCATACGTCAATGATCACTCATTCACAACATGATGACAATTTCAGGCTTTATTGTCGTTCATCGGGCGTTTTTAATACGATGACGCTCTTGAATACCATAGTCGGGAGCTAGATTATTGCCTCTAAGCGTCAACTAGGTCTATGGACCATTCTCGGATTATATTAAAAAGATCATTGGACTACTTTGGAGCATATGCGGATGCGCTGAGATTGCTTGGGTGACGATTCAGATGAAGGGATGATGATGGTCTTGATTATGACAACAAAAACCAATGGAAAGTCTTATTAAGGCACTACAAGAAAAATAAGTTTTGGCAACAAATTTAGAGTAGTTTGGGCAACAAAAAATTATTATTGCATTAGTTTAAAATAGGGCAACCAAATAATTTTGTAGTTAAATATACTATATGTGGCAACAAAACTTTTTTTGTTGCAATTGATATAGATAGGGCAACAATTTAAAGAAAAATGGTTGCCTAAGGCTACTGAGGCAACAAAAAATTTTTGTTGCCCACTACAACTACATTGTACTACCATTTTTAATAATTTGTAGCCCGGACTTTGTGCTTCGAGGATAAAATTATCAAATCGTGACAATTTTTTTTGTAGCCCAATGTTAAAGGGAAACAAAAATTGGACTAAAACAACAACTTTTTTGTTGTCTAAAGTGATTTTTTTTTGTTGTGAAGGTTGGACATGGACTTGGATAAAGGAGGAACTACACCATCAAGAACTACTAATTCCACCAAATCTAGCTAAAGGATGATCCACCACTAGATTCTAAAGGAAAAGACTTGCAACACGACCATTAATTAGATAATGAGTAAAGTAAACAAGAGTTGAGAGGGGTTTGACAGCAAACGCTTCATCTTTCATTCATATCAATCATAACTTGTCCTAAATCCAACCATATGCCTTAGTTTATATAAGCAATAGATGGATTGTTCCTGAAGAAAAGGGAAAGTTACAACAAGCCGTTAATGACCCAAGTTAATTACAAAATTAGACTAAAATAAAATGCCCAAAAATAGAGGGATGCATCTGAAGTATGGGACCTTTATTATAAAATACCTTACACATTATAAAGAAACCATGGATCATGCTAGTAGCCAGTCTACAAAGTCAAAGTGGATAAAAATGCAAAAAATAGAAAAGGAAAAGAACAAGAGAAGAGAACATAGATTTTAAAGAGTTGTTCTTTTCTTCTATTAAGGCTAAAGAATAGAGGTAACAACTAGTTAATGATGTGCCATAGGTCTTGAACTACTCTTTGGTTATTCTCTATTGCATAAAGTCCTGGAAACAAACAATCAAAAAAAATAATTTTACTGATTAGCATCTGAATGTGGTAATCATGCACCAAATACCAATCACATAGAAAAGCAAAAAAAAAAAAAGGGGAAAAAATCACACTCTTTAAGTATAATACATTTTTTTTAATGTAATCATATATTTGTAATTGAGAAAGCAAAGCCTCTTAATGTGGTTCCACTTTTGTAAGGTCTAACAAGATTCACTCCTAAGACAATATTATCTCACAAATATCATTGTTTCTGGAAACATTGATTCTATGCAACCAACAACAAAAAATCTTGAAAAATATTTTAAACCTTAAAAAAACTTTAGGTAAACATGGGTGCAAACTTACCTCAAATAATAACTTCAATTGATTGAAATACATAAATTTTAGTCGTGCTAGTTAATAGTGCACTACACTCGTAATAAATGAACATTCAAACCATCTTTTAATTAACGAAGATAAGAATTGCTCACAACATCTATAGTTCCAAAATCTTCATCATCATAATTGAATTATTTTCATCTTCTCCTCTTATGTGGAAACCTCACTTTCTCCCTCTACTAGTTGGTCATGCATGTATGTTGTATTTTAGGAAAGAAAATTGTTGGGATAGTTATAATACAATTGTTTGCAACTAGATTATCATAGAGTGACTAAATTACATTTACCCTATCTGACAATTGTGGTAATAATTCTTGCACACTCGACATTTGTGAAATAATTTTCACCTTACTCGACATTAAGTGAAAATGATTTTTAATTAGTAGCAAAATCCGGTTACTTCTCATCGGAAATGAGAAAATATAATAGTGCCCCTATATAACTATGTGAATATACCATGTTACCCATAATATTGAGAAAGAAATGACTTAAACAACCCTTTCATTGTTTTGTATGGAAAAAGGTATGTCGAAACTCCAAATAGAAAGTACCAACAGTCGATTCCTCTCACACTTATTTTGTTCAACACTCCTTTGTTAAAGCTATATGAATTAATATTAAGGGTAAAAACGTCAATTCATATTTAATTGAAAGTCATATGAATTAATATCAAGGGTAAAAAAGTCGATTCATATTTATCTTTTTAATGTTACGTCGGAAAATCCAACAAAATCAATTATAAAATATCTTATGAGGTTTAAATTCATGAACACTTAATGTCAGGTAAAATGAAAATTATTTTACAAATGTTGGGTGTGTAAAAGTTATTATCACATATGTTAGGTAGGGTAAATGTAATTTACTCATCATAGAGCTTCTTCATTTTGCTGTAAATTAAATATTAAGTTCGAAATCCAATACTTTGAAGTTCCGCCTAGACGGGGTATGAAGGGGTCAAATATAGTAATCTCACTCCTAAATTTTGTAATTTACATATATTTGGTTCTAGTTGACCCTAAATTTAGAAATCTTTTCTAAACCCAAATCTCTATCTTTTCTGCGGTGCTTTCCAAATAGTGATAACAACCTAAGCAACACATATTTCAAAATTTATAACTTAAATTACAAACATACATCACATACTGGTCACATAATTTAGAGTAAGAACAAAAGAATTATGAGGTGTAAAACATACTCTATTTGGGATCACTATGTTTCTTATATCTCTAATCTAATGTACCATGACATTCACCTAATCATCCTTGTCTCTACTACCATAAGCCTCTAAATATGAGAATTCTTGATTGACCAACACTTGAAATGTATAATAATGATAGTTAAAACAAATATTCTCAGTTGAGATGCACCCATAGCTCACCACTCCATGCGCATTATTCCCTTTCATCCATCGTACCTAACTCTTAGAGAATGTCCTCGTCAACATCCAAGGTTGTTAAAATCGTGTGTAAACAGTATAATCGTATCGAGGATTTTGGACCATAAAATCGTAGAATCGTAAATAAGGATCAGGAGTTTAATAACTATGTCAACATCTCTTTTACTTTGAATAATAAAGCCCAAATAATTAAACTTTTGAACCCTATAATACCATCAATAGCAACAAGTACTTTCCCATTGTTGTCTACTCCACCAAATCAACATTTTATGTACTCAATCTTACACTTATTCAACATTAAAACCTTCGATTGTCATGTACGTGCTAGTCGTCAAAAGACATAGTGACACATATAAGACCAAATGATCTTAGACAAACACCAATAAATATGCCACTTACATCTAAAATACCATTTAAGATAATCTCCGGAGAACATGATTGGTGAATAAACAACCAACAACTTAGAACACTTCATATTAAGAAAACAGATCGCTTAATTTTTAATTTGAAATGAAATAAAAAACAAGCAGCAGAATCATCATCCTACGAACCAACAAAATATAAAGATTATGTAAACCATACATTGATTATTTTCCCTAGCTTGTTCCTTAGCTTTCTTTGAGATTTTAGATTTGTTTGTAATACTTCTAATGTTTGTCTCCTCATCACCAATAACCCTCAAGCCCAACAGTTCACCTCTTTCAACCGATTTTCATCGTTTCACGCTAATTTGTTGAAAATTCTCAGGATAGCTGAACTAAACCCAATTGGTTATAGAAACTCCAACTACTTTCCCATCTATCCAAGTTGACGTTAAAGATTCTAATTCTCTAATCTCTTCGAGAAGAAAAAATATTGGCCATCCAAAAAAAAAAAAGAAAAAAAGAAAAAAAAGAAAAAAGAAAAACATCAATCACATTGGCATGCATGTACATCTATATTAATCAAATTTAACAGTCAAGAATATTATCGCATCAATTTTGACAAATCCAATCTTATAATATGATATGATACAACATAGTATGAATGATAATTTTCTTTAAAACATTAATTTTGGGTACTAACGTTATTATAAATTTTGTACAATTTTCCTTACAACATGTTAATTGAATTATATTATCTCGGAGGTTATAGTTAGTATTGATTCATTTAATTGAATGAGAAATGACATGTGTCGTGGTGCAAGACACTATTTAAGAACCTTGTTTTTCATGAAATTAATACTTATTATTGTTGTTTTTTATTCCGATTTTTTTAGATACCATTAATTATAAATTATCAAAAGTTTGGAATGTATTGAATATGCTAACAATTATAAATATACAACACACTATCAAATGAATCTCATCTACTAGGTATACTATAGACACTTTTTTCTATAGTAAAAAATTTTGGATAAAAATATAATTTTATATGATTGATGTGGTATTATAGTTACATAAATCAATTATATATTTTTCTTAGCTTACTATATAAATATATACGTTTGACACCAAGACAACAAACTTAAGAGGTGTCTAATCCCAAGACTCATATCATTTTCAAATGGTTTAATATGCATATGGTGATTTTCCACGTTGGCATATATATACTTCATCCATCCCATATCTAAAGTCCATATTTTCTTTTATGGTTGTCCCAAAATTATTGTTCATTTAACTATTAATAGTATTAAATTGTCTTCTCCTCTAAAATCAACTTAAAATAGTGCATTAAGTGATCTTCCTTTAAAAATTTCCATTACCTAGAAGAGACTATGGATATAGGACGGAGGGAGTAATTAGAAAGTTTTATATACTCTTTGATAGTTTTAAATACCCA
Source organism: Portulaca oleracea (assembly GCA_029582165.1). Taxonomy (NCBI): domain Eukaryota; kingdom Viridiplantae; phylum Streptophyta; class Magnoliopsida; order Caryophyllales; family Portulacaceae; genus Portulaca; species Portulaca oleracea. Next base: position 18,698,243 of record CM055875.1, read on the forward strand.
TACATATAACTTTATAATAATGAAAGTGTAATTGCATATGTTTCAAATAATCTTCTAGAGAAATTTATGTGTAATTCAATCTGTTTGAAAGTATCTTGACTAAGATCTTTCTAATTTACAAACTACTTAAAATTTTCATTTAAGAACTAATCATCCGATAAAATGTGAATAATATTCAAAATTGGACTGATAAATGCTATGTTATGAAATTTTAATAAATAAACTCGTTGATTTTTTAAATTCTTACTATAACTACTTTTCATATTTTGAATTTTTACATATGTTATAAGACTCAATAATTATAAAAAACTTGACTTAACAATTCAATTTTTCATACACGTTCAAAAGCACGTTTGATATAGCACATAATTCTATACCTTTAAGACATATAGGGGACTCATTCTGATGGTCACATCAAATTAATCACTGTCGCTGCCACTGCCGCTGCCGCTACCACTGCCGCTATGACTATGATCACTTCCATGGCCATCTCCCTTCTTCTTTTTCTTCTTTTTCTTCTTCTTTTCACCATCATGATCATCATCTTTCTTATGATGATCATCTTTATGGTCCTTTCGATGATGATCATCATGATGATCCTTTTTGTGATGATCATCATGGCCAAAGATTTTCTCCTTTAATCCTCCCTCCTTTTTATCATGATCGTCTTTATCGTCCTTTTGATGTTTATCATCATGGCCAAATATCTTTTCTTTCAACCCTCCTTCCTTCTTATCATGGTGGTCGTCATGGTGATCTTTTTCCTTCTCCTTCTTCTTCTTCTTGTCATCTTCATCATCGCTATGACCACCTAAACCCAACTTCTCTTCTATCTTGTGTATTATCCCTGACATTCTTATTTGTATTTTTGTATCACCTTCACTTCTATCTTGTGATGTAGTAAGGTTGCATGTAAGAATGTAAACATTTGTAGGGAAGTAAAGAGGGCTTCTACTTAGAATAGGGTAAATGTTGTCATTTCTAATATTGCTATTTTCTATTCAGACAAAATGAATCAAGATGCATTGATTGCGGTATCCATTACTATATGTGGTGTTCATGTGTTAAAGTAGAGCATTTTTAAAGAATTGTATCTCTGTCCTCTAATTTTCCTTTATTTTTTCTTTTTCTAAAATTATGTTACTCTACATAAATAACTACATTAATTAAATAGAAAATATTCAGTAACACTTTTATATTAGATTATCTAAGTAATATATATAATATATAATATTAGATTATTTATGTATCTCTGTCTTCCTCGAGCTTTCTATTCGATCAAATTGGTAAGGATTTATTGTCTCAAGTTTTCATATTTATCCAAAAATGTGCTTGGTTAGATCCCTCTCAACACTTGAAATATATGCTTAGAGATTTTTTAAAAATATGACGTCTTGAAAAAAGTACAAAACAGGCTCGAAAGTATATGGTTAAGGCTCAGATAACCCAAGAGAACTCCATACGCTACCAAAGGGCTACCATAATTTGTGACTGTTAGATTTTTGGGTGTTTGAAGGTCAAAGTATTTTGTGGAAATGGAGGAAGGATGTATAAAGGAGAAGCTTTTTCTTATTGATGGAGGGAGAATTGCTTACAACTCTTTGTAGATGATTGATTGCAAATGAAAGCCCCACCACCTATAGTTATACTTGTAGAAAGGAGGTAGTGGTAGGAGAAATCTAGAAAAGAAAAATCTAGAAAGGAAAAATCTAGAGCATGCTCATCAAATTATCTATGATTTTCTAGGGGCTTTTCTAAGGTATCTTTTCAAGATTTTTCTAGATTAATCTTGATTTTTAACACTCCCCCTTAATCTAGAAAAATCTCGAACTCCGATTTGCTCTCGGAAGTAATTGAACTTCTCACTTGGAAGTGCTTTTGTGAATATGTCCGCCAGTTGTTCTTCCGTTCTACAAAACTCAAGCTTGATTTCACCTTTGTCCACGAGTTCGCGAATGAAGTGATGTCTAATCTCAATGTGCTTCGTGCGACTGTGGAAAGCTGGATTCTTCGTCATTGCTATTGTTGACATGTTGTCACAGAGAAGTGGTGTTTGTTCTCCATCGCCTTGTAGTAGATCTTGTAGTATTCTTCTCAACCATACTGCTTCACATGCTGCACTTGTAGCTGCAATATACTCTGCTTCTACGGTTGATAATGCTACAGTTGGCTGCTTCTTTGATGTCCATGAGATAGCCTTGGAGCCAAGTTGGAACAAGTATCCACTTGTACTTTTTTTATCGTCGATGCATCCAACCCAGTTACTATCTGTGTACCCAGTGAGTTTGGGGTCTTCCTCTGTTTTGTACAGAAGACCATAGCTCTTTGTTCCTTTGATGTATCTCAAAATTCTTTTAGCTGCTATGAAGTGAGCTTTACTTGGCTCACTCATGAATCGGGAGACGATGTTCATCGCGTGAACAATGTCTGGTCGAGTGTTTGTTAGATATATTAATGAGCCAACCAGACTTCTATAGAGTGATCCATCCACCCTTTCCTTGCCATCATTTTTGGAGAGTTTCTCATTTGTGGCCATAGGTGTTGATATTGGCTTGCAATCCACCATATTAAACTTTTTAAGAAGATCTTCAATATATTTCTCCTGAGAGATGAAGATCTCACCTGGGCTTTGCTTTACTTGCATCCCGAGAAAGTACTTCATGAGGCCCAAATCCGTCATCTCGAATTCAGCCATCATATCCTTCTTGAAATCTTGAATCATCCTTTGATTTGTGCCCGTGTATATAAGATCATCAACATAGAGGCACAAAATTAGAAGATCTTTACCTTGGGTCTTGACATATACTTTGTTTTCTTCTCCTTTAATCACGTAACCTTGGGGTTGCTCCACATATACCTCTTTTTCAAGCTCGCCATTTAGAAATGCTGACTTGACATCAAGCTGAAATACTTGTAGTTTTAGTTGTGTTGCAATGGCAAGCACAGTTCTTATTATCTCCATGCGTACTACTGGAGCAGATGTTTCGTTGAAGTCGATTCCTGGTTGTTGTGAGCACCCTTTGGCAACCAATCGAGCCTTGCACTTATGGATTGAGCCATCCTCATTGTATTTGATCTTGTAGACCCACTTGAGCCCAATAACTTCTTTATCTTGAGGCTTTTCCTCTAGATGCCATGTGTCATTTTTCTCGATCATTTTGATTTCCTGGTCCATAGCCTCGATCCATTTCTCATCTTGTGATGCTTCTTGAAATGTTGTTGGCTCGCTGGCGAAGAATGCTGTAATTACTTGGCCACACTCATAATCTTGTAGATAAGCGGGTAGACGTCTTTCTCGTTGAGACCTCCGAGTTGGTTGTGGATAGTCGCTTGACTCTATAGTCTATAGTAGGAGGTGGTGCGCTAGCTCCATGAGGAGATGGAGTTGAAGATGAACTGTTGTCACTCTTGGATGTGATGGTCTTCATGTGCTGACTCTTGGAATGTGTCTTCCGGCCATCTCCATTGGGATGCTTCATCAAATATGACATCTCTTGAAATAATCACCTTCTTTGTTTCTGGATTATAGAGGCGGTATCCCTTCGACTCTGCGCTATAGCCAATGAAGATGCACTTCTCTCCTTTGCCATCCAACTTTTCTCGATTCTCCTTTGGAATATGTGAATATGCTATGCAACCGAATACTTTGAGATGATCCACCTTTGGCTTCCTCCTGAACCATGCTTCATATGGTGTTCTGTTTGGAACTGCCTTTGTGGGAGACCGGTTGAGAATGTAGGCATCGCGTTCTTGCCCAAAAGTTCTTTGGAACATTTTTGCTTTGCAACATGCTGCGGGCCATCTCAACTATTGTTCTGTTCTTCCTCTCTGCAACCCCATTTTGTTGTGGAGTGCGTCTTACTGTGAGCTCCCTTTTGATGCCATGTTTACGACAGTAATCATCGAACTCATTCTGAAGGAATTCTCTCCCACGATCTGTCCTCAATGTTTTGATATTGTGCCCACTTTGCTTTTCCGTGAGGGCCTTGAATTGTTGGAAATATGAGAATGCTTCTGACTTTTGTTCGAGGAAGTACACCCACATCATGCGAGTGTAGTCATCCACGAACAATAAGAAGTATCTTTTGCCACCCATGCTAGGATTACGTGCTGGACCCCAAATATCGGCATGAACAAGCTGTAGGGGGGCTTTAGCTTTCCACGTGGTTTTAGTGAATGGTAATCTATGCATTTTTCCCATTATGCAGCCCTCACATATATTCCTTTTGTCTTCTATTGTGGGCAAACCAATAACCATGTTATTTCGCTTCAAGACTTTAAGACCGTCAAGGTTTAGATGGCCATACCTTTGATGCCATAAGGTTGTGGCATCCGTGATGGAGCTGAGGGCTACCTTTTCTTTCGTTGGCATTGATAAAGGGAAAATCCTGTTGGGCTCCATTGCGATAGATGCTATCACTTGGCGCATCTTCTTATCAATTATGATGCATCTACTGTCATCAAAGTTCACCTGATAGCCTTTTTGAAGGAGTTGGCCCACACTTAGGAGATTATTAGCTAGCCCAGGTACGTATAGGACATCTTGAATATACTTGGTCGAGCCATTTTTTGCCTTTAGTGCGATTGTTCCCTTGCCGGCGGCTTCACGTGTTCTCCCGTCACCAAGCGTGATGTTGGATTTTATGTCTTCATTCAGCTCCACGAAGGAATCTCGATTTCCCGTCATATGGTTGGAACAACCGCTATCCACGTACCATGAGTCTTGTGCTTCTTGCGTGGCGTTCAGACATGAGTAGAATACGTTTTCACTTGAGTCGCCTTTCTCTGTGAAGTTGGCCTCATCCCGTTGTCGGTTCCTACAATCTCATACATGATGTATGTGCCATGTACATTTCTTGAATTTGAACCGACAATCCGTTGTATCGTGGTTAGACATCTTGCATATCTTGCAGTATGGCCCTAGTTTTCGATCTCCATGGCTTCCTTGATTCTTGTAATTTCCTCTCCCCCAGCTACGGTTATTGGATAGTGTCTTCCTACCATGGCTATTTTCCTTTTTATTCTCATGGTTGGAGAATTTTAATTTGGCTTGAAAGGCCTGCTCTAGTGGCTGGTGTGTGAATCTACGCATTCTCTCCTCATATGCTTGGAGAGACCCTGCTAACTCGATGAGGGTGAGCGTAGATAGATCTTTGGATTCTTCTATTGCAGCCACTATATGATCAAACTTTGGTGGAAGGCTCCTTAGTACCTTTTGTATCACCTTCTTATCTTCGATCATGTCACCATATATTCTAATTTTATTTACTATGCTAGTGACACGATCGAGGTATGCTTGAATTGTTTCATCCTCCTTCATCAATAAGGTATCGAAATCCTTCCACAAAGTTTGAAGTTTAATGGATATTACCTTGTCAGTGCCATGGTATGCTTCCTTCAATATTGTCCAAGCCTCCTTGGCCGTTGTAGCAGCCATAATTCGAGGGAAGATTGTTGGAGTGATTGCTTGATAGATGTGATGAAGGGTCGTAATATCCATCTTGTAATTCTCTTGATATTGTGCCTCCTTACTTTCATCCCATGATGATTTTTCATCTTCATCTGGCTTTTCTTCTCCATCCTTCTTCTTTTCTTTTGCATCATTCTCCTTCTTCTTGAGTGGTTTATCATATCCCTTTTCTACCACATCCCATAAACCTTGCGCCATGAAGAATGTTTTCATTTGAATACTCCACATTTGATAATTCTCCCCACCAAATATGGGTGACCTCAAATTTGGGAGATAGTTGAAAGTTGTGGTTGGGGTTTGAAGAGAGGCCATGTTTAATTTTTGTGGAGTTGGATTTGATAGATGAGTTATTTGAGAGTTGGGATATGGCTTGAAGGTTGATGAATATTTTTTGAAAGATATAGGTTTGATAGGAGGACTTGGGTTATTGTGGCTCTGATACCACTGTTAGATTTTTGGGTGTTTGAAGGTCAAAGTATTTTGTGGAAATGGAGGAAGGATGTATAAAGGAGAAGCTTTTTCTTATTGATGGAGGGAGAATTGCTTACAACTCTTTGTAGATGATTGATTACAAATGAAAGCCCCACCACCTATATTTATACTTGTAGAAAGGAGGTGGTGGTAGGAGAAATCTAGAAAAGAAAAATCTAGAAAGGAAAAATCTAGAGCATGCTCATCAAATTATCTAGGATTTTCTAGGGACTTTTCTAAGGCATCTTTTCAAGATTTTTCTAGATTAATCTTGATTTTTAACTGGTGACATATGACATATTTATTTGACAAAAGAAAGGAACAATCAATATGATAAAAACATTACTCTATGTAAAATAAAGCAACTTACATGAAAGTTAATAAAAAAGAGTAAATTTTAGATTACACAATTGAAATATTAGGAAAATATAAAAAGTTGTAATGTCAATGTCATGATTAATTTTTTTTTAAAAAAAGTGTTATTCATAGGAAGAAGGGATGAAGTCGACTCACATTTAGATATGAGAAATATTTGCCCAGCAAAAACTTAGAGTGACCCACTAATTAATATTTTTAGGAAAACAATTGAAACCAACATACTTAAATCATTCATACATGATTCTAAGTCAAATTTTCTTGTAATTGATTATTAGAGAAAAGAGAACTTTAACATAAAAAGAAAAAGGAATAAAAAATTTGAATAAATAACACCTTACAGAAATGAAGGAGAAACAGGGAAAAGAAACAAGCAAGCAAGAAAGAAAAGAGTTGGACCTTGAAAACAATAAAGGAGGCGGTGCTGAGGAATGGAGAGGGAATAAAAAAACAAGTATATAATTATTAATATTACGAGTCAACTTCCCCAACTGACCGAATCTCATAACTCCTTTCGTGGGTGAAACCCGTAAAAACACATATTCTCCTACTTCGAACTCCAAAGGTCTCCTCCTCCTGTCAGCATAGCTCTTTTGTCAACTTTGTGCTGCCTTCATTTTATCTTGAATGGTTTGAACCTTCTGAGTAGTGGCCTGTATTAGGTCCGGTCCTATCGTTAGAGCTTCATCGATGTCCTGCCAACAGAGGGGAGTCCTACATCTCCTCCCATATAGAGCTTCGAATGGTGACATCCCAATACTAGCATGATAACTGTTGTTGTAGGAGAACTCAATGAGAGTCAACTCGTCATCCCACGAGTCTTTGAAATCTAATGCGCATGTTCGCAGCATATCTTCAAGGGTTTGGATAGTCCTCTCAGTCTGCCCATCAGTAGCTAGGTGGAAAGCGGTGCTAAACTTGAGTTTGGTACCAAACGCCTCTTGCAAATTCTTCCAAAATCCAGACTGGAATCTGGTATCTCTGTCCGAGACTATAGAACTGGGAACTCCATGTAGTCTTACTATCTCTCTTACATAGGCTTGAGCTAGCTGGTCCAGGGACCAGTTGTTGGCGATGGCTAGAAAATGAGCCGACTTGGTTAATCGATCCACAATTACTCATATTGTATTGTGTTTCCGCCTGGTCCTCGGCAGACCCACTACGAAGTCCATTGATATCGAGTCCCACTTCCATTCGGGAACGTCTAGTGGCTGCAGAAGTCCGGCAGGTCGTTGATGTTCTGCCTTGACCCGTTGGCAAGTGAGGCATTTACCAAAGTCCGCCACTTCTTGTTTCATATTACTCCACCGTAACATCCGCGGATCCTTGTAAAGCTTATTTCCCCCTGGGTGCACAGAATATGGTGTATTGTGTCCTTCTTCTAAAATCTTCCTCTTTAACTCCTCCATGTTAGGTACACAGACGCAGTTATGGAACCGTAATGTACCATCCTCGTGAATCACGAAACCAGGGGCCTTCCCTTGCAAAACCTCCTCCCGTATCTTGACAAGCTGCAAATCCAGCTCTTCAGTCCTCTTGATCTCTTCCATGAGAGTAGGTTGCAACTCCATGGCATTCAATACAGCTTTCCTTCCAGGTGTCACCACGTTAATTTCCAGCCTCCTAAACTCCTCGCACAGCTCGTGCGGCATCATCATCAAGTGGTTTACAGCAGGATAGTGTCTCCTACTCAGGGCATCAGCCACTACATTTGCTTTCCCGGGATGATATTGAAAATTCACATCATAGTCCTTCAGAAATTCTAACCATCGAGTCTGCCTAAGGTTTAGCTCCTTCTGTGTGAAAAGGTACTTCAAACTTTGATGGTCGGTGAATACCTCGCAGTGTACTCCATAAAGGTAGTATCTCCAAATCTTAAGTGCAAAAACCACTGCTGTCAACTCCAGGTTATGAGTGGGGTAGTTCTTCTCATGTGTCTTCAGTTGTCTGGATGCATACGCAATCACTTTCCCATTCTGCATGAGTACACAACCCAATCCACCATGTGATGCATCACTGTAGATAATGAATCCTTCGTTCCCTTGAGGTAGAGCGAGAATAGGGGCTGAGGTAAGTCTCTTCTTCAGCTCCTGAAATGCTTGCTCACATTTTTCCGACCACGCGAACTTGATTGACTTCCGAGTCAAATTGGTCAAAGAGGTGGCGATTTTCGAGAAATCTTGAACAAATTTCCTATAATAGCCTGCCAAACCCAAAAAACTCCTAACCTCAGTGGCATTCTTCGGCGTCGGCCACTTGGTGATAGCCTCCACCTTTTGAGGGTCCACTGCTACTCCTTCCTTAGACACCACGTGTCCTAAGAACGCTACTCGCTCCAACCAAAATTCACATTTCTTAAACTTCGCATAAAGTTCGTTACTACGCAAAGTCGTCAGCACTTCTTTCAGGTGGTTCGCATGCTCCTCCCGTGTTCCTGAGTACACCAATATATCATCGATGAACACCACCACAAACTTGTCCAGAAACGGCTTGAACACTCGGTTCATTAAGTCCATGAAAGCAGCTGGGGCATTTGTGAGCCCAAACGGCATTACTACGAACTCATAATGACCATATCGAGTTCGGAAGGCGGTTTTAGAGATGTCCTCCTCTCGGATTCTTAGCTGGTGATATCCTGATCTCAGGTCTATCTTCGAAAACATTGTTGCACCCCGCAACTGGTCAAAGAGATCATCAATGCGAGACAGAGGGTACCGGTTTTTGATGGTAATCTTGTTCAACTCCCGGTAATCGATGCATAACCTCATGCTACCATCCTTCTTCTTCACGAACAATACGGGTGTTCCCCATGGTGACGTGTTGGGTCGTATGTACCCCTTTTCTAGCAGCTCATCCAGCTGGGTCTTCAATTCCTTTAGCTCTGCGGGCCCCATTCGATATGGGGCTTTTGAAACAGGTGCTGCCCCGGGCTCCAAATCGATGCAGAAATCCACCTCCCTGAGTGGGAGCATTCCCAGAATCTCCTCTGGGAAGACATCAGGAAATTCCTGAACTATCGGAATACTCTCAATCGTAGGCTCCTCCGCCTTGGTGTCGATTACATTACACAAAAACCCTTCACAACCTTGACCCAACAACTTCTGAGCCTTGAGGGCAGAGATAATCCTTACACCTTGAAGATGTCTATCGCTCCAATGCACTACCTTCTTCCCATTCGGTCCTACTAAGGTCACCTTTTGCTTATATCAATCTATCTGAGCTCTATATTTTGCTAACCAGTCCATCCCCAAAATAACATCAAACTCCATTAGATCAAACATATAGAGGTCTGCCTCAAATTCCTGACCTGCTATCTCTATAGGACATCCACCATATAACTCTCCACAACTAATGGTATCCCCCGTGGGTAGGGCTACCGACATAGGCTTACTATTCTCCGAGGGTTTCATCTTAGCCTTCTCTACTATAGCTCGTCCAACAAAAGAATGACTAGCACCAGAATCAAATAAAACAGAGATATTGTAGAGGTGGAGAGAGAAGGTACTCGTCACAACGTTTGCTTCATTCTCAGCCTCATCCTTCCTCATCACATACACTCGTCCTCTTGCGTTACGCGGTGGTTGTTGCTGTTGACGAGGCGGGTTTGCTGGCCTCCCTTGGTTGTTCTGATTCCCACCGGGACCACCCCGGTTTTGTTGTTGCGGCCTTTGGTTTCCATTATAGCCTCCCCGATTTTGATATGTTGGCTGCGGGGCTCTCCATATCCCATTGTTTCCATTGTTCCCGCCATTTTCATTGTTTCCACCATTATGGCCCCCCGAAGGCTGTTGAGGGCACTGTCGTACATGATATTGGAGGCTTCCACAGTTAAAGCATCCTCCTCGCACATTTCTTGCTTTACAATCCCGAGGGTAATGGCCTGGTCGTCCACAGACCTTGCATATCGGGACATACGGTGGCCTACGCCCCGAAGACTGATTTCCCTGCCAATTATTAGGGCGGAACCTCTTCTCTTGGTAGGGTTGAGGTGGGTTGAATCGGGGTTGCTCTTTCCTCTTATGCCCCTGTATGCCAAGTTGTCGTTCCATATCGTGCATTACTCTCTCCACAGTGAGAGCAACATTAAGCATGTTCTGGTAGGAAGTGAAGTCTCGTGATGACATACGATCCTGAATCTTGCAGTTCAATCCATCCCAGAAACGATCCATCCTCAATTGCTCACAAGACACAAGGGCCGGTGCAAACCGAGATAGTTCGGTGAACTTAGTTGAGTAAACGAGTACGCTTCGCTCTCCTTGGCGTAATTCCATGAATTCCTTTTCCTTCGTCTTTTGAAGGGACATAGGATAGAACCGATCCTTCAGCACAACCTTAAAATGGTTCCAGTCAAAACCCGGTTCGGTCTGTATCTCCTTCACACTTGCCCATCATAGGTCGGCCTCCTCCTTCAGGTGCTATGCAGCAAAATCCACCCTCAACTCCTCAGGACAGCGGGTTGTGTCGAAGATCTTTTCAATCTCCCTAACCCAATCTTCAAAGACTTTGGGGTCAGTTACCCCTGTATAAGCGGGCGGGTTAAAGCTATTAAACCTTTGGAGAAGAGCGGAGGGATCATTTTCCTTTTCTCCTCCTTGTCGATCCACAACTCTCTTCAGTAGATCCTCGTGCTTGTTAAGCATCTCAATCATGAGCAGGCTAGCAAGGTCATTCCCTGGTGTTGTTGTACTCGGCCCTGATATCAGGTGAGGAAGACGCTGACGTAGTTCAGTCGCGGTTTGAGGGCGCTGTTCGGCTGCAGCTTACGGGCGCTCCCGATTACCGCGGTTGGGTTGAAAACCGTTCACGTCCGACATCCTGGTTCAAAAGGGTCGATTTAGACTACTTAAGGTTTAATCTCACAGCGTAAATCACCAATTCTAAGGAGGGACTATCCAATCAAACTACCTCATAAAAGTTCTAAGCAGATACAAAACTGCAACATATTTCAACAGATAAGCCCAGATAATAGCATCATTTAAAAAGAAAGAAGAAGATATATACTATCACCTCTAAAATCAAGATTATTATTTATAATACTCGCACACCAGCGTCGTAGTATGTAAATCAATCCCCTATAGGGGTTATCACACAAAGAAATAGCACACCACACTTAGGGACACATCACAATCAAGCTAACCATGCATAAATAAGTTACAGCAACCAATCCTAATACTACTATTACTGTCCCACTCATATGATCCTCCTACACAGAGGGTTCTTCCTAGCTGCGATCGGAGTCCAATCTGGATCATCAGACTCATCCCCTGAGTTCTCTTCGGGGTCTTCTCCTGTCTCCCAGTCCACCATAACCTCATCCTCGGGTTCGGTCTCCTGTTCTGGCTCATCTGCAGGTGCAGCTGTAACTCCAGAGGTCACCTCGGGCTCAGAATCCTCCTCGGAATCCTCCACAGAATCCTCCTCTGGATCTTCCTCTGGGTCACTCTCGGGATCCATGTCCATGATAGGTGCTGGGGCTGGGTTCACTTGAACTTCTTCCACATCACGGTTCCAAATCTTGACAATCTCATCGAAGACTTCCGGAATTCGGTGCTCTGGCCCCATTCGGTACCTCTTACACCAACAACACGGGTGGGGATACTCCTCGACTGGGAGAGGGGGTGGTAGCAATAATTGTACAGTATGGCCCAACCGAGGGTCGTCCCGAAGCGTGAGCAAAAATGCGTTCGCCTGACTCTCATCGTTACCACGAAGGCATGAGTTCGGAATGTCTTTGGTGTACTTGTCAATCTCGTTGTAGAAGTTTATCATATGAGTTCCCAATTTATCCTTGGGGGGAATGAGAGTATAACGGTGAAAACACGGGGTGGGATGACGATAACAGTGTGTGCGTTGTGTCATCCTACAGGGTTAGAACATATTAGCAACATAGGAAATTAAAGACATAATCATGTAGTAATATGAAAGCATAAACCCTTTTCCCATCCTACGCTCATCCCTCCGACTTAGCTTCCTAGGGTCCAACTAAACCTAAAGGACTCTAAGGAGCTACTAGATCGCAACCCAGAGCTCTGATACCATTCTGTAACGCCCCGGAAATTCAATTATCGAAAAGTCAAAGTCAAACTAACGTTAACAGACAAAATTTAGCGGAAGACTTAAACTCTTATTGGGCGTCACTGTCGTATACCCGAAGGAATACAAGGCAAGAAGGGAAAAAAACAACGACTGTCTGTCAACGGCAACCAACTTACAAACTCATACTTAGAAATAAACCTCAAACTGACTTCAAGTCTTTCAAAAAGAAGCATAACAAAATTAACGACTCCTAGACATGTCGTCCTCACTTCTAATTCCCGTCCCTAGCATATTGATCATCACCTGAAAACAAAACATTTCAAAAATGAGGGGGAAATCTCAATAATGTCTACCCCTAACGTTAAAAACAGGTTAAGTTCATTTCAATTCATTTGAGGAAGGGGAAACAAGTCAAACCTTTTAATAAACCGTTTAACCCATACAACTGTATTCCTCAACCCAACCCATTCATTTTATTATGCGAGCGGGATATCAAATCCCAGAAAGTAACATCGCCTACCGAAGGCATCAAAACATTCGCCTACCAAAGGCATCAAAGATAATCGCATACCAAAGGCATAAATATAATAATCGCCTACCAAAGGCATCAATAATCGCCTACCAAAGGCATCTATAATCGCCTACCAAAGGCATCAAAATAATCGCCTACCAAAGGCATCAAAGTAACCGCCTACCAAAGGCATCAAAGTAACCGCCTACCAAAGGCATAAAAGAACAAACCCGCTTAATGTTTCACTTGAGTTATTAGTATATTATTCAAACTCAGCTCACAACTCTCAAGTCAAACCCAACCCAGGTTATCAAAACCAATAATAAAACCACTAATAAAAGACCATCAAATTTCCTCAACTCATAAATCAAAGATCACAAAATTACAAACAGTTATCCAAAACAGATTGTCATATTTCCACAAAAGTCCCCTTTCGGGATGCAGTTATCAAAACAGATTAGAAAACATTAAAACACATTTAAAGAGCATCCCGGTGGGGATTAGAGCATAGACATTACCTGGTTAGCTTCACTTCACAGCAAAAACGAACACGCTTGAGCTCACTAACGACGCGAATTAGCTCGGGCCTAAAATAGAATAATTATTCTAATCAAAACGCGCCCTTTAAAGTTAGTATTAACTACCTTCTAACTAACCCTCCCCTAGAAACCCTATAAGTTCCTATCAATCATGAATTTACACTTTAAAACATTTAATACACTCCAAGTAATCACATAACCAGCTCAAGGCATCACTTTCACACAACAACACTTTTATTAATAACAAGCATTAACAAAACAGATTACAGCATCCACATAAAAAGGGTCGTAACTTGACTTCCCAACATCCTATGGGTCTGGTTTTGGACTTTTCGGAAACCTCGGGATGTCTACTAAAACTCTTAAGTTGAACTCAAGACCCAACACACGCTTTAAGGTCCTCAAAAATCGTCATATTCCCAAACTGTCCAGATCTGACCTAGGTCTGGTAATCGGGGTATAACTCGAATTATAAAATTCCAAAGTTATGTCCGTAAAATTCCTATTAAAGCTAACATCTAAGAGAAGCTCCAGTCCAAAGGGTTCGATCAAAAGACAACTACACTAACCGTGGTGACCCGATCTTTAGACACTAACGAAACTGTCCCGATCCCGGTTCTTATTTAAAATTATAAATTCGGTTCTAACTTTCACCATTGGTTCCCGGGGTTCTAATTTGGGCCTAAAACAGTAGCTAGGGTCCAAGGTAATTAGTTTAAACCATCTAAAGTCCAAACATCAAATTCCCTATCACTAATACCAAAATATAACACATGAAACATTAACAACATTATCCTACACATGAAGTCTAAAACATACTACTTCAAGACCCTTTAATTATAACATGAATAATCATAAAGTACGAATTTCTTAATCAAGAATCAAGAAAGGTCTTAAAGAACATGTGAATAAATTATAAAGAACATATAAACATTCAACCTACCAATCAAGAATCCTAAACAAAACTAATTTCTTTAAAACAAAGATTTAATCAAGAACCAAGAATTAATAAACAAGAATCTCAACCTAACTTATTAACAAGATTAACCTTAAGCATGATTGAAATAAAGAACATGTGAAAACTTAACTAACAATTCAAGAATTAAACTAGGTAATTAAACTTTACGAATTCGTGCATACATTAATAGCATTATCTAAAACCCTAACATGATTCACAAGAAAACAAAGTACAACAAACAATTGAAGAATAATAATTTTACTACAACTATTACAACCCTAATACACCAAATTAAAACATACAAGATTACATATAAAGAATTAGACAAATTACATGTAAATAAAAACAATACAAGAACAATTAATTACAAATAATAACTTAGTAAAATTTACACCCTAATTACCCAAATTACAAGATTTAAATTAAGAAATAACAATAATAATAATAACAATAAAAATCACAATAATAATAATAATAATACAATAATAATAATAATAATACAACAATACTAATGTTAAATCAGAAACAAAGAAAGGAAAGGAAAGGTTTCAAAGAAAGAAGAAAAAAATAGGGTTTTACGTTAGGGTTTAGGGCACGGGTTCCAGCGACTGGGCGTGCGACTGGTCGAGGCGGTGGCGTCAGGCGAGACTCCGGCGACGTCGGCGGCGGCGGAGGGCGTCTGGATGGTCGAGAGTCACGGTGGTGGAGATGATCGGTGGTGGTCAGAGTCGAACCCAACAACGACAATTCGTTTCTTCGTGTCTGAGCGGGCGTGCGGCGGTTTCTGGTGATGACGAGGGTCGCGCGGTGGTCGGGAGTCGACGACGACGACCTGGGTGGCGGTTGGTGGTGGATGTCGGCGACGGTGAGAAGGGGGAGCGAAACAGAGGCAGGGGGAAAAGAGAGGAAAAGAGAGAAAAGGGAGGTCGAGAGAGAGAGGAGGAGCGGTGGTTGCGGTGGTGTGGACGGCGGCGCGGCGGCGGTCGTCTGGTGGTGGCGGGGAGAGAGAGATGGGAGAGGGAGAGAGAATTAGCTAGGGTTAGGGTTTGAAGGGATTAGGGTTTGAGGGAGAGAAAATTAGCTTTTATACTACCCACTTAATTAAGGGCCAATTAGTCTAATCCTAATCCTAATCCAACGCAACACTAAAAAAAAATCTGATTTTCCTAAAGACAAACTAATAATAATAATAATAATAATAATAATAATAATAGCAATAATAATAATAATACTAATAATAATATTAATAGTAATCACATAGCAAATAATATTCACAAAATTAATCACATAACTCAATAATATTAATAGTAATAATAATGAAAAGAGTAAAACTAATAATACTAAACACATGAAATTACCGATATACCCTTGTTAGCCTCTCACAATCCTACGAGCTCAAGTGTTAGCAAAAATAAACACAAACGAATACTAATAAATAACGAAGTCAAACCTAATTTACTAACAACGTCACGGTCAACATCTTTAGATTTTTCAGGGTTTTACAGCAAGCAACTCTATAATTCCCTTCAAATATTAATTATCAATAACATGCAAAAAAAAATTTATCTTAAACATCGAAATAAATTGTTGAGATAATAGAAACTATGCATATACATTATATGTTACGTTGTTGGAAACTTATTTCCATTAAGTAAAAATAAAATGTTTTATAAAAATAATTTAAATAAAAAAGGTTAGAGAAATTATGAACAATTGTTGTTTAGTAGTAAATAATTAATAATCACAAATTTTAAAATAATTATTAGCATTAAAATTTGAGTATATATCAACAATCACATCAATACAGTTGCATTACTTTTATTTATAACAAAGAGAGATTAATTAACATTTTTTTTATCGGAATGTTAATAATATTTTTTTTAAATTCTCTAAGAAAACATAAAACAATAATATATTTTTTTTATGGTTATTAACTCTGAAACTTAAGCATATATAAAAAATAAAAACACCAATAAAAGCAAAGTTGCGTTACTTTTATTTACAGCAAATAGATTAATTTATAGTTTTTCCACGCAATGCTAATAATAATTTTTTTCTTTTTACAATTATTAAAGAAAATGTAAAATAATAGTATATTTTTTATGGGAGTTTTCGCTTTAATATCTATTAAATTTTATAGTGGAATTGATATAATATATTAATAAATTAGGTGGAAGAAAATACTAATTAATGAATATTTTATATAAAAAGATGATGAACGTGGTTTAACTTTTGGCTGTTGATTTTTTGTATTTTTTTATGTCCTTCTTTTCTTTTGATTGATCTCTACAATAAGATTAGAATATGAAAAGTCACGTTTTTGTTTTCTTGGAAAAAATGTCAAATGTAATACTATAATATTCCGTAATTTATATTCATATTTACATTTGATAATATAATAGATTGGAGTAAGTGAGTAACTAATGGCTATTGATGTATGTAATATATTGTTGCATTTGAAAAGTTTTGTGCATTTGATAATATAAAAATTCTTGTTGTTAATTTGACTAATTAAATATTTGTAATCAGTATATGATCATGCATGGACACGAAAAGTCAAAGAAATGTTGCATAACTTCACCAATATTAATTAATAATTAGTAGTCTAATTATTTACTATACTAATTGCATCATTAAGTGTTATTATAAAAAAAGAAAATATTTAATTTAGTTGAAAATAGGTTTGGAACTTAACTTGAACTACGAAATCATGACATGTGGCAACTTATTTGCTTTGGTGGTTTTGTGAAACAATCACAATATCAATCAAAACGTAGTTGCATTACTTTTTCATAATAAAGATAGATTAATTATTATTTTACGAATAAAAAATAATGTTTGTGAAAAATTCAATAAGACCATTAAAAATACGATAAATAATGGACCTATTTCATGGAAAGTATGATAAATAATTATATTGAATTTCAAAAATAATATGGAGTAAATTATGGATATTAATTCTTATTTAATAGTGAAAAAATGTTGTAGTATTTTTGTTCATATATTTTCATAATACAAATATTTTTGAATACTAATTTAAATTATATATCTCAAAAAACATACTAATCAAAAAAACTATATATATATATATATATATATATATATATATATATATTTATATGTATATGTATATGTATATATATTTGAAACTTTATTTTCTAAATAAAATTATATTAAAGTTTTGTCATTTATCTATCATTAATCCTCATATAGTGATATTAATCTCATAATATTTCCAATTTGAAAATGATTGATAGAATATTATTTTTGTACGTAACAATAATGATCCAAAAAAGGAGGTAGCTAAATGGTAATTACTTGTATCTTCTATGCTCCCCACCAAAGTTCAAATCTAAGTAGAATCAAAATATTTCCCATTAATTAATTTTTTAATTGACAACAATTATTTAGCATTGGAAGTAGGTTAGAAGCAACCAAACATCCCAAATTTCACCATCTAGGTATGGATTTCCCTTAGGTGGTCTTGTTTTAATATATTGTTTTAATATATTTAATAGATGAGACCATTTAAAATATGATAAATAATGGACCTATTTCATTGAAAATATGATAAATAATTATATTGAGTTTCAAAAATAATATGGAGTGAATTGTGGATATTAATTCTTATTTAACAGTGAAAAAAATGTTGTAGTATTTTTGTTCATATATTTTCATAATACAAATATTTTTGAATACTAATTTAAATTATATATCTCAAAAAACATACTAATAAAAAAAACTATAAATATATATATATATATATATATATATATATATATATATATATACAAGTTTTCGGTTGCCCTAGGGTTACAGATTCTCTGTTTTCTCCTAGCATTGGCGAGGGCATCGAAGACTAAACAAAGTCACAATCAAACCAGCATTAATACGAGATCAAACTCAAATTTGGAGAAGGAATCTGGGAACGTATCCTTGGTTGCAGAAGAAAGTGGACAATCTCATGAAATTGAGAAATCTGATCCAGCCAAGATCCGACCAAGCACGACTTTTTCATCATTACTTGATCCAAATGTCGGCACATCGCTGGAATTCGTAGAAGCAGGAACAATAGAAGGAATTCCAGTAGAGCGAATTATCAAAGAAGAAGTCTAACAAGAAATCAATTACTGGAGAAACTCCGTGTTGTGCAGGGTAATTGGTGCTAATCCGCCTTTCCCTATCATGCAGGGATTCCTGAAGAGAATTTGGGATGGCTATGATATTAGTCATATCTCAACAATCAATAAAGGACTTTTCATGGTTAGATTTGAAAAAGAGGAGCACTGTCAAGCAATTCTAAAAAGAGAGATATTTTTTTTTTGACAGTAAACCTTTTGTTGTGAAACCATGGACTCCATCACAACAGATTGACATTTCGGAGATCAAGACTCTGCCAATATGGGTTAAATTCCCACTATTGAATGTGCAATATAGGGGAATCAAGACTCTCAGTAGTATGGCTAGCATAATCGGCATCCCGATTAAACAGACAAAGCTACAAAACAAAGATCTCATCTTGCCTGTGCTAGGATTTTGGTGGAGGTCAAATTGGATAACAAGTTGCCTGAGGAGATACAATATGTAAATGAAAGTGAAGTGGTTCAATCCCAACAGGTTGAATATGAATGGAAACCACTTCAATGTGCTCACTGCAAGATGATAGGCCATGAGGAGAAGGAATGTAGGAAAAAGAAGGAACCTGCAAAAGAAAATGGGGGCCAGACACATGTAACACTTAAGAAGATCTGGAAGGAAAAGAATAGGGTGGTGGATGAGCAGGGATTCATTTAACCCACTAGATCTAAAAGAAGCACATCCCCGCAAAGGAGTAAGGGAGAAAAAAACAGAAGAAACAACATCAACCCCATTAGCAAACAAATACAATGTACTGATGGAGGATGTGGAAGACAATTCAAACGATGCTGAAGAAATAGCCTCATGGGAGGACTAGGCTCAAAGGCCGGGAGGATCACTGGGTGATCCTAAATGAAGATTGCTACTTGGAATATTAGGGATCTGAATAACCCCTTGTGTAGACACACAAAAAGTGTCTCATAATTATTTAATTTTATTTATGTTTATTTTCTATTTTTATTTTTATTTTACAAAAAGGCCAAAGAAAGTGAAATGCAAAAAAAAGGGAGAAAAACAAAAACACAAAAAAATCAGCCCAAACCCATTTCCGCACGCAGCCCAAGGCACAAAAACATACCTGGGTTGGGTGGATCCGACCCCCATACCGCCAGGTATCTGGGGGGGGGGGGTTCTGCCCGACCCAGGGCGCCTCCGCCTGCCTACGGTTGCGTGCCATGCGCATCTGGGCTCCCAGAAAACCCAATACTTGGCGGTATTTTTCCCCACATTTTTGACCTAAATTTCCAACCCTCATTTCTCCTACAAAAACCCCACTCATTTTCACTTCATCGCTACACCGAAATCACCATGGCGTATTGACACTTGGTGATTTCACCTTCTCTTCTCCCCCTCTATTTCTCTCATTTTTGCATCCACTTAATTGGCATCTTTATTTTCTTTCTTTTTCGCTATCCTTTCTCCATTCATATTATCTTGTAACTTGAGTTAATCCTAAACTTGACCTAAATAATATGGATTGCTTGTGAATAAAGGTACGTTCTTGTTCAATTCTTTTTATTTCTTGTATTTATTTTTCGTCTTATTATTGCATTTGTATGTAACTAAATAACACTAATCACATTAATTAATACTCCGTTCTACTCTCTTCTTCTCGTCCTCTTCTTCTTTCTTTTTATTTAACCGGTTTAGTAAAGTCCGTTCGTTGAATGGGCGGATTCGAGAATTTTTATTCCCGAATCCGTAACCTTACCCCCGGATCCGAATCTCATGGTTCGTGGTTTGTGGAATCCTTTTTTTTTAGTTTATTAATTCTCGCTCAAAAATTAATTGGCGACTCTTCTTTCCTTTTCCTTTTTTTTTCTCTTCCTTTTCTTTTTTATTCATTTTCTTTTCATATTTTATTTTCTGTTTTGGAAAGCTAATTAAAAAAAGGGATTTTATTTTCAGTTTCTTATTCTCTGTCTCGGAAGCAGATCCCGAGGCTGGGACTGATAGAATACCTGGCGGTATTCTGGCCAGTCCCGTGCCTCGGATTTGACTTCCAGGTCCGGGACGCTTTTCTGGGACCGCTGACTCACAATACCTGCAGGTATTGCTACAGTAACTCATCCCAAGCCCAGTCCGGAGAATCTCTGTTTATTGTCTTTTTTTCTTTTCTTTTTTTCTTTTCTCTTATTTTCTGTTCACTTTCTGAATAAATAAAATTCTTATACTTTAATAAAATCTAAAAAAAAAGTTTACTTAAGTTTTAATTTTAGTTTATTTAACGGAGATTCAAGCAAATCTTCTCAAGGAAAAGACACCCCTTTCGACTCGCCGTTTACCGCGAAACGGGGATTTTCCTGGGTCCCACAAATGGCGACTCCACTGGGGACTTACTTTAAGAGGGTAAAACTTGAAAAGCCGTTTTTTAAATTTTTGAGTAGAAAAGGAGAAATTAATTTTTGTAATTTTTATTATTTAGCTAGGAATCGTGCATACGGACCTCCATCTCGGTTTTTAATAAATCGGGATGAACCCAAAGGTACCGTTTAGGTTAACCCATTTTCCCTTTTGGGTAAAGTATATTTCCGGATTCAAGGAATGAACATTACATTTCGAGAAGATCGCAAATTACTTTCCCACTCATGAAGCACTCCAAAATTCTCGGGATTATGAATTTACATTTTCCCTTTAATTTTGCGAGAAACACACGGGTCACACTACTATGAACTCCATAGAATTTGTGACGAGTGAGAGACATGAGTATGTTAGTTTTAGGTATCCGACCTTAAACCCATGAATGTAGGACCTTGGTTAGGTGCATTACCCATTTTATATGCTATGTGCATTCTTTTTGTGATACATGTAAATTATGTGCTATATGTTTTTTTTTTTAGAGTCGGTCTCATGGTTCTTTCCCCCTAAGTGCCACTTTAGTTTAGACAATAGTCATGCAAAAGTTAAACAAGACCTACAGGTCTCTCTTGGGCCCAAATCAAAGAAGTTTGATTAAACCCGAGTTCTTAGCTTAACTTTGTCTAACCCTTGGTTGTATTTGGACCCATAAAGTGTGTATCCGGTCATTATTCGAATCTGAGTTCATTAAGACTTTAATGTCGACTAGATCTTACGATGGCCCGATGGACCTTCCCTGTACATAATCTCATCCTAGGCTAGAGGTCATCATGCAAACCCAATGTTGGGTGAGTCAAGTCAAAAAAAAAAAAGTTAACATATTAGCATGGTCTGCATTAGGTCGTCTCATATAAGTCTCTGAGTCATGGCATGCATTGGGTAAGCATGTGTCGGGAGTTGATGTTGTTCTACTGTGAAATTTCCATAAAGGCAAAATATGACCTAAAGAGTCAAGAGTCAAGTCCTAGGCTAGGGTTGGATCTCGAAAGCTGATAAGTTTCTCACCAAACCCAATTGCAACACTGAATCGAAGCCTGTCCGCCGGCACTAACTCGGATACCTCCTCCCAAACCTCGCTCATAGACAGCGATATTGTGTCCATTCCGTCCGACTTCATGGCTGAGAATAACGATCAAGATCAGGAAATTCATGGCCAACCTGTTACGGCAGCATACCTCTCAGCCTTAGTGCGAGATATCCGTAGCCTGATTGATACAAGGGCCATCCAACAAGATCGTAGAATGGAAGGTGCTGTCCAAGCCATTCAAACGATCAATGAAAAAATAGTGGAGCGTATTGAGATGGGGCCCGAACCTCGAAATTCATGATCGCTAAACCGTCCCGCACCCCCTCCACGAAACACAATGAAAATAGCTCCGAGGACGAGTGTGGAGTCCATTTCAAGGTGGACCCGGGACCTTAGAGGCATATTCGGGTCATCACCGGGTGCGATATCCACTTCAAATGGGACCCCGGACCATGAGAGTGGAGCTATGGGTCCTCATCGAGACCTACTTCGGGCCTTTTAAAGGGTTCAGAGTCATTCGGAAAGAATAAGCGGAAAAGGGTCAACGTGGGTTGTCGGAATCGACGCGCCTTCACGCTTTGGGTCATAACTCCTTTAATTTAACTCTGATGGGTCTCAAATTTTGGGAGCTTAAAGTATACACCGAGTGCTTTCCATCGATATCTTACGGGTCTAAAACGAAGTCCGGATGAAGATGTTATGCATGTTTGAAGTCGGCAGGGAAAAGCTGCCCAGAAGACTGACTCGCCCGAGCTGTCTCGTGGCTCGCCCGAGTCACCTTGCTGCCCAGGGACGTCGCACCCACGACCTCCTTCTACCCAGACTTGCTGTTACTGATGCGTGCTGCTTTTTTTCCCCCCATTCCTATATATACCCCCTTGTCATTGTTTAGTTGTTTTTGGACATTATATATTTGATGCTTTGGCATTGTAGGTTTTTTTTTTCCCAACTTTCTCAAAAATCTTGTTAACTTTATCCAAGTGATTTGGTGGTGTTTCAAGTCATTCCTTTAGTGATTATTGGTGGATTATCCTAGATAATCATGGTGGGGTGTTAGGCCTAGAGTTGTGGTTCTCCTTGCTCAAGGTCATATCCAACCTTTGGGTGTTCAAGGTCATTGTTCTTGGTGATTTTCAATCTCCATCATCCACTCAAGCTAATCTTCACCCTCCACGCGTATGGTATCTCTCCATTTGGTATCAGAGCTTTGGTTTTTCATTTAGCTTGAGTTTGTTCATTGTTCTTGCTAGTGTAGTGTTCAAGTGTTGGGTTTTTTGAGTTGTATGTATCTATTGGTGTTCCCCATCCCCTGTGTTATCCAAGAGTATTGGAATACATTGTATTGTGTTTGTATTTGGGGATATTGAAGCAATTTGGAGCTTTGAGGAAGAGTTGGAAAATTGTGCCCGCAAGGTGTTCGATGAAATGTCTGAGTGAATAAAACACAAAGAACCCTTAGCCAAACACAAGCCAACTACAAGAAAACCCCCAAACTCCACAAAATACCCCAAACACAAACCATCCCTCACCTTTTTCCCGGTATGGTCGACGAAGCTTGCTCCGAACGAGAGGGATTAAGCCACCGAGATAGCCCTCAACTTAGGGCTATCGAGAACCGACTCGCCACCCATGACGAATGGTTCTCCACCATTGATCGTACCCTTAATGCCATTGTGACGCGGATGGACAACCTCGCCCCAGAGCGTCACGTTCCATCCCGGAATGAGTGTCGAAGACGTGCCCAAAGCCCTATCCGTCCTCCTCCTTCCTACGAGTCGAGTGACGATGATAGAGGCTCATTTTGACGCCATCGTCGACGGGGAGCGGTTGAGAAGCCTCCATGGAATGAATTCTATGATATCGAAGCCAAGCTTCCGGAATTCAATAGCTTCACCGGCCCGGAAGACTATCTTGAATAGGTCCAAATCCTGGAGAGGAATTTTGAAACTAAGGGGTATGGCGATGAGCATGCCTTCAAGATTGCTCGATCGAAACTCACCGGGATCGCATCCATTTGGTTTGAGAATGTCAAGGTACAATGAACTAAAGAGGGTCGAGCAAAGGTCACTTCATGGGCACGGCTTAAGAGATTGATGATTCGACAATTCTTGCCTTACATTTACAAGCGAGAGGTCCACTATGAGTCCATTTCATCACTTGATGGGCATGGAGTAGTTTAGCAAGCAAAATTCGATCACATGCCCAACGAGGGAGCCTCCATTCATCCTTGTAAGGCTTCCGAAACTATTGTTGAAGCTCCATGTCAAGAGGTGGATGAGAACATCGATCTTGCCCTTCCTCTTATCCTTGTTGATGTAGCCCAATAAGAAGCCCCTTTGGTTATACCATTGCCACCAACTAAGGAATCAAACATCAATGCAGATGACTCACCATCCCTTCCTCTCATTGGCACTCAGACTCTTCTCCATGATAAGAATGAGGTAATTTCAAACTCACCTATGAAGTTCAATGAGTCTTGCTTGGATGTTGGATGTAGCGACATAAAGTCTTTGGGTGAGTCATGCATGATCTTTGGGAGATATTGGTTGTTTGATGAAGTTTGTTGGCGTGATAAGTTATATGATGAGTTTGTGATGTCCACAATTGAAAAGTCTCTATATTTTGAGTGGCATACTAGGAATCTTGGTGTCCATTTGATGTGTAGTGGCGAATTCGGGATTGATGATGCCATGATTCTAGTTCCTCCTATGTTAATGAGCTCATCGTGTGTGTCATCCCTCAATGGATATTGTTTGAATGTTAGTCGTGGTGACATGAACTCTTTGAATGAGTCATACATTTTATTTGGTTGTCATTGGTTGTTTGAGGATTCTATTTGGATGTTGAATGAAAAACAATTGTTTGATTGTGATTACTTGAATTCCTTAGCCTAACAAATCAAACTCGGGGTGGGAAGAGAGTTGAGGAGCCTTCTCTTTTCGAGCGAAACACGGGTTGAGTGTGCTCTTGGTGAGGACAAGCGATCTCTTGCTTTGTCTTTACCTTGCAGCGAACCAAGTGAGAAAGAGTGTTCTCAAACTCCACAAAATATTCCCGTTCCTTCCCTTAATCCCTTATCTCCACACAACAAGCCTCCAACCACGTTCTTTTATTTGGATGATGGATATATAGTGGGTTTCGAAGCTTGTTGGGTGCCTCGTATGATTGTTCACGGCAATCGGGATGTTTGGAGTTCTAGGGTGCCAAGTTGTGGAGAGGGCCTCGATTTTTACTCCCAAGAGTTGAGGGCAACTCTTTTTCAAGAAGGGAAGTATGGAGCATATCGGGATGGGGCCCGAACCTCGAAATTCATGATCGCTAAATCGTCCCGCACCCCCTCCACGAAACACAATGAAAATAGCTCCGAGGAAGGGTGTGGAGTCCATTTCAAGGTGGACCCGGCACCTTGGAGGCGTATTCGGGTCATCACCGGGTGTGGTATCCACTTCAAATGGGACCCCGGACCATGAGAGTGGAGCTACGGGTCCTCATCGGGACCTACTTCGGGCCTTTAAAAGGGTTCGGAGTCATTCGGAAAGAATAAGCGGAAAAGGGTCAACGTGGATTGTCGGAATCAACGCGCCTTCATGCTTTAGGTCATAACTCCTTCAATTTAACTCTGATGGGTCTCCAATTTTGGGAGCTTAAAGTATACACCAAGAACTTTCCATCGATATCTTACAGGCCTAAAACGGAGTCCGGATGAAGAAGTTATACGCGTTTGAAGTCGGCAGGGAAAAGCTGCCCAGAAGACTGACTCGCCCGAGCCGTCTCGTGGCTCGCCCGAGTCACCTTGCTGCCCAGGGACGTCATGCCCGCGACTCCTAAGGTCGCTCCCGCGACCTCCTTCTACCCAGACCTGCTGCTGCTGCTGTGTGTTGCTATTTTTTCCCCCATTCCTATATATACCCTCTCCCTTGGCATTGTTTAGTAGTTTTTGGACATTGAATATTTGATGCTTTGGCATTGTTGGTTTTTTTTTTCCCAACATTCTCAAAAATCTTGTTAACTTTATCCAAGTGATTTGGTGGTGTTTCAAGTCATTCCTTTAGTGATTATTGGTGGATTATCCTAGATAATCATGGTGCGGTGTAGGGCCTAGAGTTGTGGTTATCCTTGCTCAAGGTCATATCCAACCTTTGGGTGTTCAAGGTCATTTGTCTTGGTGATTTTCAATCTCCATCATCCACTCAAGCTAATCTTCACCCTCCATGCATACAGTATCGCTCCAAATAGGCATAGGCCAGGATACCCCTAATGAAGATGACAGAAGCGTACATATTGAAAAAGACTATACCTCGGGATGAGCAGTTCATGCTATTTAGGGACAGTAGGGTCGACAATCTTCAAAACCTGCTAAAACAAATCCTTCAATTTAGGGAACACTTTCTTGATATTGGATTACCAAGCATTCCTCAAGCTAAACTCCCTGACAAGTTCTCGTTGCTTGAGAAGAAGTTTAAGGCCATGGAGAATCCTAATCACCATGTGCGTAGTTTTGCGCGCATGATGGTCTTAAAAGAAGTGGACCCTAGCTTATATGCTCATGTTTTCCCTTGGACTTTGAGCGATGAGGTCCTAAAATGGTACTATACCTTACCGTTGGATATCCAAGAAAACTGGGAAGCTACCTATAAAGCTTTCATCTAGCAATACGCAGCTAGCCAAGACGCTGATGTAACCATGAGTGACATGGCGGCAATTAAGCAGGGCGAAGGAGAATCGTTCATGAATTACTTCCATCGTTGGAGTGCACAGAAGGCCTTAATGACTGATAAGGTAACCTTAGACTACCATATCCAACTTTTCATACAAGGACTGAAGCCAAGGTATGCTAACATGATGGAGTGCCAGTTGATTCCAGATTTCTCGGCTCTGAAGAACTGGGATTAGTGGTAGAAGCTAAGCTGGAAAAGTCTGCAGCATCATCCGGATGGAAGAACTCTACTTCCACTAAAAGGGTTGGTGGAACATCTAACCAACAACCAAAAGCTGTCGAGACACATGTCATTCAAAAGTTCACTTCCTATACGCCTATCGACACTTCTATGTCGAGACCTTAGATCACCTTGTGAAGAAGGGAAAGATTGAACTTCCCTCTATCAAAGCTGAACCTGAAGTAAAAAGGAAGAGTTGGGACGTAGGAAAGTTCTGTAATTACCACCGCATGCGGGGTCATGATACAGAGAGGTGCTTTACTCTCAAAAATCTCATAGAAAGGATGATCTATGACCAGACTTTACCCCTGCCCAAAGTGGCTCAACAAAAGCCGAACAACAAGAATAATCCATTTGGGGTCACCATGATATCCAACACTTCAGTAAGTTGGGACCCCACCATCTTCATCATTGACGTAGGGGCTCTAAAATTCGAGGTTTACGCTCCGGACTTCAAGCATGTCAATGGAATATGGGATAATAATGAGGAGGACGTGTATCAAACGGGCATGACTTCCTGGGATTCTGACCCCGAGGATACATGCGAGGAGATCACTCCTAAGGTCAAATCACTCAAGATAAACCCCGGAGATGAAGAAGAAAACCTAACTAAGGATACCAAACAGTCAAAGATGGTCCTCAAAGTCACTCAGAAGGATCTTCAGTTGGATGACTATGCTGATGCCGCTTTTCTTACCAGGTCAGGGCGAACCAACCAGAAAGACCCAACTCCCTCACCACTAGTTGCTCCTACACCTGTGAACGCACAACCAACTGAGGCAATCCCTGTAGAGGATGCGTTCCTTAAGCAATTCAAGAGGACTAAAGTTGACCTCGCAATTTGGCAACTGTTGAATACTTCCCAAACACATCGTCAAGCACTCTTGAATGCATTGAACCGAATTCAAGTTCCCTCGGACACTCCACCCGAGGACCTTGTTGCATTTGTGACTACACCAAAGCCGGGTATCACTTTCGATGAGACAGACTTGCCAAAGGAAGGGTACTCTCACAACAAGGCTCTATACTTAACCATCATGTGTTCCAACAAGGTTATCCCACTTGTGCTAGTGGACAACGGATCGGCGGTCAACATATGTCCATGGAGATCTGCCCAGAAGTTAGGTATTCAACAACGCCATCTGGCACAACAAATTGTTCAACTCCGGGCTTATGATAATTCCCCGAGAAGGACTCTGAGTTTGGTTATCTTACCCATAACCATGGAACACGCCACCCGAAATGTCAAATTTCTGGTTATCGACATCACGACTTCTTTTAATCTACTACTTGGCCGACCATGGCTGCATGAGAATAAGGCGGTTGCCTCAACTCTGCACCAAAATGTGAAGATGATAATTCAGGGCCAAGTCATCACTATAGGAGGCGAGGAAATTATGCTATTGTCACCTCAACAACACCTGTGTTGGAAGTTGAACACAACTCTATGGATGAAGAGTTCCATAACTTCGAGTTTGTGGCCATGCTAAGTCTGAATGAGGCCCCTTTCGATTTTGACCCACATTCCAATCGCAAGAACAACGCGATCTTGAAGAACATGGGATATTTTCCGGGGCAATCTCTAAGGAATCCAAATAAGATGTCTAACTTCCTGTACCTAATGCCTAGAAGCTATTACTCCTTTGGTTTTGGGTATACCCCAACCGAAGAAGAAACTAGACTTGCTAAGTGGGCAACTGCCAGGAAGAGGAAGGCTGACGACCCACCATTGCTCTCTGAAACTAGGCCTTATCCTTTGACCCTTAACGGGCAATGGATCAAAGAGGGAGATGACTTTCCCTACTATCGGTTCCCGGAGCCTTATTATTTGAAAGAGGAAGGTATCCAAGTAGCTGGCTTGGAAAATTTTAATGACTGCATGATCTTAGAGGAAGGACACTTCATCCCAAGTCGTGATAAGAAACCTCCTCTTGAATGGACACATTTAGCTGGGAGTAGCATCTTTGGTCTTCTGTTTGGCCAAGAGGCTCATCACAATGACGACCTGGGCAACATCCTTGTCGCAGCCCTTTCTAACCCAGGATTTGATCCGAGCAAGCTGATAACTGAAGATGGGGGCTGCCGTGAGATATCGTGGGTGGACGTCGATGCTGGAAAAGAGTTCACTATAGCCTTAGGAAAGTCTTCTGAGTCTTTCAAGTCTAGTCCTAGTTTCCCTTCTGTTGAGTTAGAGTCCGTTGAGTAAGTCCTAGTATTTATCTTTAATGTATCTGTTTTCCCTAATCCAATAAAATGAATGTTGTTTGCTTATCCTAATTTTTGTCTCCCTCTTCCCTGAACTGTTTTTTCCAATAGTGATGCTGAATTAATGGACTCAAAAGAATTAATAAAAGCTGTCGAGGAACATGAAAATCACACAACCATAATGGAGGAAACAATAAGCATTAACGTAGGAACCTTAGAAAACCCTCGGTAGTTGAAGGTCGGGAAGTCTTTATCTTTGGAAGAACAAGAGGAATACACTGAGTTGCTCAAAGAGTTTATTGATGTATTCGCATGGTCCTACGAAGACATGCCGGGGATCGACCGAGAGATAGCCGAACATTCTCTCCCTTTGTATCCTGATGCAAAACCAGTCAAGCAAAGACCTAGAAGGATGAAACTTGAATGGTCACGTAAAATTTTATCGAAGGTAGTAAAATAGCAACAAGCAGGTTTTATTAAAGTAATCGAGTATGCAGACTGGTTAGCTAACATTGTACCCGTACCCAAGAAAGATGGAAGGGTGAGAATGTGCGTTGACTAGAGACTTGAACAAAGCAAGTCCTAAGGACGACTTTCCACTACCTCACATCGACATTCTGGTAGACAACACATGTGGGCATGAGTTACTATCCTTCATGGACGGGTATTCAGGGTATGATCATATCAAGATGGCGGAACAAGACATGGAGAAGACTGCCTTCACCACACCATGGGGAAATTTCCACTATGTAGTAATGTCATTTGGGTTAAAGAATGTCGGGGCTACTTACCAAAGAACGGCCACAACCTTACTATATGACATGATACACAATGAAGTAGAAGTATACGTCGACGATATGATTGTCAAATCAAAGAAAAGGGGAAGAACATACTGCCAGTTTGAGAAAGTTTTTCCTTCGACTAAGAAAGTACAATATGAGGTTAAATCCACAAAAATGTACCTTCGGAGTCACCTCCGGCAAGTTGCTCGGTTTTGTGGTTAGCTCGAGAGGTGTTGAAGTAGACCCAGCAAAGATTAAGGCTATCCAAGACCTCAAACCACCTAAGACAGAAAAGGAAATTCGAGGATTCCTTGGAAGAGTTCAATACATAAGCCGTTTCATCTCGAAACTAACCATGACATGTGAACCGTTGTTCAAAAAGTTAAAAAAGGGGACAAAACCACAATGGGATGAAAAATGCCAAGATTCCTTTGACAAGGTCAAAGAGTACTTGACACATCCACCCGTGCCCAATGAACCACTACTTCTATACCTCACCATTACCGATACAGCTATGGGGGCAATGTTGGCTCAGAAAGTTGATAGTCAAGAAAGGGCCATCTATTACTTAAGTAAGAAGTTCTTAGAATATGAGGTTCGCTACACAGAAATAGAAAAAATGGCCCTGACTCTTGTTTGGGCTACCAGGAAGCTTCGCCACTACATGCTTCCACATACGGTGCACATCATAGCAGAAAAGAACCCGGTCAAATATGTCTTAGAACACCCAATAGTCAACAGTAGGGTAGCTCGATGGATGGTGATGCTTTCCGAGTTTAACCTCAAGTACGTACCACCAAAATCCATCAAGGGATGAGTTGTGTTAGACTTCTTAGCTGATTCACCTTCAAGTGAACCTCACCCGGCGGAATTAGAATTTCCCGATGAACAAGTCTTCAATACAGATGACAAAACATGGGAGATGCACTTCGATGGAGCATCCAACCAAACAGGATGTGGAGCCGACATTATCCTAATCTCACCCGAAGGAGCACACGTACCAATATCTGTGAAACTTGACTTTGGGGTTACCAATAACGCAGCTAAATATGAAGCTTGTATTCTAGGCATACGAGCTGCATCGGAAATGAATATCAAGAGGTTGAGGGTCTCCGGCGACTCCAACCTTGTGATCAATCAGGCCAATCATCATTGGAAAGTGAGGGACGAAGATATGGCTGCCTACCAAGCATACTTAACTAAACTTTCTGAGAAGTTCGACTACATCACTTTCACGTATCACAAACGAGAAGACAATGAACTGGCCGATTCCTTGGCCAAGCTCTCATAATTAGTGGCCATCCCGAAAGGGGATAAGTGAAATGCCCATAATAGTCCAAAGGAAAAATGAACTGACATATGTATGCTCTTTAGAAACATGCGAGGTTAACCCGGACTGCTGGTATTATGACCTTTACATATATTTGACAAGAGGGGAATACCCAGATGGACTTGAACCAAGAGCACAAAGGGCTATTCGACTTATGGCAGCTCAGTATTGCGTAATCCAGGATAGACTCTACAAGAAGACTAGTACAGGTCTGACTTTGCTGTGTGTCAACAAAGAAGAAGCCGAGAAGATTATGGAGGCTATACATGGCGAAGAATGTGGACCACACATGAATGACAGGATCTTAAACAAAAAGATTCAGAGACCTGGTCATTACTGGACCACTATGGAGGCTGATTGTCATACCTTCGTTAGGAAATGCCTCAAATGCCAAATTTATGCGAATTTACAGCATCAACCTCCAACCTATCTCACTACATTGACTTCCCCGTGGCCTTTCTCAATGTGGGGAATAGACATCATCGTTAAAATATGTCTTACCGCTATCGGGGGCATGAATTTGTATTAGCAGTCGTGGACTATTTCACGAAATGGGTGGAGGCGGTATCTTACGCAAAAATCACTTCCAAACATGTGGCTAAGTTTATCCAATAGAACATCATCTGTAGATACTGATCTTGTATCACCATTCGTCAGTTTATAGGCCACAAGCCAACGGCGCCGTGGAAGCAACCAATAAATCTTTAAAAAGAATCATTGAAAAGATGGCGATAACTTATAAAGACTGGCCTGATAAGTTACCCTTTGCTTTATGGGGGATATCGAACGTCAATTCACACTGCTACCGGGGCAACCCCATACTCATTGGTATACGGGATGGAGGTCGTATTACCCATAGAGATAGCAATACCTTCCTTGAAGATAGTGGCAGAAAGCCAAATCCCCGAGGCAGAGTGGGCTAGAACTTGATATGAAGAATTGACTTTGATTGATGAACGAAGGTTGAGAGCCATTCATAATGTCCCAGTTTATCATAATAGAATTTCATGGGCTTTTAACAAGAAAGTAAATCCTAGAAATCTTAAAGAAGGGGACTTGGTCTTAAAGGAGATGAGAGCACCAGTTCAAGATCCAAAATTCAAACCAAATTGGAAAGGTCCTTACATCATCAAGACTCTACTACCTGCAGGGGTTGCAATCTTAATTACTCCTGAGGGCGAGGAATTATCTCAACCAACCAACTTAGATCAATTAAAAAAGTTCTATGCTTGAGAATTTGAGTGACATAGCTAAGACACTGGTTCCGGCCCAGAAACTTGGCAATGTTTAGAAAAATGAGAGAACTATGAAGGCCTGATTCTACTCCTGTAGATGCACAGGAAGCCCGCAAGGGTCCGGGCCATATCTTTTTTCCTTTTTTTTTGGAAAATTTGATGAAAATAATACAAAGTTTAGGGGTATTGGACAATAATAGTACAAACTTTTTTCTTGGATGATAGCATCATGAACTATGGAGTCATTTTATTTAAACAGTACACCACCAAGTTGAAGGGGCTGAAACTCTTTTTGACCATGACGTGGACAACGGAGCACGTGCATTGACCTCCACGTATGCTTTTTTTTACACGCCAGCAAGTGACAAAGCAAATTTTATTTACCAAAAGAGACACCACAATTGTATAATTGTTCCACGGAAGAAAGAGAAACCTAACATCATCATTTTCATTTTCCCTCCATTAATTGTGATGGAACACCACTTAATTGTGATGGAACACCACTTCTACCTACTCCCCTTTTCCCTTTAACATCTACCTTCTTCAATATTTGCAGAAGTATGAAAACTCATATTTTTGTGAGCCTTGAATTTTTTTTCACCGTCATTTCTTTGATAGATGGTGGGTTTGTTTTGTGTTGGTAAAGGCTAGAATCAAAGGGTAATTAATCATAATTTTACTGGTCAAAATTTGCGCCATTTGCAGAAGATTGAAGTGGGGCATTTGGTTTCAGAGAACGTGAATTCATATTCAAGAGTATAAGGTAGGTGATTGTTCTTTAATTAACCACCATTTATTGATTTTTAATTTACTTTGATGGATTTGGGTGGAAATCATTATTTTTTAAAATGTGGATTTGGAGTTAGATTAATTTTCATCTACCTCAATTTTTTTTATGTTAGTTGACTGAAATGTCATGTAGGTATGGGTGATAGGATATGTTTACATCTTCATCATGCGGGAAAATTTGTATCTCGACAAAGATTGCACTATGTTGGGGGCAAGACTAGGGTGATAAACTAAGTTGATGTTGACAAATTTTCATACTTTGAGTTGAAAGGGATAGCTAGGGAATTAGGCTATGAAAATGATGAACACTTCTTCTACTTAATTCCTGGAACTACCGTGGAACATGGTATTAGGAAGGTCACCAGTGATGACGAATATAGGGACATGATGGAAACGATTGGGGGACATAAGAAGGTACATGTGTATATGATGCATAAGATTGATGAACCTGAATATACGGACAACGGAAAGCAGATTACAGATGATGTTGAGTATGATTGGGAAGATAATAGACCAGATTCACCTATACCCTGGAATGATTTATTGAGTTATTCAAGTAGTGGAGATGATATTAGTGATTATGTACCTTCAACTCAAGATGACGACAGTGATAATTATCATGAAGATGAAAGAGCTACTAGTTCTTCTAAGGGGAAGAGGAAGGTGTCAGAAGAGGAGGAGGAAGGTGTAAACATTTATGAAGATGATGATGTTATTGATCATATTGATACTACCGACAATGAATGGTATGAAGCAAGATGTAAAGTTCATGACTTTAGGGGTGAAGAAGTATCTATTGAACAAGCAGTTGTTCCATATAATTTGGGTAATGGTGGTAATGAGCGCATTGATAACCATAATTACACTATACGAAATGAGGTGCAAAGTGAATATGAGAACTCTGATGATGAGATACTAACTTATGGTTCAAGTGACGAAGAGGAAAATGTCTTTTTGACTAGGAAGAAAAGGCCATCTATTGTTGATGAAAAAGCAGATTTTAGGAAGATGAAATGGCAAGTCGGCATGTCTTTCGGCACTACACATAAATTCAAAGATGCGATCAAGATGTATGCCCTTTTCCAAGGGTATAACTTGAAGTTTAAAGTGTCTGACAGGAAGAGGAAGAAGATGCATGTCATTTGTAAGCAAGGATGCAATTTCGATATTTATTGTTCCTAGGACAAGAAGATAGCTACCTTTTTGCTTAGAACGCTTGATAGTTCTCACAATTGCACGAGAGACATGAGCAAAAACAGGCAATTGAAACCATCTTGGGTAGCTAGTCATTTTCTGATGAAATTTAAGGAAAAGCCTTGCTTGTGGCAAAAGAAATACAAGGTCTCGTGAAGGCTGAGTTCGGATTATGCATAACTAACTGGGTTGCTTACAAGATTAAACAAGCTGCGGGCAGGTTACTTCGTGGTTCCATGCAGGAGCATTATTCCAAGGTTGGGAGATATCTCGAAGAGTTGAAGCGCTCAAACACTGCAAGTACATTTGTTCTGCAAACAAACCCTAAAATTCAAAAGGAAATCCCAGTTTTTCAAAGATTCTTCATTTGCTTTGATGGACTTAGAAATGGGATTTTAAGTGGTTGTAGACGCGTGTTATGCATAGATGCAGCGTTTCTGAAGACTTTCCTTGGAGGAACTTTGTTAACTGCCATTGGATTTGATAGGAATAATCAAATGCTTCCCCTTGCTTGGGCAGTGGCTGAGGGTGAAAATAATGATAGTTGGGTATGGTTTTTGTCTATTGAGAAGGCTTGTATTGGGAGCAGAAATGGTGAAGGTTGGGCAATAATATCAGACTAACACAAGGTGCCATTCTTGTTTATTTATGTTCCTATGTTAACTCTTTACTTATACTCCCAATTAAACTATTTATTTATGCAAATGGTCATTTATATGGCAGGCCATTGCTCATTCGGTTGCTGCTCAACTCCCAAAGGCGGAGCATCGAAAATGTGCTAGACACATTTATGCAAATTGGCACAAACAACACAAGGGGGATGAGCTTAAGCTGCTATTCTGGAGTTGTTCCAACGCATACAATGAAACTTATTTCAACATTGCACTTGAGGAACAAAAGAATGAGTCAAGTCAAGCAGCTGATGACTTAGTGGCTCAGAATCCTAGGTCATTTTGTAGAGCTTTCATGAACACAGCCACGAAATGTGAGTACATTGTCAACAACATGGCTGAAACATTTAATGCTTACATTGTTCAATCAAGGGATAAACACCTCATATACATGATGGAAGACATTAAAATTGCATTGATGCAAAGGACTTTGGCTAAGAGATCCTTGATGGAAAATTCAGCAGATGACATTTGCCCAAGAATAAGGAAAAAATTTGAAAAGGAGAGAGATGAATTCAGGAAGTGCACACCTATGGTTTCAGAGAACACTGTTTTTGAAGTTGTGCACAAGAATGACAACCTACGTGTGGACATGAATGCAATGACTTACACATGTAGGAAGTGGGACTTGACTGGGGTGCCTTGTTGTCATGCAATCGCCTGTACAACCTGGTTAAAAGAAGATCCCGAGAAGTACATTCACTCCTTCTTCAAGAAGCCTATGTACCTGAAAGCTTATGAAGGTGCCATACATCCATGTTTAGGAGAAAAACATTGTCCTGTAAAAGACTTCCCTATGGAGGCTCCTGAAGTGCAAATTAATGCTGGCAGACCAAGGAAGAAGAGAAGAAGAGATCCACATGAAGATCCTAAGCGTTCAGGGAGGCTGACTAGGCATGGAAGGGAAATGACTTGCACACTATGCCAAAGAATTGGCCACAACAAAAGGACTTGCCCTGACAAAGATAAACAACCAGCTCCTCCTCCTCCTGAGAAAAGGACTAGAGGTAGACCACGGAAAAACACAACAACACCGTATGCCACTGTTGGAATTGCCAGGGAAAGAAGCAGAAGAAGACAATCTGTTGGAAGCTCAAACAAAGGAAGAGGAAGGCAAATCCAAAATGTATCAACTATAATTGTATATATCTTATTGCAGTGCAATTAAGTAGTAGCTCACTAACTCATTATTTTCTTTTTACTTTATTGCAGACAAAAGCTTCATCTTCTGCAGTTCAGGCGTAATCTAATACAATTCATGCACAACCTTTTGACAATCAACCCATGCTCACTCAAAGTTCTCCAGTGCATAATTGAGGAGTAGATGTTGGTTACCTGTCCTTTTAGGTACTTTGTTTAGGTGAAGAGAAGATGAGAGTTGATTTTTTTTGTTTTTTTGACTCCTCATGTGTGTATTTAGACACCAATGGGTTAATGTATGATTGTCATTTTAGGACCTAATTCTGATGTTATTTTTTGGCCTACTTTTTCTGATGTATTTACAAACTAGTAATTTGAAGTTGTAGTAAGCATATTATTCTGCTAAACAAACATAGTGGTGGTTTTCAGATGTTATCGATCAATCACATTCACTATTTTCCTTTGCAGAACTTCATATTGTGTTGAATTTATTTTTAAATTTTGGTTCCTTTGAAACAAATAAATACACTTAGGGCTGTCAAAGGACTATTCGACCTGAAAAATTGGTTTAGTCCAACCTGGGAAAAACCGGTACGGTCATACATTTTTTGTCCGAATTTTAACTTTGACTGATTTAACCAAAATATGAATCCAATATTTTCATTTCTCTATTGACAAAATCCAATATTGACCCGAAATATGAAAAATTACCCTTTGTCTCTAGCCTTTACCAACACAATGCAAACCCACCATCTATCAAAGAAATGACGATGAAAAAAATTTAGGGTTCACAAAAATATGGGTTTTCATACTTCTGCAGATATTGAAGAAGGTAGATGTTAAAGGGAAAAGGGAGTAGGTAGAAGTGGTGTTCCATCACAATTAAGTGGTGTTCCATCACAATTAATGGAGGGAAAATGAAAATGATGATGTTAGGTTTCTCTTTCTTCTGTGGAAAAATTATACAATTGTGGTGTTTCTTT
Source organism: Portulaca oleracea (assembly GCA_029582165.1). Taxonomy (NCBI): domain Eukaryota; kingdom Viridiplantae; phylum Streptophyta; class Magnoliopsida; order Caryophyllales; family Portulacaceae; genus Portulaca; species Portulaca oleracea. The sequence goes on from CM055875.1 coordinate 18,735,391, forward strand.
TGGTAAATAAAATTTGCTTTGTCACTTGCTGCCGTGAAAAAAAAAAGCCTATGTGGAGATCAATGCACGTGCTCCGTTTTCCACGTCATGGTCAAAATGAGTCTCAGCCCCTTCAACTTGGTGTACTATTTAAATAAAATGACTCCATAGTTCATGATGCTATCATCCAAGAAAAAAGTATGTACTATTATTGTCCAATACCCCTAAACTTGTATTATTTTCATCCAATTTTTCTTTTTTTTCTCTCTCTTTGTTGGAAGGCAATAGATGTAATAAAATCCATAAATATTATTGATATTTCATATTAATAATAATAAAAGCTCGTTACATTGCTTTAGTTTCCTCCTAAGAAGTAAATTACTAACAAAATTCAAATATAATAATAGTCCTAAAAGATTACAAGAACACACTTGTAACTTTAATGTGCATCAAATTAAAAATAATTATTGGCTTAAGCAGATTCAATCTTTCTTCTCTTTCTCGGGCCTCTTGCTAGGACCAGTGTCCTTGTCTTTCGGGGGCGGGCGTTCCCTCTTCTTGGGTTTCTCTTTATAGACTCGAGGCTCTTTTCCCTTTCCCTTCCCAGGAGGCTGGGGTTCAGCTCTTTTAGGAGGAGACCTAGGCTCTCTAATAATCAAGGAAGGCAAGGCAGGTTCCTGGGTAATACGTCGAGCTGGGGGCTTCCTCACAATGATCTCCTCTTTCTTCTTCTTTTGCATAGCATCCCACCTCTTATATTCAAAATCAAACCTGTTGAAAACTGAAAGTTGCCCTTTCTCATCTTCTTCCCTTAGCTTCTTCCGTTCTTCAAGATCTCTCTCAGTCAATCATTTGATAAAAGCTTTGGTCACATAGGTCGTGGCAACCTGTGTCTTATCCTTGGGGGCTTGAATAGCAGGAATGTTGCTCCAATAGGTGGCCCAACCCTTCGCAACCACATCAGTGACTTCATGAGGTTTCTGAGGAGTACAGTCAAGTAAGGGAATGAGTTGCTTTCTCCCCATCTGGCGCATCACTCTTAAGGGGAAATAATAAGTACAATGGGTAAGGGTAATCAATCTCACATGGGAGGTTCCATACTATGGCAAACATAATGATGAACACCCCACCACTCTATCCACCAATCGACACGAGGACTCTTTTTGAGGCACTTAATCCAAGAGCCCATGGACTCCTTCTCATCCAAGTAAAGCTTGCGGTGTAGAATTCTATGAACCTTCCGATCCACTATAGTCAATGGAGGAGCCATTTGCCTTAGGGGTTCCATCAGCCAAATCTGCATAAAACAAAAACGAACTAAATCAGTCAAGGAGTTTAAAAGTTTTTTAGGCTGAACGGAAAAATCCTGGACAGGCTGCAATACCTGCAGGCATGGTGGCTCGCCTCACCGAATCTGGCCCAGCCGAATAAAAATCCGCATGAGCGCCATGCCTGTAGGTATGGTGGCGTGACCAGAATTCTACACAATGAGATTGACCGACATGGACCAGACAGAAAGTCATACCAGGAGGCATGACCACTCGACTAAGATAAAACTTGATGAAATTGTACAGAGAAGTAAAAAAAATGGACAGAGCAGCATACCTGGAGGCATGACAGCCTGACTAAGTTTAAGCTTAACTGTGTAGAAGAACAAACAAAAAAAACTGGGCAGATTACAATACCTGCAGGCATGGCAGCCTGCCGATATTCTGGACAGAAAGTAAATCATACCTGGAGAAGAAGCGGACTCCCACGTCGTGCCTCTGTTTTGTCTTGCTCATCCAAACTGTTCGGTCTCGTTCCGAGCCGAATTAATATCATTTTATAAGATGTTTTGCTTATTTTAGCCCCTTAATTGTATACTAGGTATGATGATTTGGTGTTTTGTAGGAAAATAAAGTGTTAGGAGGAAATTGGGCTTAATTGAAGATTTTTAGGGATTTTCGAGATATTTCCCGAGTCAAACCAAGTCAACTCGAGCCGAGACCCGAGGCGAACCCGACCCGAATTCTCATATCCAATTCTAGCGCAAAACAGCGCAGAAAAACAGACCTAAGGCTCGCCCGCGCCAAGAGCCAACTCGAACGAGTCGTTACACTGTCGCGCCCGCAATCAATTTGGTAGCGCCCGCGACCAGTGCAGCCAGAAGCTAGGCTAGATCGAGCAATCTCCGTGGCTCGCCCGAGTCACACCACTGTCGCGCCCGCGACAAAAGGGGTAGCGCCCGCGACCTATGCTGATGAACAACGGAAGCGACTAAATCAGACGCTGGACTCGCCCGCGCCGAATTCTGACTCGACCGAGTCACTGCCATGTCGCGCCCGCGACCAAAGGTGTAGTGCCCGCGACCAGTCGGCCCAGTTCCGGAATTTCGTGGTGGCTGTTGCTAGGGTTTTAGGGTTTTTATTATTTTTAGTTCCCTAATTCTTTTCTATATAAACCCTATTATATTTTCATTAGGAGGATATCTGAGTTTTTAGAATCTTTTCTTAGTCTTGCTTAGTTTTATTTCAAGCTTTTTCTTAGGTTTAATTCCATGGCTTAGTTCTTAGTTTTCTTTAAGTATTCTTTAAACTTTCGATTGTAATTCAATTCTTCCAAGATCAATGCAATTCTTTTCTTCAAGTTCTTGTTTTCTTTCGGTTCTTGTCTTTCAATTTCATTAGTATTAGTTCCACAAAAATCCAATTTTTAGTGAAGAGGAGGATTAGGGTTCCTCGAATTCTCCCTTCAGGGGAGGATTCGAGCTGTCTTAGTAATCCAAATCACGCCTTTTTTGTTTGTTCGGGAGAAAGATTGATGATTCAAGATTCAAGATTTCAAGATTAGTACAATGCATTCTAGGTATAATTTCTTTTCCTTAATTTCAGTAATTAGTTTAGTTTTTACTTTCATAGTTTTTAATTGCTTTCTTGATTATGCTTTCGATTTCTTGTTTAGTTTCTTGCTCTTGTTCTAGTAGTTAGATTTTGTTTCAATTTCTTGTTTTCTAGATTAGTTTCTTTAGTTTTTGTTTGATTTCTTGTTCTTGTTTACAATTCACAATTAGTTTTAAACCCTAATTACCACAACCGAACAATGGCGCTGCGGATACGACTACCCCTACTTTTAAACCCTAATTACCACAACCGAACAATGGCGCCGTTGCCAGGGATGGCGTTATTTGGTAGATTAGGTTATTGGTTTGTTTGTGAATAGTTTAACTGCTTTCTTAGATTAGTTCAAAAAACAAAAAAATCCAAAAAAAAATTATAAATCTAAAAAAATAAAAAAAAATTGAGATTTCAAGGAAAAAATGAAAAGTACATCAACCTGAGGTTTGGGTTCGTAGTCCTGGTAGTCAAAGATTGGTTAGGAAGGAGGAACCCTCGGTAGAATCACCAAATATGTCTGAAGTACCACCACCTCCACCTAGGGTAACCCTTTATAACCAGTTATACCCATCTTATGACCCACCACCATCATGTTTTGTACTTCCAACCCTGCCTACAGGAGTGACCTTTGACCCTAGGCAGCACTACACCCAGAACCTACCACTGTTCACGGGAACTGGGTTAGCACTAATATGGACCGCAGAGTACAAAGAATATATTAGCATGATAACTCCACCAGGAGTCCCATTAGACTATGTGCTTTTAAAGTACTTACCTTTCGCTCTGAGGGACGCCGCTAAGCGGTTGATGTATAGCATCAAACCTCAGTCCATTAATTCTTGGGACAGTTTTCTAAAAGTTTTCATGAAAAGGTTTTTTCCAACCTCCTTGGCTACTCAACTAAGAAATTCGATTTTAAAATTTAGACAGGACGTAGGAGAACCTTACTGGAAAGCTTTCGAATGTTTCAAAAACTTGTTGTCCCAATTCCCTCATCATGGTCTTGACTTGGTACGACTGTGTCAGATTGTGTACGAGGGTGTTGACCATGATACCAGAGTCACTCTAGAATCAATATGTGAGGGGGTTTTCATGGACAAAACTGCTGATGAGGCCTGGGAGTTCTTAGAGAGCATGTCCGAAAGGACAATGCAATGGGGAACCACTAGAGATGAGTCCTTAGGTGCTCAATTGTCTAATGCTAGGGGGTGTACACGCTGTGAATGAGAGTACAAGTTATGAGGCAAGGTTTGCTTCTCTTGAAAATATGATTAAAACCTTAGCCCAACAACAATTAGCTGTTCCACAACCTAAAACCTGTGCTTAGATTAACTCTTATGACTAGACTGCTGCTTTTGTGCCCCCACCACCTGTGTCATGTGTCGTATGCCAAGGTGTTGACCATGTTTATTCTACCTGTCCTATTTATATTCAACAATTGGCTGCTAGTACTGAAAATGTGAATGCTATGCATCATAGCTATAGGCCTGACCAATACCAACCCTACCAAAGACCGGGATCTAAGCACCCCTTACTCTCTTATGGCCCCGAAAATCAGAATGTGTTGAGACCACCTAGTCAGGGAGGGGGTTTCCAAGGAAATCTTCCCCCTCAGAATCGACCACCACCCCAGGCAGCTTATCAAGCTCCCAGAGGACCACCTATCCAACCCTAAATTGCCCAAGCCCGACCTCCACTAGGGTACACTAATGAGGATAAGAATGAGAGAGAAATTAGGGAATTAAAGAATAGCCTGAGAGAAGTTAAGGAATCCATGAAGAGTGATATTGAGAAAGTGTTAAAACAAATGAATGATCAATTCACTCAAATGATGCTAGCTAATAGAGATAGAGGATCTTTTCCTGCGCAGCCTGAGGCAAACCCTAATGGGCAAGCTTCAGGTTCATCATCTGTTGACCCTAGTCAAGTTAGAGGTATGAATGCTGTTATTACTCTTCGTTCTGGGAAAGAGATAGATAATAAAGTGCAACTGAAATCTTCTGATGTGTGTAATGAAAAGACTGTGACTAATGAATCTGTTGATGAGCCTGTTGATGATGAGTTAGAGGGAGGAATGCCAACTGTTATAGTTGAGCCTCCTCACACCAAAACCTTGTCCAAAACCAACTCTTTGACCAGTCCACCATCTCAAGGGGCCTACAAGCCCCCTCCACCTTATCCTCAGAGGTTAAAGGGGAGTAAGGACCAAAAATTTCTGGACAAAATTAGGGAGACTTTTTCTCAGGTTAAGGTGTACATACCTCTTTTAGATGTTATTCAGCAGATTCCCCCATATGCTCGCTTCCTTAAGGAGCTTTGTACTACCAAGAGGGCCACCCAGGTGCCCAAGAAGGCTTTCCTAGCCACTAATGTGAGTTCTATTCTGTCGAACTAGATGCCTATTAAGTACAAAGACCCTGGATGCCCCAGTATCTCTATTACCATAGGTGATAGTTTGATAGAAAGGGCATTGCTTGACCTAGGAGCTAGTGTGAATCTGTTGCCTTTACATATGTATGAGATGTTGGGATTAGGTGAACTAAAGCCTACTAGGATGGTATTACAATTGGCTGACAGGTCCACTAGAGTACCTAAGGGGGTAGTGGAAGATGTTCTGATTAAGGTTGGGGAATTTGTGTTTCCTGTTAACTTTGTAGTACTAGAAACTGCTAGAGTTCAGAGTACTAGAGATGAGATTCCTGTTATTCTAGGCCGCCCATTCCTTGCTACATCTAATGCCTGGATTAACTGTAAGGATGGTAGAATGAAATTGACCTTTGGGAATTTGACTATGGAATTGAATATTTTTAACCTGCAAAAGTCACCCTTAGGTTTTGATGAGCATGAGCAGAGTACCCTTAAATTGGGTGATTGATTTTGTTGATGATAGTGATAAATCTGACTGTGTTAATATGTCTTTTGCTGATGAGTTGAATGCACTAGGAATTAATCCTGATGATTTGAATTCTTTGTGTGATTCTAATGTGTTTGATGGTGATGTGCTATATGAATCTTTATTTGCATCTCAAACCAAACCTGAGATAGTTGAGCCTGAACCACCTTCATCCACCACACTTGAGATGAAACTCCTTCCTTCTGAGCTGAAATATGCTTTTCTTGGCCCTAGTGAGACCTACCCAGTAATAATTGCTTCTGACTTAGGTAAGGACCAGGAAAACCAAGTAATTGAGATTCTTAGAAAGAACAAAGGAGCCTTAGGGTGGACATTAGGTGACATTAAGGGGATTAGCCCTTCCATTGTTCAGCATCGAATCTTCCTAGAAGATGAGAATGCTGCCCATAGAGATCCCCTTAGGAGACTAAACCCACAGATGAAGGAGGTAGTTAAGAAAGAAATCCTTAAGTGGCTAGACCATGATATTATCTACCCAATCTCTGATAGCAAGTGGGTGAGTCCAATCCATGTAGTCCCTAAGAAGGCTGGTTTAACTGTAGTTGAGAATGAACAGGGAGAGTTAGTTCCTACTCGTGTCCCTTCTGGTTGGCGAGTCTGCATTGATTATAGAAAACTGAACAAAGCCACTAGGAAGGACCACTTTCCCCTCCCTTTCATGGATCAAATTCTTGAAAAACTTGCAGGGCATGAGTATTACTGTTTTCTAGATGGTTATTCTGGTTATACCCAAGTCTCTATTGCCCCTTGTGACCAGGAAAAGACCACATTCACTTGTCCTTTTGGCACCTTTGCTTTTCGAAGGATGCCTTTTGGTTTGTGTAATGCCCTTGCAACCTTCCAAAGGTGCACGATTTCAATATTTTCTGACTTAGTGGAGGAATGTGTGGAAATTTTTATGGATGATTTTTTTATGTTTGGTACCTCTTTTGATGCTTGCTTAGTTAACTTGAATCGTGTGCTGAGTCGATGTCAGGAAAAGAATTTGACACTGAACTGGGAAAAGTGTCACTTTATGGTTAAAAAGGGGATTGTCTTGGGGCATGTGATTTCTAAAGATGGGATTGAGGTAGATAAGGCCAAAATTGACTTAGTTAAGAATTTATCCCCTCCAATCTCTGTTAAGGAAGTCCGTTCATTCTTAGGGCACGCCGGTTTTTACCGGCGATTCATAAAAGACTTCAGTAAAATTGTTGAGCCCTTGTCTGCATTATTAGCTAAGGAGGTACCTTTTCACTTTTCTGATGATTGTATGAGGGCCTTTAATCAACTTAAAGATGCCCTTATTTCCCCTCATGTTCTCAAACCTCCCATCTGGGGATCGAGAACCTTTTGAGATTATGTGTGATGCATCTGATTATGCTGTAGGTGTTGTGCGAGGACAGAGAATTGATAAGAAACATGTAGTTATTCATTATGCTAGCCACACCTTGAATGATGCCCAATTAAATTACACTGTGACTGAAAAAGAATTTCTAGCTGTTGTGTATGCCTTTGAGAAATTCAGGCCTTACTTGCTTGGTGCTAAGGTCATAGTTTATACTGATCATTCAGCTATTAGGTATCTGATGGGAAAAAAAAAAGATTCCAAACCTAGGCTAGTTAGGTGGGTCTCGTTTTTGCAAGAGTTTGACTGTGAGATTAGGGACAGAAAAGGTGCTGAGAATCCTGTAGCTGACCACCTTTCTAGGATTGTGCCTAATACTGTAAAAACCACCCCTATTGCTGCTCAATTTCCTGATGAGCAACTCTTTAGTGTGGGAGTGGAACCTTGGTTTGCTGATATTGTGAACTTTAAGGTAACTGGAGAGATGCCTAGTGATTGGAATAAGCATGACAGGGACAGGTTTCTTCACATTGTGAAGAATTTTGTATGGGATGACCCTTATTTGTTTAAGTATTGCCCTGACCAGATACTTAGGAGATGTGTTCCTGATGAATCCATTATGGATGTCCTCTCTTTTTGCCACGACCAATCTTGTGGGGGACATTATAGTGGAAAGAAAACAGCTTATAAGGTCTTACAGAGTGGGTTTTACTGGCCCACTATTTTTGGAGATGCTCATGACTATGCCCAATGGTGCCATAGGTGCAAAATTTTTGGGAAAGATTACCAGGAGAGATATGATGCCCTTACAACCTGAGATTTTTGTTGATGTGTTTGATGTGTGGGGTATTGATTTCATGGGACCATTCCCTAGTTCTTTTGGGAATGAATATATTCTCCTTGTTGTTGATTATGTGTGTAAGTGGGTAGAGGCTATCCCTACTAGGAAAAACGATGCTCAGGTAGTGACCAAGTTCCTTAGGGAACACAGTTTTTCTAGATTTGGAATGCCTAGAGCCATTGTTAATGATCAGGGAACCCACTTCAATAATAGATCCTTTGAGGCCTTACTGAAGAGGTACTCAGTTTAGCATAGGCTCACCACTGCTTACCATCCACAGTCTAATGGTCAAGCAGAAGTCTCCAATAGGAAAATTAAATAGATCTTAGAGAAAACTGTGTTTAGGAATAGGAAGGACTGGTCTATTACGCTTATTGATTCCTTGTGGGCCTACCGAACGGCCTATAAAATCCCCATTGGGATGTCACCCTATAGAGCTGTTTTTGGGAAGCCATGTCACTTACCGGTTGAACTTGAACATAGAGCCTGGTGGGCTTTAAAAACCCTTAACCTTGATTTGTCAGCAGCTGGTGAGGTGAGGAGACTTACACCTTGTGAGCTTGAGGAGTTAAGGAGAGAAGCCTATGAAAATGGGCGATTGAGTAAGGAGAGGTCTAAAATCTTACATGATAAGATCATTCATAGAAAGACTTTCTTCCCGGGACAAACGGTACTCCTTTATGATTCCCGGCTACACTTGTTTGCTGGAAAGTTGAGATCCAGGTGGATTGGACCATTTATTGTGACTCAGGTATACCCTTCAGGAGTGGTTGAGATTAAGGACCCATCTAACAATTCTGTGTGGAAAGTGAATGGGCACAGGTTGAAGCCTTTCTTAGAGTTTCCTGATACTGCCGACGTGGAATGTGTCACATTCTACGATCCACCTAGTGTTTGAAGGAAGGTAAGTCGAGATTCTTGTATATATTGTATATCTCACCCCTCTTTTCTTGATTTTTCTTGAGTGCTTCTCCTAACCGTGCTTTGTCAAGCGAGAAGGATTGAATCTTTTTGCAAGAAACCATCCAGGTAATATCTTTCCTTGTCTTCTTATTACAGTTAGTGAGTTGTTTTTTTTCTTTTCCCTATTTTATTTTATTTTTCTTTTAGTATTTTTCTTTTTCTTTTCTTTTGGGTGCTTGCTTATCTCTATTTCTGATTACAATGAGGACATTGTTAGCCTTTTTGTGTGGGAGTGGGGGAGCCATGCATGCCGGCTTGAATTTTTCCTTTTCTTTTGTGTGCTTTTACTTTTGTGTCGTGTTGCCTTAATCACAATGAGGACATTGTAGGGTTTTTGTGTGGGAGTGGGGTGGCACAAGTGCCTTACTAGTTTTTGGTAAAATTTTTTAATTTTTTTTTAGGTTTAGTCTGTCCGGAACAATTTCAATGATGATTTGTAAACCGATTAGACTTACAGTTTGTCTTGCTTCACCTTGAAAAGTTTGGTTGAGAACCTAAAAGTTTTTGAAACTGTTTTCTTCAAATATTCTGATTTTGAGTCAAGTTATGAAAGTTGTGTTTAACTGCTTTGACTAACTTAGTAAGTGTAAATATGCGTGCCGCAAATCTTTGGGCTAGGTTTAGTTGAATGAGCCCCATCCCGTGAGTCCACATAACCTAAAAAGTATGAATTGATCACTTTTATCAATTCTTTTATTTCCTTGAGTGACTCCACCGCTAGTTGCACCTTTAGAACTTGTTTTGCATCTTGTTTGAAATTGCATCTTTGCATTACATATTGTGACAATATGATTGAGGCATTCTTTTGAACTACATAGCCAAACAGCCTCCCTAACAATATTGTTATCGTTCTTTAACCCCGCCTAGCCTTTGATTACCTTTCTTTTTGTGATGAAACCCTGACAATACAAGCCATGACCTTTATTAATTCCTACCCTTTGCCTTGCTTGGATGTGTGAGAATTCATTATTTTGGGAGCGAAAATTGGTTCGGTGTTGCTGTGAATGGAATTGAGATACTGGGGGTGTAGTTTTGATTTTAATTGAATTGGGACACATTACATATCCCAATTATTATGAGTTAGACAAATGGTTATGTTGTTCTTTTGATATATTGAGGTCGAAGCTAAGTTTATATATTCGTGTTTCTTCTCCCTTGATCACCCACCAAAAATAGAAGTAGAAAAAAAATGATGAAAAAAAATGAAAAAAAATAAGAATTCAAAAGAAAAGGGTGATTAAGGGAGACTCAATTAAAAGTTCTTAAAGCTTTTGACCCGGTTGTAAAGTTTGATAAGGTGTTTTATTCTTAATGAGGGAGAAAAGTGAGTTCCTTGTATAATTAAGCAAGAAGGTGAGATTGAGAGCATTTCTTTATTGAAAATCAATCCAAGCATGGCTCTTTAACTCCTCATACCCAAATATTACCACTCATTTCCCCTAACCTAAGCCTCGTTACAACCCCAAAAGTCCTCTTGATTGTCACTTGTGTATTTGCATACTAGCAGTGGAGAGCGAGATTCTTACCAAGTCTATGGTAAGTTGTTTCTTTTGGTTTGAGAATGAGAAAAACCCACATACACATTCAAATTTGAGTGTTTGAGCGTTCAATTTTTATCCTAAAGTGAGGTTTGCTCTTTTGACTGGCCTACGTCCATAACCAACCGCGCATATTTCCATTCATCTTAAGTCTGTCGGCGGTTTTTCGCATCTAAAGTACTTGTTCTCTCTACTTAATTTCGAAAACTTCATTCTATCTATTGTACACTGATTTTGTTCTCTTCCATATTGATCTTGGTATTTGCTTGGTGGATTGTTGTGTTTGATTGGTTAGCCTGAGGGGGTGTTTCGTTGTATTTGTAACCCTTTTATTTCTTTTATTTCTTATTTTTCCTTTTTCTTTCTTGAGTCTTTTCCTTTTTAATCTGAGTCTACCTGTTCTTTTCTTTTTCTTTGGCTTTTGTGGGTATAGTTGCTATAAACCCTCACGAGACCTTCCTCGTCCACTTGGGCTGCCACGGGGTTTAAAGGGCTTGTTGCATACGCTAAATGCAACCGTGATTCCTATGAAAGTGAGTTAGGATAGTTTAGTTTTATTTTCTTTCTTTGTTTTAGTTTGCTCGGGGCGAGCAAACCTTTGTGTGGGAGTGTTGTTCGGTCTCATTCCGAGCCGAATTACTATCATTTTATAAGGTGTTTTGCTTATTTTATTTTAGCCCCTTAATTGTATATTAGGTATGATGATTTGGTGTTTTGTAGGAAAATAAAGTGTTAGGAGGAAATTGGGCTTAATTGAAGATTTTTAGGGAATTCCGAGCTATTTCCCGAGTCAAACCAAGTCAACTCGAGCCGAGACCCGAGGCGAACCCGACCCGAATTCTCAAATCCAATTTTGGCGCAAAACAAGGCAGGAAAACTGACCTAAGGCTCGCCCGCCAAGAGCCAACTCGACCGAGTCGTTACACTGTCGCGCCCGCAATCAATTTGGTAGCGTCCGCGACCAGTGCAGCTAGAAGCTAGGCTCGACCGAGCAATCTCCGTGGCTCGCCCGAGTCACACCAATGTCACGCCCGCGACAAAAGGGGTAGCGCCCGCGACCTATGCTGATGAACAACGGAAGCGGCTAAATCAGACGCTGGACTCGCCCGCGCTGAATTCTGACTCGACCGAGTCACTGCCGTGTCGCGCCCGCGACCAAAGGTGTAGCGCCCGCGACCAGTCGACCCAAATACGGAATTTCGCGGCGGCTGTTGCTAGGGTTTTAGGGTTTTTATTATTTTTAGTTCCCTAATTATTTTCTATATAAACCCTATTATATTTTCATTAGGAGGATATCTAAGTTTTTAGAATCTTTTCTTAGTCTTGCTTAGTTTTATTTCAAGCTTTTTCTTAGGTTTAATTTCATGGCTTAGTTCTTAGTTTTCTTTAAGTATTCTTTAAACTTTCGATTGTAATTCAATTCTTCCAAGATCAATGCAATTCTTTTCTTGAAGTTCTTGTTTTCTTTCGGTTCCTGTCTTTCAATTTCATTAGTATTAGTTCCACAAAAATCCAATTTTTAGTGAAGAGGAGGATTCGGGTTCCTCGAATTCTCCCTTCAGGTGAAGATTCGAGCAGTCTTAGTAATCCAAATCACACCTTTCTTGTTTGTTCGGGAGAAAGATTGATGATTCAAGATTCAAGATTTCAAGATTAGTACAATGCATTCTAGGTATAATTTCTTTTCCTTAATTTCAGTAATTAGTTTAGTTTTTACTTTCATAGTTTTTAATTGCTTTCTTGATTATGCTTTTGATTTCTTATTTAGTTTCTTGTTCTTGTTCTAGTAGTTAGGGTTTGTTTTCAATTTCTTGTTTTCTAGATTAGTTTCTTTAGTCCTTGTTTGATTTCTTGTTCTTGTTTACAATTCACAATTAGTTTAGTTTAATTATTTACTGCTTTCTGCATATTGAAAACCCTTCCAAACCAATTTCCTGAAAACCTAACACACCATCCCTGCAGATACGACTACCCCTACTTTTGAACCCTAATTACCACAACCGAACACAAACCCATGATGGTTTTGCCTAACACCAAAGGAGTAGGATTTCTTCCACCTCTCATGTTGTCCAGAACATTGATCAGACACACCGGGATGAATCCCGACCCTCCATGGTAAAAGAGGAATTGTCCTAGAATGCATAATGCTACTGCTCTAACCCTAACCTTGGGACCAAGGTCTAAGGTTTCAGGTGATTGGAAATATTCTAAGAGGGCTAGCAAGTGTATTTTTCCACCAATCAAGATACTCCCTAAGAGTTCTTCAGACAAGCATAACAAACGTTGGAATTTTGAAGGTGCATCACCGAAAGGGATAGGGAGTGCAGGCCATGTTAAAGAATCCACACCCAACAAAGTATCCCACTCTTCAACCAAAGGGCACAATTCAACATCCCCAAAGCGAAAAACATGCATCCAGGGATCCCATAGTGCAATGCATGCGTAGAGAAAATCTAGAAACAAAACCACTTGTTTCAAGCTCATGAAAATTTAAAGATTGTACCTTTGGAGTTCCTTCTTCTTATTCTTGGAAAGAGCACTCAACCATGCCGATAGCTTCTTCTCAAAAGCCATGGGCGTCAGCACAAAAATCGAGCCACGACGACACGTTTTTCGTGGCAGAAAACTGAACAACTTTGGGAGAATTCTCGCGGCTGAAGTACACTGCCTACAATACCTGCAGGTATTGGTAGGCAGAACAACAGTTATCTGGGCACAGAAACCGAGGCACTGACTGAACAGGCCTGGGTTACAATACCGCCAGGTATATAGGCAGAACAACAGATTTTTTTTAGGCACGCGACCCTAGGCGCTGAACTAGACAGGCCCGGCATGCAATACCTGCAGGCATGCTGTGTCAGGGTCCCAATTTTGTTTTGATTGATTTCCTTCCTTTTCTCTTCTTTTCTTTATTCTCTCTTTTATTTCCTTCCTTATCTTTCCTTATTTCTTTTATTCCTTTCTTTTTCTCTTCTCTTTTTTATTCTCTCAAATATTTGTATTTATTTCTTTCCTTATCTTTCCTTATTTCTCTTTTTTCTTTCCCTTATTCTTTTCACTTTTTTTATTTTTTTCCCTTCTTATTTTATTTATCCTTTAATCCCTTTTTTTTTTACTTTCTTTACTATTTTTATTTTATTCTCCTTATTTTCTCTTTCCTTTTTTCTTTCTCCACCTTTTCCAAAAAAAAAAAATAATAATAAAGAGCATAATGGTGCCAGAGTTTCATTTTGACCTGTCCTGATATTAATGACAAAATTAATATCCCGATACTTAGGATTTTTTTCTTTTTCTTTTGTTATTTTTTATTTTTAGGAAGTGGGGGCTGCACGCACCACCTTGCATCTACATTTTAACATGAAAATTTTGAGTCATAGAATAGAAGTACATAATAGTCCCCTTGCATACATTGTCTCAGAGTCTAAGTACATACATAAAACATAAAATAGGAGTCTCAGGCATGATTTTTAGATAGTATATACATAGAGTTTTAGCTAGTATAATACATATATAAAGTCTCATAATGCATACATAAAAGTTTCATCCTGCATTCAAGCCTACATCAACGAAAGCGAGAAGAACCGCGAGAGCTATGGCGGCTAGAGCTTGAACCAGTAGGACCAGCACTGGGACCACCTCCGGGGTACTGCCCGCCCCAGGTTGGATCACCAGAAGCACCAAATAAGGTATCTACAAAGGCATTACTAGTCGGAGCAGTATGGGGTAAGTCGCCCTGAGTAGATCCATGACGACCATAGGAGGCCATTGCGATGAAGATGGAACATCCCAAGGAGAACTAAAACTCCTGAGCACCTCTGTATCACCCTGACTCTCGAGCATCTCTGTATCACCTGAGCCAGCAATGATCTCAGTACCCGAAAATTGCCAAGAAGCAAGCACCTCAGTGTCACCAGATCGGACAGGATTACCACCTACAACTCGGGAGCCAATAGAGCGTCGACCAGATCTCCGACTAGACTGGCGGCTCGTACGACGCTCAGTATGATGACTCGACCTATGACTAGTTTGGCCAACAGAACGTCCCCAAGACGGATGATCCGAGTGTTGCAAAAGCTCTGTATCCTGTCGTTCAACAGACTGACCGCAACTATGGGGAGTTTCCTCAAGACCTCCCCCTCCAAATGAACGACCATGGCCATGAGACGAACCACAGCCTCCATGACCGCCTGACCCGGAGTATTGTTCATCATTTTGGGAACGATTGGCATGAAAGCCTCTTCCTCAACGTGATATTTGTATATTACGGAGTCGCTCTTGTAAAAGCATATCATCGGATGAGCTGATGTTTAGACCCGTTTTCGCGTCTAAATACCGCCTAAATCCTTAGGCTTTGGACTTGTCTCGTAGCTCTTTTTAATAACTTTTAATGCGTTTTGGTTACTTTTTGTAGTTCCGAAGGTTTTACTTAAAACTATGCTAAATGGGCCATTTTTACACCAATCTTGGGAATCCCGAGATTCCCTAAGATTTCCCGAGCCCTGGTCATGTCGAAGGCAGCGGAATCGGAAGGGCCGAGTATGTCAAAAGCGCGGAAACGCAAGTGCAAGTTCCCAAGCGTCAAAAGGTAGCCCCCGCGACCAATTCCGTAGCGGGCGCTACGCCCTGAAGTAACCAAGTGGCCGAGATAGACCGTGGCCACGGTCAGATTGAAGCCAAACGCCCAAAAGGAGGAGTTGCAGCCGAGATGGACCTTGGTCACGGTCAACCTGACCTTAGCCACGGTAAACATACTGCCCTGATCAAGAAGAAGCTGGCCGAAGGAGACTGTGGCCACGGTCTACCATGACCGTGGCCACGGCAGTGCGAAGGAGCGAAGAAGTGCAAACCCTAAATCGCCTACACCGTGCCCACGGTGCCTGGGTACCGTGCCCACGGTACAGCGAAGAGAAGAGAGATCTCTCCTGCCTTACGCAGGACCGTGGCCACGGTCACCTTGACCGTGCCCACGATCCCCTACGGACACAGTTTGTCTGTAGTGATTAAGTGTTGTGTTTTGAGAAACAACCTAAGTCATTATATATTGTTTTAGGTCATTTTAGCAGGGAGCAAATCTTTTATCAGCCTTTAGACAATCCTTAATCATCTTTTACCTAGCTTTTATGATACTTTTAGCCTTCTTTTATCACATTGATTAGAGAGTTAGTGAAGATTTTGCTGAGTTATTGATTCTTATTCTGGATTCTTTCAAGTTTTATTTCAAGTATGAAGATTATTATCATTTTTGGAGCATTGGAGCATTTATTATTCAGAGTTCTTTGCTTTTTGTCATCAATCAATGAGTATTTCTTAACCCTTCTCTCTTTTATTTTATAGTTCATCTATTAATCTCTGTTTTGCTTTTGTTGCTTTTATTGATTTTGTTGATTGTTTGTTGCTATCTTGTTTATCTTTGTTCAAGCATTATTAATGTTGTTGATGATATTATCATGATAGTTACGATGTTTAGTGGCTAGAACCCTAATGGGTTAGGGAGATATTAAGGGTGTGAATGGGTGATTAGGATTGGGTTAGCAATATTAGTGAGTAACTAGTTAGGAAATCGTTTTCCCAACCCTATCCTTCCCTCAAGTGGGATGTAATTGGGTGTGAAACCATCCGAATACATCCAATGCTTGTTGGAAGGTAGGAATTGGGATAGTTAGTGTTCTAATTCGTGAACGCGAATAGAAACTAACTAGGAAATTCCGTTTAATCGACTCCCCGGGTCTGTCTATGGACTTTGGGGAAGTCAATCCGGACCATCCTTGAAAAAGGAAGCCCGGTAGGTATTTTTCCAACGGAATTACCATTTGATTTCCCCTTCTCGTTACTCTCTTGCTGCGAAACCCATTTCCTTATTCTCGTTTGCATCCCGAAAGTCTCCCGGCACCCATTGTCTCACCTTTTGACCGAACTTAGTGTTTTCTTTGTGCCGTTTTTACCGAAAAAAAATCCAACTCCCCTTTCTTAATCCTAAACCCTGCCTAGAGTTAAGTAATTGCTGTGAAAGCCCCTAGCTCCCTGTGGAAGAACGATAGTACCGAGGTCTAACAACCCTGTGTGCAACAAAATGGCGCCGTTGCCGGGGAGCAAGCGCCCTTTCTAGTTTTTACCTTACTCTATGTGTGTTTGTTTAGGATGTTTTTACCTTGTTGAGTCAAGTCTAGAGTCCCTTAGGGCTACTTACGACGTTTGTTTGTTTAGTGCATGCGCAGGAGAGACTTAATACCTCTTGTACCTTTTGGCCTTGAAATCGAAAGGACTGCACGACGCAACAACGCCGAAAACGCCCGTCGGTGTCTCTTCGAGCGACAACAGCAAGAGGCTATGGCAGAACCTCGTACCCTCCTGTCGTTCGCATCACCTTTGACGGGTACGGGAGGCTCTCCTATTGTTTTTCCCGATCTCCCCGACGGGAGTGTCTTCGAGGTCAAGCCGAATTTCCTTCACCTCATTGAGCAATCTAAGTCCCATGGGTTTGACTCGGAGAACCCCATCAACCATATTTCCAATTTCTTGGAGAGATGCGGCATGATCAGAATGCAAGGAGTTTCGGAAGAATACATCTATCTTAAGTTCTTCCCATTTTCTCTCGCGGGGAAAGCTCGAGGGTGGCTTGATAATTGCAACTCGAACACTTTCCGGACTTGGGACGTCCTGAGTCAAGCATTTTTTAGGAGGTTTTTCCCGCCGATGGAAACCGCTCGCATACGAACGAAGATCATGAACTTTCGACAACAACCGGGCGAGTCTTTGTTCGAAGCTTGGGAGAGATACAAAGGACTCCAACGAGCATGCTCGTACCATAATCTCCCGGCCGCTCTTATTCTACATACCTTCTACGAGGGTCTCTCGATGAATACAAAGCAATCGATTGACAACGCCTCGGGCGGCCTTTTTCTAAGTAAGACCCCCGACCAAGCCAATGCTCTTTTAGCTCAAATGGCAGAGAATGCTTGCAATTGGGGAAGAAATTCAAGGGAGGTGACAAGTTGTGCTGATAGCGAGAATTTGGGATATCTTATCAAGGACATGCAAAAGACAATGCAACAACTTTCTCAGGATATGGCCGAGATAAAGACAACCCAACAACTAAAGCCGATTATGGAGGTTCAATCTTCCATTCCTTCACCTTCGTCTACCTCGGTGTTGCGTTGTGAGGTATATGGGGGAGGACATACAAATTTTCGAGTGCCAAACGGAGTTGGTATCCAATGAGCAAGCGAATGCTAAATATCGGCAAAACCTCTCTTACCGCATCAATGACCCCGTTCGTCCTCAAGGAAACCCATCATATGTTCCTCCGGGATTTTCCTACCCTAACCAAGCCCAAAACCATCAACGTCAAAATCAAAACCGCCCTCATCAACAAGCTCCCCCATACCAAAATCAAGCCTACCATCAAATTCCCCAATCCTACCAACAACAACCCCCTCCACAAATGAGCGAAGAGATGGACTTCATGCAAAAATGTCTCAAGAATCAAGAGATGTTCAATGCCGCCCAATTGAAATAGAATGAGGTTCTTAATGCTAGCCAAAGGATGCTTGAGACCCAATTGGCTCAACTTGCTCAACAAGTCTCCAACTTCCAATCCCAACCTTCATCTTCTTCCAAGGGTCTACCTAGCCAACCCCAACAAAATCCTAAGGGGCACGTCAATGTTATCACATTGAGGAGCGGTAAGGAGATCGATGGCCCTAGGATGGTAGTGGAATATGTTTTGGGTGATAAGGAGGGCAATGTGGTGGATGTTGAGCAAGAGGAGGATTTGATTGAAGAAAAGGAGAGTGAGTTAGTCTTGGGCAAGGGAGTTGGTGAAGTACAAGAGGAAGAACTGGGAGAATCAAGCAAAGAGAGAGAAGAGATGGAGACATTGAGAAAAGGGAAAGGGAAAGGGAGAATGGCGGAAGAAGAACCAATCCAAGCCATGGAGAAACCAAATTTACCGCCGGTGCCTTTTCCCGAGCGGTTGACAAAACCAAAGTCCGATGCAAAATTTTCGAAGTTCATTGAAATGCTTAAGAAGCTTCAAGTTAACATCCCGTTCCTTGATGCCATTTCTGAAGTCCCATCCTTCAAGAAGCATTTGAAGGAGCTTCTTACAAGCAAGAGGAAAATCCAAGAGAAAGCTACCATTCATTTGACGGCGGATTGTAGTGCCATCATCGATAAAAAATCATCGGAGAAATTAGCCAACCCTGGGAGTTTTTCTATTCCATGCACCATCGGTGATATGAGAATTGGCCGTGCCTTATGCGATCTAGGAGTAAGTGTGAGTGTCATGCCTCACTCAATTTGCAAGAAGTTGAACCTTGATGATCTAGCTCCTACTACTATTAACCTCCAATTGGCCGACCGTTCCATACGAAGACCCTTGGGGATATTGGAAGATATCCCGATGCAAGTAGGGCGATTCTTGATCCCTTGTGATTTTGTTATCTTGGAGATGGAGGAGGATAACAACATCCCCATTATTTTGGTAAGGCCGTTCCTTACTACGGCGGGAGCAATTATTGATGTGAAGAATGGAAGTATGTCATTGAATGTCGGGAATGAAAGTATTATTTTTCAACTTGAGGGGTCTTTAAAAGGTCCTTCATATGGGGACTCATGCTACGCGATTGACATGATGGAATTTCTCGTTGATGAGTATATTGAGGAGTCCCATCTACTTGAGTCTACATGTGATGATCCCTTGGGTGCATGTTTATTGGAATCCTTTCAATTCGAGACCGATGGCACCGACATTACTTTCTTCACCAACCTTCTTGACTCTTCACCTATGTACGAGGAAATTATTATTGATGAGCCTTTTATGGAGTGCATGGAGATTCAAGATGCGATCTTCAAAGGTATGTCTTCCTCCTAAGCTCAATCTTCTATTCCGTTAGATCTTAAACCTTTGCCCCCTTCCCTCCAATATGCTTACTTGGATAATGAAAAATCTTATCCTGTGATTGTGAATGCAAACTTGAATGATTTTGAATTGTCTAATTTGCTTGATATGCTTAGGAAGCATAGAGGTGCATTAGGTTATAGGATAGAAGATTTGAAAGGTTTATCCCCGTCCATTTGCATGCATTCGATCGATTTGCTAGAAGATGTTAAGCCTACTAGGCAACCACAACGTAGGTTAAATCCTAACATGCAAGAAGTGGTCAAAAAGGAGGTAGTGAAGTTGCTTGCTGCTGGGATCATCTTCCCCATCGCAAATAGCGAATGGGTAAGCCCAGTTCAGTGTGTGCCAAAAAAGGGTGGGATGACCGTAATTGAAAATGATAAGAAAGAATTAGTAAGTACCCGAACTGTGACTGGTTGGAGAATGTGTATTGATTACCGTCAGCTTAACAAAGTAACGAAGAAGGACCATTTTCCCCTTCCTTTTATTGACCAGATGCTAGAACGGTTGGCGGGTCATTCACATTTTTGCTTCTTAGATGGGTATTCCGGGTTCTTTCAAATCTCAATCCACCCCTCACACCAAGAAAAAACCACCTTCACTTGCCAATACGGGACATTTGCTTACCGTCGCATGCCATTTGGTTTATGTAATGCCCCTGGGACTTTTCAACGTTGTATGATGGCTATTTTTAGCAATTTCATTGAGAAATGCATGGAGGTTTTTATGGATGACTTTTCTGTGTACGGTAATTCTTTTGATGACTGTTTGCTAAACCTGGAAAAAGTATTAACTCGTTGTGAAGAAGTGGACCTAGTACTCAACTGGGAGAAATGTCACTTTATGGTGGAACAAGGTATTGTTTTGGGTCACTTAATCTCTTCAAAGGGCATCGAGGTGGATAAGGCGAAGGTTGAGGTCATAGAGCGGCTACCACCGGACATGTCGGCTTCTATCGCCGGTTCGTCAAGGACTTTTCGAAAATCGCTCGACCTCTAACTAACCTCTTATGCAAAGATGCTCCTTTCATTTTACTGACGAGTGTCTTGAGTCGTTTTACAGATTGAAGCAGGCTTTGATTTCCGCCCCGGTGGTTCAACCTCCGGACTGGACACTACCATTTGAGATTATGGGCGACGCCAGTGACTTTGTCGTGGGGGCGTGTTTGACCCAAACGGTGGACAAGAAGCCGAGGGTTATCTATTACGCAAGCCATGCGCTTGATAGTGCCCAAAGAAACTACACCACCACGGAAAAAGAACTTTTGGCGATCGTTTTTGCACTCAACAAGTTTCGGCAGTACCTTATGCTCTCGAAGGTAGTGGTCTACACGGATCATGCCGCTATGAAATACTTAATGGGAAGGAAGGAGACAAAGCCGAGGCTAATACGGTGGGTCTTGCTCATGCAAGAATTCGATTTGGAAATCCGTGATAAGGCGGGCACGAAGAATGTCGTGGCCGATCACATCTCGAGGATTCTTGTCGACTTGGAGGACACCCAACCGATTGTTGATGTTTTCCCGGACGAGCGACTTTTGGCGATTAGCTCCCATCCTTGGTATGCGGATATTGTGAATTATTTGGCAAGCGAAGTGATTCCCCAACACTTGAACCATCACCAAAAGAAGAAATTTCTCCACGACATGAAGCATTATTATTGGGATGATCCCTTCCTTTTCCGGCTTTGCAATGACGGGATGTACCGGCGATGTATTCCCGAGAATGAAGTGCAATCTATTTTGACTCATTGTCACGAGTTTCCGGTGGGAGGTCACGGTGGCTCCCAAAAGACGGCGAGGGTTCTAATGTTTGATATTGGTGGCCAACTATTTTTCGTGACGCCCATTTGCATGTCAAGCAATGTGATAGATGTCAAAGATCCGGAAACATCTCCCGGAAAAATGAAGCACCGTTGAATTATATTCTTGAAGTTGAAGTCTTCGATGTGTGGGGATTAGACTTCATGGGACCTTTCCCGTCATCAAGAGGTTTTCAATACATCCCAGTGGTGGTGGATTATGTCTCAAAGTGGGTCGAAGCCATACCATGCGTGAGGTGCGATGGGAAGTCCGTTTCGAGATTCTTAAAAAAGACCCTATTTCCAAGATTCGGCATTCCAAGGGTCATCATTAGTGATAACGGTTCCCATTTCATAGAGAAGAAGTTCGAGTCTCTTTTGGCAAAGTACGGCATAAATCATAAGAAGGGACTACCTTATCATCCACAAACACAAGGTCAAGTGGAAATCTCAAACCGAGCCATCAAGGAGATCCTAGAGAAGACGGTCAACTCTTCAAGGAAAGATTGGGCAGAAAAGCTGGATGAAGTGTTGTGGGCATACCGCACCGCCTACAAAACTCCGATCGGTACTACTCCCTACCGTCTTGTCTACGGGAAGGCATGTCACTTCCCCGTGGAGCTTGAGCATAAAACCATGTGGGCAATTAAGAAGTTGAACTTCGATCTTAAGGCGGCCGGAAGTAGTCGGTTATTTCAACTGGAAGAACTTGAGGAGTTGAGGCATCATGCATATGAGAACAACAAGATCTACAAAGAAAGAACCAAAGCATGGCACGACAAGAGGTTGAACCGGCGTGAGTTTGTGGTAGGCGATAGGGTTCTCATCTTCAACTCAAGGTTAAAGTTATTCTCCGGGAAATTGAGATCACGATTGTCCGGTCCATTCGAAAGTGTGAAAATTCTTCGCGCCAGAGTGGTTGAGTTGAGGAATGCACAAGGGCAGTGTTTCAAAGCAAACTCATCGAAGCTTAAACCGTACATCATGGGCGAGGAATATGCCGGAACAGTTGTAGTGTATCTCGAGAATTTTGAGGATTGAAAAGCACCAGGAAAGGTCGAGCTAGGACCTATAAAAACAAGCACTCGGGAGAGGTATGACTTACTTTCCCTTCTTTTAGTGTTTCCTTTCATTTTCTTCCATTTTATTTCCCTTATTTTTAGCATTTTCTTTTTCCTTAGTGGTTTTGAAAAATTTGAGAAAACGGAAGAGAAAATAGAAAAAATTAGAAAAACTAAAGAAAAAATTAGAAAAGATCGAAAAAGAAACGAAAAAAATCGAGAGCGAGAGTGAAAATAAAGAGAGGTTCTATGAGGGTCGGGATTTGAATGTAATCTTTGAGTGTTGGGAAGGTCCCCTTTGATGATAAATTGAGTGAGGAGGACAAAGGAGTGGATAATAAGAGGGTAGATTTTAGGACTTAACGTATTTTTCCAAGTTTTGAGCCTTGTAGGTACATGAGCTGGACCGAAAGGGACCGTGACCACGGTGCGTTTCACCGCAGCCACGGTCAGACTACATAAAATGCTCCCAGTTTCTCTTTCGCCGAAGTGGACCGTGACCACGATGGATTTCACCGCAGCCACGGTCAAATCGCAGCAATTTCTTAGAAAAGTCTCTTCCCGAAGATCACCGTGACCACGGTGAATGTTACCGTAGCCACAGTGACTACCTTGCATTTTCCCTTCTTTTTCCTCCACCCGAGCCACACCGTGCCCATGGTCAAATCTACTGTGGCCACGGTGAGTCGAAAACTGCGGATATTGTCGGGGGTTCAATCTCATTTTCCCTCATTTCAATTTCATTTCCCTCTACTCTCTCACACTCGAAAACCCTCCTAAAACCCTCAAACCCTAATTTCCTTGCAATTTCTCACAAATTCATCATCAATCCTTCCATTTCTCTCCATTCTCCCCCGCGTTTTTGCCCTAGCTGTGCATAGCCTGCGTTTTTCCGCCATTTTCGACCCCCCTCAAGCAAATTTCTGGGTTCTTTGTTCCTTGTGGGGCTCGAAAATAGCAAGGGAAGCCTTCAAAGTCTTCAATCCATGTATTCCTTGATTTATTGGTGCTTAAACACTCGATTTCTTTGTATTTGGGTTGAATGTTGTGCGAATTCCTTGTGATTCTTAGTTGAACGAATTTGGTTGAGTTTAGGGTTGAAATTTTGGTGGATATTGTTGAAATTGGGAGTGTTTTGGTGAAGTGTTGAATTGGGTTTTTTAGTTGATTGTAATTTGTGGTTGCTCGAGAATTTTCTTGGTTTTGTGGTTGCAATTTGTGGTTGAATTGGGTTTTGAGGTTGAATTGGGTTTTGTGGTTGCAATTTTCTTGTGGTGTTTTGTTGTTGTGGTGGTTGTGTTTTGTTTTTCAGTGCTATCAATGGGTCATGCTAAACAAGCCCGGACCGAGCCGGAACATAGACCCGTCCCATCAACCTTTGCCGAGCCCGACAAAACCCGGTACAAGGGTCAACCGGCCTCCATCATTCAATGCGACCCGAAGGTTAAGATTACCTTCCGGGACGATATGCACAAGGCGAGGTATGAACGGCTAAAGAAGCGGAAGATTTGTGCTCTGGACCTCTATCACGAAGAGACGGCCAAGGATATATTCTGTAAACCGAGCATGGATTTCTTCATCAAAACCATGGGTTGGAAGGTCTTCGCCACCATCAATGAGCCAATTATCGAACAACCGGTGCTCGAGTTCCCTAGCTCTTTGGTTGTAAAGGAAGACGGCATACCCCAAGCCTCTTTCTCATACATTGTGGCCAAGAAGGAAGTTGAATGCACGCTCAAGGATCTTTGCAATGCGTTAGGCCTACCCGAGGACGGGATATTCTATGGCGAGGTTGTTAACTTCAATGAACAAGAGGCAATGCGCGATCTCACTTGCTGGAGGAGGCGCTATCCCAAGGTTCGAACTCTAAAACCGCAATACTATTGCCCGAGCAACTCCAAGGCCCGGGATTTTTGTAACCTCGGCGTCCGTATCTTCCACCGCATCATCTCAAACTCTGTTTTTGGCCGTGACGCCGGGCGATCAAGCATCCGGAAGGACAACCTCTTCGTCCTCTACAACGCCATTAACGGTCGCCGAGTCAACACTGGCTTCTGCATCCTCCATTGTCTCCGAGAGATAAGCCTCGACACCCGGAACATGACCATTGGTATGGGTCACATCATCACCCATCTCCTAAGGAAACAAGGGTTTGATTCTTATCTCAACAAGTGGACCCCAAGGTTTTTCCCCGATCCTATTGACGGTGTTCGCTTGCGAAAGATGGAGTTCTTGTTCATTTGGGTGACGACAATGAGCCCCATAGCGTCGTCGTTCATTTGGGTGACGACAATGCCATGCAACGTCTAGATGTCACCGACAAACGAAATTGGTCGTGTGGCCAAACTTATGGGGATCGTTTTGCGGTGGGTGGTCCCGGGGAGCCCGAGGAGGAAGGTGACGAAGAAGAAGAGGCAGATGAAGAAGAGGATGAGGAAGAGGAAGAAGAGGGAGGACAAGCACAAGGGGACGACGGCGAGCCGAGTCAAGTGCGGGACGCCGCTCTTGAACGTATGGGGCGGGTTCTGCCCGACCCAGGGCGCTTTCGCCTGCCTAGGGTTGCGTGCCATAAAAACCCAATACTTGGCGGTATTTTTCCCCTCATTTTTGACCTAAATTTCCACCCTCATTTCTCCTATAAAAACCCCACTCATTTTCACTTCATCGCTACACCGAAATCACCCTGGAGTATTGACACTTGGTGATTTCACCTTCTCTTCTCCCTCTCTATTTCTCTCATTTTTGCATCCACTTAATTGGCATCTTTATTTTCTTTCTTTTTCGCTATCCTTTCTCCATTCATATTATCTTGTAACTTGAGTTAATCCCAAACTCGGCCTAAATAATATGGATTGCTTGTGAATAAATGTACGTTCTTGTTCAATTCTTTTTATTTCTTGTATTTATTTTTCGTCTTATTATTGCATTTGTATGTAACTAAATAACACTAATCACATTAATTAATACTCCTTTCTACTCTCTTCTTCTCCTCCTCTTCTTCTTTCTTGTTATTTAACCGGTTTAGTAAAGTCCGTTCGTTGAACGGGCGGATTCGGGAATTTTTATTCCCGAATCCGTAACCTTACCCCCGGATCCGAATCTCGTGGTTCGTGGTTTGTGGAGTCCTTTTTTTTTAGTTTATTAATTCTCGTTCAAAAATTAATTGGCAACTCTTCTTTCCTTTTCCTTTTTTTTTCTCTCTTCATTTTCTCTTTTATTCATTTTCTTTTCATATTTTATTTTCTATTTCGGAAAGCTAATTATAAAAAAAGATTTTATTTTCAGTTTCTTATTCTTTGTCTCGGAAGCAGATCCCGAGGCTAGGACTGACAGAATACTTGGCGGTATTCTGGCCAGTCCCGTGCCTCTGATTTGACTTCCAGGTCCGTGACGCTTTTCTGGGACCACTAACTCACAATACCTACAGGTATTGCTACAGTAACTCATCCCGAGTCCAGTCCCGAGACTCTCTGTATATTGTCTTTTTTTTCTTTTCTTTTTGTTTCTTTTCTCTTATTTTTTGTTCACTTTCTGAATAAATAAAACTCTTATACTTTAATAAAATCTATAAAAAAAAGTTTACTTAAGTTTTAATTTTAGTTTATTTAACGGAGATTCAAGCAAATCTTCTCAAGGAAAAGACACCCGCCGTTTACCGCGAGGGACACTAACGGGGATTTTCCCGGGTCCCACACCTTGCAACAGGAGGACACTATGTCTTTCCTGAAGCAGTTCCACTTAGACATAATTTGTTTACTAGAAACAAAAATAAAGTTGGTAAAGGAGAAGGAAATATGTGACAAAATGTTGAGAGGATGGCAGTACAAAACAAATTTTCATATCTATCAGCATGGCAGAATTTTGGTTGCTTGGAAATCTTCAAAGTGTAATATACAGGTATTGCACGAGCATACCCAGTTTATGCACTGTAAGGTAACAGAACTTATCTCTACTAAAAATTTTTATGTTACCTTTGTGTATGGTTTTAATAAGGTGGATGAAATGTTAGATCTCTGGAGTAATCTTCAGCAAATTTCAATGTATTTTAAGGAAGCCTGGTGTATAATAGGAGATTTTAATGTTGTGCTTCATGACAGAGATAGAATTTATGGTAATCCCATCCAAGATTCTGAAATAAGAGATTTCAAAAACTGCATTGACAGCTGTGGTCTTCAGGAACTAGTATGTAGTGGAGACAGATTCACTTGGAGCAATGGCCACATCCTTTCTAAAATTGATAGAGCTTTTATAAATGATGAATGGTGCTTGTTGTTTGATCACACTCATGCTGAATACAAGGTGCAAGGCCTCTCTGACCATAAACCAATTATTCTAAATACCTTGGAGGTCCCTCCTACAAAGCCGAGGTTCAGATTCTGTGATATGTGGTCCTCTGACCCAAATTTTGAAACAATAGTCTCAGAAGTTTTGCAAGAAGTTCATACAGGGAGCCCCATGTGAGATCTACATAAGCTTCACAACAGGATCACACCAAGGTTGAAAGGGCTATATAGGCATAGCTTTGGAGACATTCATGCACAGAAGGACAAAGCACGACAGGAATTAGAAAGCATTCAATTGGCTCTCAACACAAATCCATCTGACTTGGAACTTCAGCAGCAGGAAAAGGGCAAGAAGGCAAATTATCTCAAAATTCTGAAATCTGCACAGGCTTTAATTGGGCAGCAGAGTAAGCTCGAAACTTCAGTTTATGGTGACACTTGCTCGAGATTTTACTTTGCAAAAATGAAAAGAAGGAAGATGGCCACAACTGTGTTTGCTCTGACTGATCAGAATAGATAATTAATTGAAGGGCTTCAACAAGTGGGCAATGCAATGGCTGATCACTATGCTAACATGCTGGGTACAAAAAATGAAAGTAGACAGGAGATTGATTATGAAGTGATTACTTTTGGGAATGTCTTAAATGTGGAGTAACAGATCTAAATCTATCAAAACTTCACGGATAAGGATATATGGGAAGCTTTTTTCTCCATCCCAAATCAAAAATCACCAGGCCCAGATGGTTTTAGTAGCGGGTTCTATAAAGCCTCATGGCCTATAATTGAGCAGCTGATTTATCAGGCAGTCAGAGAATTTCTAAACACAGGGAACCTGCCTCAATCTTTCAACTCAGTTATTCTCACTTTGATCCCTAAAAAGGAGCCCCCAGCTCTTACAACAGATTTTAGACCGATAGCTTGCTGTTCTATTTTCTACAAAGCTGTGTCAAAGCTTCTAGCTGGAAGGATCAAGAAAGTCCTTCCTTGTCTAATCAATGAAGCCCAGTTTGCCTTTGTCCCAGGGCGTGAACTCTTACACAATGTACTGATGTGCCAGGAATTAGCAAGAGGGTTCAAAAGGAAAACAGAGCAATCCAGATGTATTTTCAAGATTGATTTACAGAAGGCTTTCGACAGTGTAAACTGAAAATTCATTCAAGAGATTCTCTCTGCATACAAGTTCCCGCCAAAGTTTATCAACTGGATAATGCGAAGTATCACAACTACAACTTATTCAATTCAAATAAATGGGCAATCTTTTGGTTTCTTCCACTGAAAAAAAGGATTGAGACAGGGTGACCTTATTTCCCCGCTGTCATTTGTACTCTCAGTGGAGTACCTTTCCAGGAAATTACTTGCTGTCTCAAATGCTCCAAATTTCATGTTTTTTCCGAGGTGTAGCAATATGAAGCTCACTCACTTGATCTTTGCCGATGATCTGATGATTTTTACAGCTGCGGATATCCCCACCATAACAAAGGTCAAAGAAGTTTTGTATCATTTTCAACATACTTCTGGTCTGATTGCAAACGCAGCAAAAACTACAGTCATCATCAATGGAGTCAATGATGTGACAAAGGCTCAAATTCTTCGGGATACTGGTTATAATGAAGGCACTCTTCCTTTCATTTATCTAGGGATCCCTATTGTTGATGGGAGACTCAATAAGATGGAATACAGTAAGCTTGTTGACAAGATCACGGCTAGAATCAGAAGTTGGGCCACTGCAAACACCTCTTATTCGGGAAGAGTATTGCTTATCAACACAGTGCTTATGGGGCTTTATTCCTTCTGGGCATCAACTCTGTTCATCACGAAAGAGGTCATTGATCATATTACAACAATCTGTAGGAATTTTCTGTGGGGGGCTGGAGAACACTACAAAACTCCACCAATCAGATGGGACAGAGTCTACAGAAGCAAGAACCAAGGGGGTTTGGGCATCAAAAATCTCCAAAACTGGAATAGAGCTCTGATCTTCAAGCAAGTTCGTGCAATAGAGGAACAAAAGGATTCATTGTGGGTTAAATGGATCCATGGAAGATATATTAAAGGAAGGGATTGGTGAGGATATAAGCCCAGGGAAGATGTGTGTTGGTATTTTAAGAAATTATGCACTGTGAAGGATGGGATGAAAGAGGAGTTCCATGTGAATCAGAAATACTGTGTTAAAAAAGGGTACAAATTCCTGCAGGGAGAAGCTGAAAGATGGTCTTGGACAAGGATTGTCTGGAGTAAATTAAGCACTCCAAGACATTCTTTTTGTACTTGGCTTGCTCTTCACGACCGTTTACAAGTCAGAAGCAGACTGAATCGTCATCAACCTCACATTCCCAAGGACTGTGTTCACTGCCGAGAACAAGATGAAACCATCAGTCACCTTCTGTTTGATTGTCGAATAGCTACTAATGTCAGACAGCCACTTCAAAATTGGATTGGTCTTCCGAATGCGAATAACTGGGAACACTGGTGCAACAGGTTGTTGGCTCTCAAAGTTCTGAACTGGCGAAAGGAGGTGATCTACGCAGTTTTCAACAGTTATATCTATCATATGTGGATGTCAAGAAATAAAGTGATTTTCAAGAGTCAAGTAGTGGATATCAACAGAGTCTATAAAGAAATTAAATTTTTTACGAGGGACAGATGAATGTACTTGATTAGTAAAACAGGGAGATATGAGAACTGTATAGAGATTCTCAGTAGATAGATTGTATTTTATTGGGCTATAATATACTTACCTTTTTAAATATATATATATATATATATATATATATGAAACTTTATTTGCTAAATAAAATTATATAAAAGTTTTATCATTTTTCTATCATTAATCCTCGTATAGTATATATTAATCTCATAATTTTAATTTGAAAATGATTGATAGAATATTATTTTTGTACATAACAATAATGATACAAAAAATGTGGTAGTTAAATGGTAATTACTCTTATCTTCTATGCTCCCACCAAGGTTCAAATTTGTGTGGAATGAAAATATTTCCTATTAATTAATTTTTTAATTGACAACAATTATTTAGGTTTGGAAGTAGGTTAGAAGCAACCAAATCTCTCAAATTTCACCATCTAGGTATGGATTTCCGTTAGGTGGTCTTGTTTTAATATATTTAATAGATTTAATAGATAATAGATTATAATTAATATTTATAAGATATAATCATCACTAATCGTAAAATATGTTCAATAAGTCTTCACTCATGTAGCATATAGATATAATGTCGATCAGATCACCTTACATTTTGGTCATTGCATAAATTCAAGTCAGTGCCGAAAGATATCAAATTCTTACAAGACATGAAACCCTATTGCGACTTAAATATAGTGTCGATCATCTCACATTCCCTTAGGTGGTCTTGTTTTAATATATTTAATATTTTAATATATTTAATAGATTATAACTTCAAGTGAACCATGCGACTTAAATTCAGTGTGCTTGGGCACTATTTGTCTTCTAGTACTGACCCCATGAGCGGCCAAATTTAGGCCATGCTCTTTTATACGGCTGGCTGGCTGGGTGCCACAACTCAGCGCACTTTGCCACAATCCACCACAATATACCAATCCATCACAATTTGCCACAATTTACCACAATATTTCATCTCACTTTTACCAATTATTTTTTCACATTTACCAATACAATTTACAATTATTAAAATTTTGTATCTTTTTTATTTCTGAATTATTTATTTCTTTACATAATGTTTTAATTTATAATTTTAACATTTTGAAGTTCTTTAACAGTTTGAAATATAAATTTTTAACCTAACTTTTAATTTGTTTACTTTCTATTCCTAAAAACATATCTAGACTTACACAAACTTAACAAAATTTACAAAAATTTATCAAAAATTAACATTTACCATACCTATCACTTACCACTTAATTTTACAGACCCAATTATGTAGAAATTGTGGTGGGTCATTTTTAAATTTTGAGAGGGTGGACTCAAATTTGAATTTAGTAGCGGGTGACTTTTTTTTTATCATTAGAAGCCAGGTTAAAAGCATCACAGATGCTACAAAGTATCCGCCAAAACAGCAAAAACAACATAGGCAAACCGCCAAAAATAGCAAAAGCAAAGCCAAAGACTTAGCGGGTGACTTAGATGATTGAAAAATAAAAGGGTTGAAGACTTAGCGATTAAACCCACAAAGAATAACTAACTACTGCGTCTCCACCAAAACCACGGTTAATCTCTCAATCAACTGGAGTAATTTCTAACACCCAACCTCTAGGATTAAGGAATTAGACCCTAGATAACACTTGGTCAAATTTTCGAAAACTCAGAAAAATAGACCAAGGGAGATTCACTTGTCAAAACGCGACCGACAACAGCTAGAAATGACCATTGTCGTCGCTCGATGGTTGGGAAAATAGGATGCGTTGGTGGTGGTGTAAGAATCGCCTTAAGTCGCTAGAGTGAGATAGAGTTTGACAAAATTTTGTCCAATTTGAAAAGCTCGAATTGTCCGACTCGGAAAAAATCAGGACAGCATAGATATTCTGTCCAAATTTTTATATTGATTGAATATTCTCATATAATATTTATCTTTTTCTATTGTCTGATTTCAAATTTAGCTTCGTCCGAATAGTCCAACTCGGTGGTACCCTAATATAATTTTGATTTGGACATGAATTTCTCATTCGAATTTGGACATTGACCGAATTTAACTGATTCAGGCCTCGTTCTTTTATGTGGCTAGCAGGCTGCAGTGTCATACGACACCACAACTTTCCATATTCCTCCACAACCCACCGCAATCTACTTTTTCTAATTTAATTTATTTTTTTATTAAAAAGTTAAACTTTCTATATTCCACCACAATTTTTCACAACCTACGACAATCTACCACAGCTTTTCACAATTCACTGCAATTCACCACATTTCCTCCACACCCACACTGCAGCCAGCCAGCGTATAAAAATCCGTTTGCTTTTCGTCGCCCCCTTTTTACTAATGTCGCCCACTTTTTCATAATAATTTCCAATATCTCCCTTGACCCTTCACTCTCTAACTTCTCTCTAGTTTCTCTCTCTTATAATAATAATAATAATAATAATAATAATAATATTAACAAAAAAATTAATAATAATAATAATAATAATATTTACAATTTATTTTTTTAAAAAATTGTAATTATTATTATTATTATTATTGTTAATATTATTATTATTCTTATTATTATTATTATCATTATTAATATTAAATTGCAATGTTATTATTAATAAATTAACGGTTTTTGAAATTCAACCTAAATTGCAATGTTATTATTAAATTTAGGTTGAATTTCAAAAACCGTTAATTTATTAATAATAACATTGTAATTTAATAATAATAATGATAATAATAATAATAATAATAATAATAATAATAATATTTACAAAAAAAATTTTTTTAAAAAAAAATCCGAAAATACGGTTGCGGCACGAAATGTGCGGCGGCGCCGCGGCGGTGCCGCACTTAGATCGCGGCAACACCACGGCCGTGCCGAGATCTAAGTGTGGCACCGCCGCGGCGCCGCCGCACGTTTCGTGCCACAACCGTATTTTCGGATTATTTTTTTTAAAAATATTTTTTTTAAATATTATTATTAATATTATTATTTATTGTAAATGTTAATAATAATAATAATAATAATAATAATATTTACAATTTTTTTTTAAAAAAATCCGAAAATATGGTTGCGGCACGAAACGTGCGGCGGCGGTGCCGCACTTAGATCTCGGCACGGCCGTGGTGTTGCCGTGATTTAAGTGCGGCACCGCCGCACATTTCGTGCCGCAACCGTATTTTCGAATTTTTTTTAAAATTTTTTTTATAAATATTATTATTATTATTATTATTATTATTAGAGAGAGAAATTAGAGAGGAGAGAGGAGTGAAAAAGGATAGAGATAAAATAGTAATTTGAGGGGATGACATTAGTAAAAAGGAGGCAACGTTAAGCAATGCCCCCTCAAATTTATCGTGTGCTCGAATTTTTTACGAGTTCAAGGGGTTGTCAGAAACTTTGAAAAATTTTATATGTGATTTGAAGTGTCATCCGTCGGTTTTTCTGTCCTGAAATCGGGACTGCAGCGACACAACAGTAGCTCCCCCTCAGTCGTTTCATTTCTGGTCGTAGCTGATTTCTCCCTACATTCGACATTGAGAGTAAGAGGAGAGAATGTACAAGTCCAAGTTGCAAGAATATTGTCAGACTAAGGCCATGAATCTACCTCTGTATTCCACCATTAAAGAGGGTTTTGATCATTGCCCTCAGTTTAAGGCCTCTGTCATTGTCAATGGCTCTACATACTCCACTTCTCACTCCTTCAACTCTTCTAAGGAAGCTCAAAATCAGGTCGCCAAGCTCGCTTACGATCAACTCACTGGTATATTCTCCCTTTTTTCATTTGTTTGTTTTCTCATTGTTTTACGCTGAATCAAACTATGTCCTATTCTGGTTTCTTTCAATTTTCTATGTTTAGGGCCAAAAATCTTAATCACTTGTAAATTCTCTCATTCATTTTCTTAATTTCCATCTCATTTACCAAAAATCTTTAGATTATGGCGATTTCACCCAAATGAATGACCCCCCAAGGAAGATTTGTGTGTGTGGGGGGTTTGTTGTTTTGTGTTGTACCTGGAAAGTGCTCCGGTACATCCAAATAATCTCTTTATCTTCCTACATTTGTGATAATCACTCTCCGGTACACCCAAATGAATTGTAAATGAAAGTTTACCATTTCTGCATGGCATCTTTTTTAAATTGGAATCTAGCCCTTTGATAAGCATTGATGCATGATGGCATGCCAGCTTGGACTTTGGGGTTTCTCTTGTGGCCTTTGTGATATAGTGCAGCCTGCATGTATGTTAAGATGCTGGAATGCGAAAAAATTGGGCTTATGATAGTTTATTTCCAAGATAATATTGTAGGATATGTGTTGATATAACGGATCTAAATTTGTCACCGTTTTGTTCAATATGAATAGATGATCACGTTGTCATGACCATATATGTTGCTGGTAACTCCAAGTGAAGGCAGTTGTTGGGTTATGGAAGGAGGGATTGACAATATATTTGATTATGTTGAAATTGCTAATGGAATAAGAAGATGTAGGAAGATAGGGTTGTTGTTTTCTTTGAATTGCTTGATTGAATCGTTTGATTGAATGATTTGATTGAATTGGATTACATGGATATTGAATTGAATTGGCTCATGAAGGCACACTTTTCTCCTTTTCATCAAGCTTTTTCCCGATTTCCGTTTGGGATATATGAAATAGGCTATACACCCGTATACTTTGAAGTGATCCACCCTTGGCTTTCTTTTGAACCATGCTTCATATGGAGTTTTGTTGAGGGCTGCCTTTGTGGGAGACCGATTGAGTATGTAGACTGCAGTGTTGACTACCTCAGCCCAATAATGCTTGGATAGATCCTTGCTTTGCAACAAGCTACGGGCCATTTCACAATTGTTCTATTCTTCTTTCTGCAACACCATTTTGTTGTGGTATTCGCCTCACTGTTAGTTCTCATTTGATGCCTTGTTGCTTGCATAAATTATCAAATTCTTCCCAGTTGAATTCTCTTCACGGTTTGTTTGAAGAACTTTTAGATTATGCCCGCTTTGCTTTTCAGTGAGGGCTTTGAATTGGAGGAAATAAGAGAATACTTGTGACTTCTGTTCATGAAAGTACACCCACATCATGCGGGTGTAATCGTCTGCGAATAGTAGGAAATATCTCTTTCCTCCCATGATGAGATGTCGAGTTGGGTCCCACCTGTCTGCATGGATAAGTTGTAATGGAGGCTTGGCCCTCCATGAAGTATTAGTGAATGGAAATCTATGCATTTTCCCTATAATACAACCTTCACAAATATTTTGTCTAATATCCATTAAGGATAGACCAAATTACCATATTTTTCCATTGCAAAATTTTAAGGCTGACAAGATTTAGATGGTCATATCTTTATGCCATGATGTTGAGTTTTCCATCATTGAGCTTAACGTTTCCTTGTGTTCTGTGGGCATTTTCAAAGGAAGGATTCTATTACAGAGCATAGAAACTGAAGCTAGCGCTTGGTCATTCTTTTTGTCAAATATAATGCACTTATTGTTGTCGCAATTTTCTAAATATCCTTTCTCCAAGAGATGCCTACAATTAGAAGGTTTTATGTTGGACCAGGGACGTATAAGACATCTTGGATGTATTTGGTTGAATCATTTCGAGCCTTGACAACGATCGTTCCTTTGCTGGTAACCTCTTATGTGCTCCCATCACCAAGTATGACATTTGATTTCACTCCTTCAAAAAGGGCAAATGATTTCTTATCTCCAGTCATATGATTTGAGCAACCGCTATCTACATACCATATATATTTTTTCCCTTGTTGAGTTTTAAGGCAAGAGTAGAAGATATTTTCGGTTGATCCAATAGTCACCTTTTTCTACGAAATTCGGTTCATCACGTTACCAGTTTCGACAATCACGTATGTGATGGGTATGCCAAGTGCATTTTTTACACTTGTACTGACAATCATTGGTATTGTGGGTGTTCATTTTGCACAATCTACAGTATGAGTTGGAATTCTTATCATGATGATACAAGTATCCGGTTTATGCGTTTTTGTAAATAAAAGAGCACTTGAGTGACTCGTGTTTGTTATGAGAATTGTTGAGCTGTTAGGTTGTTTTCGGGATACAGCTGGGGCCATCTCTCTGATGACCTGGCGGGGAGCTTGGGGGGTCTAGCCAAATACTTAAGCAAACAATTGTATTTGTGTAACCATCTTTGGCGAATGAAATTGACTCTCCTTTCTCTCCATTTCTATTTTCCCCTCTTTTTCCCTATCTCCAGGAACTGTTCTCCAGGATAATGTATCACATGACTGCATCAGTTTTCATAATTTCCTCTTCCACGACCTCGATTATTTGATGACCCCTTTCTTTCTTTGAATTTCCGATCAAAGTCACTTTGTTTCTCATTTTCTCCATTGCCGGTAAATTTTAATTTGGCTTGAAATGCTTATTCTAGTGGATTATTATTTTTTTATGGATATTCTAGTGGATTATTAAATATGTTCATCTTCTGTTCATGTGCTTGAAGGGAACCCATCAACTCTGTTAGAGTGAGTGTTGATAAGTCTTTCGACTCTTCAATGGCAGCAACTATATGATGGAACTTCGCTAGAAGACTTTGTAATACCTTTTGGTCCACCTTTCTATTTTCAGCCATGTCTTCATATTGTTTAATTTGGTTGATTATATTGGAGACATGAATGAAAATACTTGAATAGTCTCTTCTTTCATTGAAATGTTGTCAAACTCACTCTATAGAGTTTGGAGTTCAATAAATATTTTACTTTTGCGAAGCCTCTATATGTTCCACTTAGAGTTGTCAACGCTTCATTGGTTGTTGTGGCAACCATTATGCAAGAAAAAAATTGTTGGAGTGATGACTTGGTGGATATATGTAAGCGCAGCAATATCCTTCTTCTCATTTTCATTGTACTCCTTATTATCGTCCCATGCTATCTTCCCCTTTTTTTAATCATCTTCACCACTCTTAGGAGGTTTTTCATACTCCTTCTCCACTACACTCCAACACCATGAGCCATTAGGAAGGTTTTCATTTGAATACTCCACATTTGATAATTATCCCAATTAAAGATGGGTGGCCTCAAATTTGGAAGATAGTTGAATGTTGTGGTTGAAGATTGATTGGAGGTCATGTTTAATTTTTGGAAGAGAAACTTTCTGTGTGATAGAATGAGTTTTTGGAATGGTTGGTGAGGATATGAATTTGAGATGTCTTTGATACCACTGGTGGATTATAGAAGGAGAGATTGATAATATATTTGATTATGCTGAAATTGTGAAAGGAATAAGAAGATGTAGGAAGATTGGATTGTTGTTTTCTTTGAATTGCTTGATTGAATCGTTTGATTGAATTGATTAATTCGAATTACATGGGCATTTATAGTTGACATCTCCACTAAGTACAATGAGTTCTATTATCATAATTCCATGTACATTCATGCATATTATCATATTCAATGAATACTTCTTTCTAGATTTTTTCCCCTGCAATGTATCTTTAAGTAATAGAACTATTCGATCTAGGATTATTCTAGACATATAACTAGAATGTTTCTATATTAATTTAGTTTTCAATAGCAATCACTAGAAGTTCCTGAAAATGTTGAAACTATACGTGGCTTATGGATATACCTGCATTGCGCTTGTGGATTTTTTTCCTTAAAAGCATTTATGTCTCCTAACTTGCAACTTAAGAGACAACAAATAAGGTTGTCTATGTTTGCCATTCGTAAAATGGGATTTGCATTGGGTCATGGACCGTCATTGTGTTTCATTAGGAGCAGTGTACATTTTTTACTTCGTTGGGAGGGATTTGACGGTTGAGGGAACACTTTGCAGTAATTGTTTGGTATCTAATTGTCTGTATTTTTTTCTTTGTTAGCTTTTTCTCACAGAAAATTTACATCCGTGATGTTTTCTTGTGAATTTTCTGTTGAAGTTACTTTGGTTTCATGAAATAGCAATAGGTCCAAAAAAATTATCTGTCATGGCTATGCAGGTTCTTTGAATGGAGACTCTAAGTTTCCAGTAACACCTGCTTCAAGTGTTGTTGAGCATCCCAGAGCAAATGAAACAGTACAGGTTGCTTCAGTGGGTGGATTAAACTCCTCCAAAAGGGTGGATAACAACTTGAAAGGTGAGCTTAGCTATTTTAATTTCCTTTTGTTTCATCGCATCTTTGATTTTATTTTGTGATTTCATGTATAGATGTCATGAGTTGAAATCACATTTTATAGCGCATGGATCTCCTCTTCCTTTAAGAATACAACAAAGAGAAGTATTTGTGTGGTATCTGACTGCTATTCCTTGCATGTTATTTGGATTTTGGATGTTTCAGGAAAGGATATGTGCAAATATAGTTTTGTCCAGATTTTCCTGAGTCAGGAGCAAGATGCATAAATTCTTTTAATGGATGGAAGTGTACCTTGCTCTCTGATTAAATCTAACATACCATATTTATGCTAATCCTGATTGCTTTATGACGTGGAAAGGGTTTGGTTTACTGTTATTGGGTTAACTAATGACAAAGGACTCCTTTTCATCCTCTTTCCCCTGAACTTACCCACATTTCTGTCTTCCTTCTTTTCCTGTTTAGTTCTCCCATCTCTTCCTCATTTGTTATTTCAATGCCCCCTTTACTCTTCGTTTTGCTTTGTGTCGTCCCTTGATTTGACTTGATGTGATAATGTACACATCAAGAGTTTGGTGGCAAGAGACTAAGGAATTTTGTCATTGTTGCGTGAATTCTGGAAAGATTCATTTAACCTCTATATAAATTGCATGTTTTGGCTGTTGTAAACGAATGTTGATCCTATATCATAAAATGTACTAATTTTTATTATTCCTAAATGTTCTAATCCTCTTTCCATATCATTTAGATCTGGAAATTATGGTTGAAGATTTTAAATCTTGAAAACATGGTAGGTTTTTATTTTATTTTATTTTTTTATTTTAGTTGTGTTACACTTAAAGAGTTGGCGTTCAAGGAGCACTCCCTAACTTGTGCAGGTTTGTTTCTATCAAATCAAGCTGTGCAATAACATTCTCCTCCACATTGCCTTTGCCCTATTCAACCGAAGTTTTCATCAGTAACCCCATCATTAAAAGTCGGGTTTTGCTATGCCTTTTCTGATTTGTTTTGAAGAAGTACTTCCTTTGCATGGATTTGTGTTATCGAGTCAAGGTGTGAAACACACATCCTCCTTCACATCGCCCTTACCCTGTTCAACTCAAGTTTTCATCTCTAACCTCGCCTCTAGGATTAGGCTTTGTCTTGCCTTTTGTGATTTGTACTAATGATCAATACAGGTGCCAGAAGAATAATCAGATCTTATTTGATCTTATTCTTCTCAGCCTAGATTGGTCTATTTACAACTTGTGGAGACCGAGAAACGTTGATTAAGATCCAGCCTTCTGAGGTCTAGGATAAGGATTACAAACTGTTGCTAGATTTGATATTCAAAAATCATGGAAAACAATATTTGGATGGTTCTACCTCTAATTGCTGATCCCTAGTATCTTTTCATTGTCAGTTTTTGTTCTTTATCTTGTGAGTTATGAATTTACAATATTTTCGACACTTGTCTCTAAGTTTTCTTTTCTTTTAGTTCATTTTCTTTGATTTCAGTTGTGTCGACCTAATGTTTTGGAAAAGGTGTCAAAATAAAATGCTTCAGGGCAGCCCGGTGCACAAAGCGTCCCCGCAAGCGGGAGTCCGGGCAAGGGTCCCAACCATAAAGGTGTAATGTACGCAGACGTTACTTTGCATTTCTGCAAGAGGCTGTTTCCAGGACTCGAACCTATGACCTAACGATCAAAAGGCAACAATTCAACCGTTGCGCCAAGGCTCCCCTTCGTCAAAATAAAATGCTTCTTACTTAAATATTTTGCTGGTCTCCTGGAATTGGCTTAAATGCCCACATAAGAAGCTAGGGTCAAGTTGCCTACGGTTTACATCTCCCAAGACCTTGCTTACTTCTGCAGAATCCAAATCGGGAGATTGTTTTCTTTCTTGAATCCTTACCCTTTTCAAGTCCATGAATGATCTATATCTAGATTAGTGAAATCTGCCAAATACAGCTGCATCAAGTTGGTGAAATCTGGTAAGATATTTGATGCGATAATTCTATGATGGAATTGTCTCCACTCTCCAGTAACCTTGTGGTTATGTTGGGTTTTACATCCTTCACTTCCATTGGGTTATGTGTGTTTCCTTTCTCATTCCTCACCTTCCTCCATATGCATTTGACTTGTGTGATTTTGTGCTCATTTAAAATATTATTTTGGCATTATAATCTCAGTTTGAAAGCTTATTTGACTTAGATCTTCTTGTTGACAGAAATGGCGCATTTGTACAAAAATCAATTACAAATCTATGCCCAAAAGAGAAATATTCCTCTACCTGTATACAGTTGTGAGCGTGAAGGCCCTCCTCATGTGTGTCGGTTTAGATCTAAGGTCACTCTTCAAGAGAAAACATATGACTCTCCTGAGTATTTTTTTACAGTTAAGGATGCTGAAAATGCTGCTGCAAAAATTGCATTAATGTCGTTATCATCAGATGGAATCAAAGAGGTTGCTCTCCAGAACCTGTAATTGTCTTGTGGCCGTATTTTTCCATACAATAATGATGTTTTCATTACAGGTTTCCAAATTCACCACCACGTATATGTTCAGGAAGATCCTGCTGTTTTCAAGAATCTTCTACAAGAATTGGCACAGAAAGAATATTCCTGTTTGCCTGAGTACAATACTACTTGGACGGGCCCTTCGCATATGCCAGTGTTTGTGTCTACTGTTGAAATTCATAAAGAGTCATTTGCGGGAGAAGAAGCAAAGACTAAAAAGCTGGCAGAGATGAATGCAGCAAAGGTTGCTTACACAGCTCTAAAAGAACGTAAGACATTTATCATTCAAAATTGACTTTTCATCATTCCTATTTTACAATATAATCGTCCAATGTGCCATAATTGCAAATGTTTTACAGAAAATACCACTGTCTGATGTGAGCACAATGAATAGTGACTGTATGGGTTACATCACGTATAACTCTCTGGTGATGAACTCCTGTAATAGAGAAAAGTATTTCTCTCTGAGTTGCTGTGTGCTATTGATTTTCTTGCCTGTGCGTAGAATTGCTGGTTATATGTGAATTATGCAATGCTGCTCATCATAGTTTAAGTATGTTTGAGTTTGTTCAGTCATTATTTACGTACCTTGTGTTTCAGTAGTACAGATACTCTTTTCATTCCCCTAGACATTTGTGAATAGATATTATGAATCTGCTTGGAGGTTGTTGTTAAGGCTGTGGGGAAACTTAACCAGAACCTTGGCAGGCCAATGCGGCTGGTTTGAGTGGTTCAATCAGGATATAGGACCAGTGTCTGGTCTGGCTGCAAATCACGTTTTGACTTGCCTAAGAATCAACTCAGCTAGGTGCTTGTCAACAGGTCGCTCAACTTGAGAAACCATGCTGTTTAGCAGGGGTTTATACCTCCAACTATTCCAATTTAACTTCTTTCTTGCCTGCTGTTAAGGATGCTTTTCTTCTTCCAGGATAGATGATGTTTGACGTGGTTTTCTAACTTTGCCACTTCTTGGCTGTCTTCTGGATATTGCATATTGATTTATATTATTGATTTATTAGTCGGTGTATCTCTTTTGGCGAAGAAATAAGTTAATACAGAGCTTTCTAATGGCATATGGTCCTCTCTTTATCTCTCTCTTCTTCCTGGTGTGTAGGCCAAGTGAAAGAGAAGTCCGAGCCTTCTTCCTTTGGATCCCATGTTAAGGGTGCATCTCATTCATCTTCTCCCAAGCTACAATCAATAGTAACGGTCGAGTCGTTACAAATGAAGAGTCCAGATCCAAAATTGAGCTGCAACAAAGGTATAGCCACATAATTTCTTTGAGCATAAACAGCTGTCTTTTTTCAGGATAGCGTACTTGGATTGTGCTCTATGCATATTACAGGTAAATATTTAACTTCCCGTGCGCTTTCAGAGCGATAAGTGGCTAGTGTTTAATGATCTTACATCAGGATATTAGTACTCTGATTTCTTTCATAACAGAACCTTGTCCTTGACGTGGATGACAAGCCATTTTATGAGACACTCTTTGCTGGCTTCATGAGATAGACGGCTTTGTTGCATGTGTACCATTTTGCAACCCAGTAATTTTGCGTAGCTTTTCTGATGTATACAAACTTCGACAAGTTAGCTTTCAAGTAACGCTGAGTTGGCTGCATGATATAGATATTTTATTTTTATTTGTTTTTCTTTTATATAAGTATTTGAAAGAAATAAAGATTGCGAACAAAGGGAAGTTGGCCATAACATTACCAACAAAGTCCAAAAATTTTAAACCTCATGATATAGATATTTTATCTTTATTTGTTTTTCTTTATGTAAGTATTCAAAAGATATAATGATAGGGAACAAAAGGGAAGTTGGCCATAATATTACCAACTAATCCGAAACATTTAAACCTCTTACCACAATATAGTAGAGCTTGAAATCATGAAGTGACAAAGCTTCGTCATCAAATATTCGCTGGTTTCTCTCCTTCCAAGTGGCCTACCAAGTAGTCTAAGGATCCAAATTCCAAACTCTGTGAACTCAACATTTGTTCATCCTTCTCCTCAAAACACCAAGAGATATCGTTCATACTAGTCCCATTAAAGAAAGGGATAGACTCCAAAGTGAAGTGGCAATTGGGCACAAACAATTTTACAAAGAGATGATCTGCTGATATATTTTATTATGTTGCACGCATGTACCCATTTTGGACCCCAGCAAATGATCATATCATAGTGTTTAATGTCAAATTTTCATCTCTGCCAGTCTGCCACCAAATAAATAATTCTAGTTTATTTTTATGTCTTAATTGGAGGCTAAAAATGTGGTTAATCAATCCCCACTCATATGAATATGCACAATCGAACTGCGAAAAGAGAGCATATTGAAGGGAAGGCATGTGCAGTGGATTATGTTCTATATCTCCAAAATAGCAATGTGGTTCAATGTTAATGTGTGGCAGCATTTGGATATCACAATTAACTTGTGAGATCTGTAGAGACCTTTTTGAGCTTCCATGCTATGATACCATTCATCTTTGCTTTGCATGATCTCATGTTTCTAACATCGGACTACAAGAGTGTTGAATCCCTTTATTAAGCTCTCCTCACAGCTGATGATTTTCCTCCATCTCTGCACTGCCCCTTGTTTTCTTTGTACTTGAAAATCTGTGCTGACCTTTTATAGCTAATTATTGATTTATTGTCAACCTGGACATTTTTTTTTTTAATTTTGCTGATGGTACCTAGTTAAAGTGTTGACTTTTAAAACTTGAATCCTTGGTTTAAAAGAGCACTCTATGGGATTGCCTAGATGCACAAAAGACTGAAGCCCAAATTGTTGCACCTTACTACGTAAAGCACATACTTTTTGCACATAGGGCATCGACCCCTCTTATTTTTCATGATCTCTCTCTCTCTCTCTCTCTCTCTCTCTGGTATGTTTCATAGCTGTAATAATGTGTAGTCACTTCTTTGAAGGCATATACTTATTGTCAAACATAATGGATTAAGAATGATTTTTACGCATTAGTAAAAGTACACACTCCATCCAAGAAGCCTGTGCCTTTGCCTTGAAGCCTGCACTTTGGGCTTTAGGACCCTTCATGCTTTTGTGCACCTCAAGCTTGTTTCAACTTAGCCTGAATCTATTGATTGATTGTCACTAGGTAAGGCTTGTGGTATTTATCTTAGAAAACACAGAGTAAGAATGAATCAGCTGCATTGACTGTATGGCAGATTAAGGAACAAATGTACACACTGATACTTTCAAGTTTCTCAATAAGCTTAGCATTAGATATTCATTTTTGCTGCATTATTCTGGTGTATGGTTGCTTCAGGTGTCAATGTATCTTGGTTCAGTCAGTCCCGTTGCATTTTATTTCCGACTCTCTTTTCATTATGTCCCAAAAGGTGGTTTCCATCATTGATAGTTAGAGCATAGGCAGAATGGGAGAGCTTATTCCACATTTGGGCCCGTTCTCCCCATGGCATTGCTCCCCTTTTCTCTGTTTCTAAAATTAGTTTTTCGTTTTTCTTCGCTGGAAAAAAAGTTGTGAATTGGGTACATGAAAAGTATATTATTTGGAGTTCCATGTTGAACTTCCCTGCATTGTGGGGAAACGGGATGGAATGAATTGCGAAAGATTAGTATTTGGTGGCTGTGAAGGTGTTGGCCCCCACTTTACCTAAAGTTCTGTGTGGAACTTGCACTGCAATTGCCCTGAGGAATACTCTATAGTCCCTTTCTTAAGATTAGTCTAATTTTGGTAAACAATTTTCCTATGGTTCATTAAACATTTGTTCACCCATTCCCTTCCTCCAAGGTTTGATCCTTGCTGGGAAGCTTAGAAGATGAGGATAATGGACTACTAGCCAACTTTGCTACCATCTCTTTGATAGTTTTCATATTTTCATTTGCAATTTTCATAAGAAATCTGCCTATATTTCATAAAAATAA
Organism: Portulaca oleracea; assembly: GCA_029582165.1. NCBI lineage: Eukaryota > Viridiplantae > Streptophyta > Magnoliopsida > Caryophyllales > Portulacaceae > Portulaca > Portulaca oleracea. The sequence continues at coordinate 18,779,011 of CM055875.1, forward strand.
ATGTTGGTGTAATGGTGTCCATAAAAGGTGGGAGTGTACATGAATACTGTATAATGTAGTTCTTTTTCTGGTAAGGAAATTCAATAAATCATGGTCAATCAGGTACTTATAGCTAGTGTTTTCTTTCCCATTCCGGCTTAGGTTGACATCGGATGCCATATATGAATCTGGTTTGGTTGTGCAATTAGGACTTGGTCCAATTTGTCAAGTCTAGACTTGTGTTAGCTTAGATGCACAAGCAGCTTTTATGCTTGAATCCTTGCACTTCCATTGGTGCTCTAAACAAGAATATTTCTTAATTTTTCTTTGCAATAAAAACAAAAATAACTGATGCTATATAGTTTAACTGGAAATAATCAAATAACCCATTGTTCTGCATATCTGGTAGGTGCAAATCAGAGGGTTACTGGATCTGCATCCATTGAAAACATTGCTGATGACAGAAGCAGCCAAGAATCACAGTGCTCAATCAATGGTCCTGTTGGTTGCACAAATATTGAGCCATGGGGGGATTCTGACACGCCATCATCCCAGAAAATTATCAAGGCGTACCCCAGGGCGGCCAATATCACATTTCCTCCTGACATCAATGTTGTACGTGAAAATGAGAAATGGATCGCTGTGACCCGCAAGAATGTCCAGGGTGGACAGTCTTAACTCTCAGATGAAAGACTCTTTGGATGAAACACAGGTTATGCTCGGCTGCCAGAATTGAATACTTATAAGTTGCCTGGATAGCTTGTACAGAATATGGTCCAACCTATCTGAGCCTTGGGGCTTCTACTGGTAAGTTAATATTCGTGTAAAATTTTCAATCGACATAAAACAAACTACCTTTGTGAGAGATGTTTGTTTCTTTGAGACCCCCTCCGAGAAAAGAAACAAGGAATTAAGGAAAATGGCAAGGGGAAGTTGGGAACTTGATCTGCATTTGATCTCAAGCTCAATCATTTCGTTCTCAGCCTATTCATGGACGCAAACACACTTTAGCGTTGTATTTAAAGGTGCTCTTGACGAACAATGAAGTGAAGAAAACTTCAATGTCAATGGCATCTCTAAAAGCTCTTTAAAACTCAATGGCCTTGTCCTTGTGGGTTGCATACCTTTTTCTTTCAGCATAATAGGGAGACATGGTGAATCTTGAATAAATCTTCAATAGACCTAATCAATGAGTTGGGTACTCTCCTGGGCTGGCCCTGACTCAATGTTTGGTCGATCCGACTTGATTGGAAAACTTCGGAGCCCTGACGTAATTAGGTTCAGGTCAGATCCAACCCGATTCGACGTTGGATAAATAATTACATAACATAATTTTTCATTAAAAAATTAATTGGAATGTTTGGTGTTTGTAATAGTATAAATAGTTGGTGTTGGATTTTTCTTTTTTTTTTTTGAATTTGGAATTCGGTATTATTTTTGTAGATATGTGTGTTGAAAATTTAAAATTTGAAGATTATTTTAAATAAAAATAGTCAAAATGATAAATATTAAATGTTAGGTTTTAGGATCGGCTGACCTTATGGGGCTCGATCCGCCACCTGTAGGCTCAGGTTCAGGGAACCTTGACTCGAAGCCCAAGTTGGATTGGGTATAGATTGAGGGCCATGTGACTTCCAATTCGACTTGGACTATGCACAAGTCTTATTTTGAATCAGTGCCTCCCCCCCCCCCTCCACCACCACCACCACCACCACCACCACCTCTGAGAAATAAAAGTATCATTCAAATCGTTTGGAAAAGACAGGTTAAGATTTCTCTTACACAGCCATGGGTGGAAATGAGTCAAGTTGAGCTCGAGCATGCAAGGCTTAAGACTAGGCTTTTTACATTTTGGGTTAGCTTGAGTTTGATTTGGGGTTTATCGAGCTTGAATATGTTTGGTTTAGGCTTGGTTTGCCAAGGCTCGTGGGTCTAGCTTAGCTTGTAGTTTGGTCCTCATGACAAATAATAAACATTTACATTCTAAGTACTAAATAATGTGCAAAATGATTTAATTTGATTATGAAGACATGAGATGCTTGGCTTTGATTTGGTCGTGGTGCGATGCAATGCTAATAAATTAATATAATATTATGTGATAGCTTGCCCCCTCTCTAGGATTTTCTAAAGTTTGATTTAATACATACATATATACTCCCTCCGTTCCATATTAATTGTCGTCTTTGGAAATCGTACAGTCAAATTTCAAAAATTTTGACCATAAATTTCTCAATATATACAATGATTCGTTGTATAAAATTACCAAGATTAAATTCATAACGAAAAATACTATCATAAAAATATAATATTTCAATTGTTAATAACATATTATGTAAGAAATTATCAATTAAAGAATGATATTGGAGACCGTGAAAATCAAAATTGTGACAATTAATATGAAACGGAGGGAGTATATAGATTATAACTCATATATGATATTATTTATGCCTAGCTTTTTTTTTTCAATATAGTTTACATTTATTTTTACATAGATTATAACTGTCTTTTTTTATTATATAGATATCAACTTTTTAATATACTTGTGAAACCATCTCAACCAAAAGCTTAAGCTGATGGTTGAAGCCCCAGGAATATTTTCATACTCTAACACGCCCTCTCACGCGAATGCCCTTTGGGCTTGAAGCGTGGATGCTGCAAAGGCCCCCTTCACCTTGTGCAAATGAATATGGGGGGTTCTGAGATTCGAACTTGAGACCTCTTGCTCAGGTCTGGCTCTGATACCTTGTGAAACCATCTCAACCAAAAGCTTAAGCTGATGGTTGAAGCCCCAGGAATCATTTCATACTCTAACAATCCCCGTACGTTGTACGGGTTTAACACTATTTAAATATCTCATGCATAGATTATAACTGTCTTTTTTTTTTTTATCTTTCAAAATGACTTCTTTTTCTACTTGGATTGAGGATATTTAGTAACATATTTATGATTTATTTTTTTAAACAAAAATAACATATTTATTTTATTTATTATATTATTTAAATATTCCGTGCATCGCAGGGTTAAAGACAAGCAATTATTTAATACAAAAACTATTTTAAGTCTTAAAATTAAGTGAATACTACTACTCAACCAGTCTAAACTCCACTCTTAAATCCATATTCCAAGCCAATGTGCTCAGAAACCTTAATTTTGTTTATAATTAAGTCGATTCTCCATTAATCCTCACTGCGAAATACCTTCTTCTCCTTCAAACTCTTCACATTGAAGTTAGAAGTAGTGATTGAGAGGATCAATGTCATTGAAATCTCTAAATCGCAGTTGGCAATGTAAGTATAAAAATTTGAACAGTGATAGTGAGTTTCCGATCCGGGTACCGGGATTCGGAACTGGATCCTAATTTTAAGATCCAATTCAAAGTGGATCCGGGACTGGATCCTGATTTTAGGATTCAATTCAAAATGGATTCGGGGCTGGATTCTAAAATAAGGATCCATTACTAAATGGATCCGAGACTGAATCTTTAAAATTTAGGCGGGTACCAGGTGCTGCACATCCCTATAACATCACCAGGTAATCCAGGAATTTGTGTCACCTGTTGTGCAAGAACTAGGAAGAAATCCGAACACAATGCTCAAACCCAGCCCAGGAAATTAGTCATCCATCTAAAACCATCACTTGCTCAAGGCATCTCAACCTTTTTACAACAATTATTTACAGAAGAAGCAAACCCCTAATGGTGAATCAGTTGTTCCTGCCCTTCCTCTTCTAAACCTTGTTGTCCATCAACTACCTTGCCACAACGGGACCGAGACGCAAATTGCTCAGCTTCCAAGCGCACTTGTCGTGCAGCAGTCTCCAAGCTTTTCCTGCGATCCTCCTCGATGCACTCCAAGCAAGGGGTGAAATCCTCAAACCTGAACTTTGCATCAAAAAATGCTAAAGCCTCCTTCATCACCTCCAATTGATACCTCTTACCCTTCTTAAAGGACCGGTCCTCAGCCTTCTTGAGGGCAGCCCTGTGCTTTCTTTTGAGGTCCTTGATCTCATCCTTGTGGTTCCTCCTCAGGGCCTTAATTTTGTGCTTCGTTTCCTGGAGTTGCTCTTTTAATGCCTCCCTGGATTTTTCCGCCTCGGTCTTAGCCTCCTTGGCCTTGATGGCCCTAGTCAGGGCATCCAACCTCTGCTTCTCTAGCGAGACCACCCTTGCCTTGAGAGCGGTGGGAGAAAGAGTCGAGTAGTCATTGAAAACAAGCGCAGGAGCAGGAGCAGGAGCAGGAGCAGGAGCCTACAAAAGGCAATCAGTTTATCAAGCAGCCATAATAATGAATGGCGATTATAAGAAAGAGCAAACAAGATTACCTTCAATGTAGAGGCCTCGCTTTCTCCAACCAGCTGGTTCGATCGGCTGGCATGGATATCCTTCTGGCCTATTATCTTGGAGCTCTGCTCAGTAGAAGAGGAGGGGCAGGAAACATCACGCTGGCTATTTAGCTCCTGGATTTTTTGAGGTTTGTCCTTGCAGATTGGCTCACTAGATATTTGAGGTACAGGAGTGACAGATTGGCTCCTTTTAGGAGGTGGGGACCTAGGATCATATTCAGCTGCCCTCTTGCCCTCAGATGAGCATGAGAAACCAGATGTGTCTCCTATTATCCTCTTCGTCCTTGAACCATCAATGGAATCAACCAACGTGATGCTCGGAGTTGAGGGTTGAGCTATGTTGGTGTGAGAACCACCCAAAGACTTTTGGCATTTTTGCAAGAAAAATAAAGCGCCCTAAGAGTCGGTCCAAAGAAAACTACAATAATAAGTAAGCATGAGAATGCACTCACAGGGCCAAGCTTCATCTCCGTGACTTCTGCTAAGGTCTCCCAGGCAACCTTGGACGACTCATGCACTTGGACATGCCTAACATTTTCTTCGTCCCTTGACAGATCACCCATCATGTCTCGAGGTAGCTTTTGTCTCTCAATATCTGCTGCCAAGTAAGAATGAGTTATGATTGGGGTAACAAGGTTGACTTCATGCATACAAAGGAAGCTAAAAGGCATAAATCTTTCCTTCTTACCCACCAAGAAATATTGAGTCACTTTTCTCGACACACATTGCACCAAACTGCTTGCCGCAAATCTGAAAGTACAACATTTCAAATAGGAACATAGTCAGAAACCATATAGCACCAAAATGTTTTACTTTATGCTAAGATTAAAATAAGGTTGCATAACTTCACGAAAGTAACATCCCACCACAGGCATCCAGAATGCATTTACAGAATTACTGTGATGCATACCAAACATGCACATTTTGAAGATCTGATATCTAAGTCATTTGCCCCCTTGTCAAATAATTGATTGACCCATTAAAATTCATGGGTAAATAGGCGTTGGGTAAAAGTTAAGTTTTGATAACTTTTGGTAACTTTGGTAAATTTTGGAGAAACTATTGAAATTTACCTTAGTTTACTAAAATTAAATTTCTTTTGTAAGTTTTGGTAAATTTAGGTACGTTATGGTAAACTTAGACAAGTTTCAGTAAATTTGGGTAAGTTTTGGTAAACATTTTACCCACCCCTATCTACCCACAAATTTTACGCACCGAGCTACAAAATGCCAAAGATTTCTTCTGAATCAAATCCTGTTCTTACTGGAGACTATCTCTGATACAATTCTTTTATCCTTTTACACTTCAATGCTGTGTTAGCGGCTGAAATAGCCAAATATGGACAAGTGTTGACCAATGCTTAGAATCGTTAGAACAAGCTAAATTAAAGGTATTCGACATACATGTTCTGAAGTAAATATGCCCCCAGGATTCTCCTACTTGAACATATTAAGGAACTGCTGCTTCTGTGAGCAGGGATAGCAAAGAGGCATAAAAGCAAACATAGCATGTGCTTAGACACTTCGACAAGGTTTCACAATATTTCGCCGATGACCTGTTGCAGAGAAGGCAGCCACTCACATAAATTATAACAATAAATTCACGAATGAGCATCAAAACTAGCAAAGTTCATTTCATCTTTTATGGGTGTGGGGATGGTTCACCTACAGACTTAAACTAAGTGCCAAGTATTTGGGAACCTATGTTTACCTAAAACAAAAAAGATGACAGAACATTCTCTAAGTCATGTCAAATCTTGAAAGCTATACCCTTTTCCGCACGACGATCACCCTAGTTGGGACGCTAAGTACCTTACTGAAAGAACGTCCAAGCATTTTAGTATAAATGTAAGAAAAGCAAAGTACACTGAATTACTAGAATCATGGTGAACAGCTGGGGAAAAAAGGCTGGGACATCATGAGATGAAGTATATCTTATTTTTATTCTTTCCTCTTTTTGATCTTGTAGGCTGCACAGACTAAATGCACTCAAGGACATCATGAACAAGTACTCAGGCCCTTTTTGAGGCATCTCCATAAGAAATTACTCAAATTTCACTGCGCATCAAACTTCTAATCAGCAGCAGTTACCACAACATCCATGTTTCACCACAAACAAAGCACAAATTCTTGGCTCAAGACTTTGGGTTCTTGAATCTATGATACTAGCCTCTTTTCATGTTCTCAGAAAACAAAAGACAGTAGCCTCTTTTCTCTGACATAACATGACAGAGAAGATCTAGCCTGATTTCTGCCTTCTAGCTCAACAACTTCGAAAATACTCTAATTAGCTATGTACTTAATATCTCCACTTATGAAATTTTTGGGATATAGCATCCAAGACTAGAGCCACTAAATACAGCCACATATACCCCCCCCCCTTTTTTTTTTTTCTTGAAGCTTCTTTACAATTTGTAGTCTTATACATAAGCCTGTCTACATGTTAAAATCTGCCCACTCCCCTCTCAAGAGAACCCACCCTAGTTTATGTTTTGATTTAACATCCAATAGTCAACATTTCAGATGCAAAACTGTGAAATATCCACAAATGCCTTCAGTTCATAAATTTAGACTTGCAAGTCATCTAAATTTGCAGACAATCATGAGCACTCACATCCTGCAATCAGCTACAGTTGCTTCTAAAGCTTCTTCGCTTTGCACTAAGGCAACATCTAAATTTCAATGATCAACAAGCAATTCCAGGATATTGACTTTTGTTCTGCAAGAACTTAAACATTCTCAACTCCATTTAGAATTTGCTCAGTATCTTCCACCTTTTTATTGTCTCAGGTGGACTCAGTCAATAGGTGATGATAATAAATAAATAAATTAAGCATAGCATCCTCTCCTAGAACGAAAATTATTGTATACTTCCGCGGGAGTAGAGGTCTATCGCGGGACTACAATATAACATCCGCCCCTAGAAACTCAAAAGGGAGATGCAGATCACAACATTGAAAAGATAAATATTTCTAAACGTCCACAGCAAATAACAAGAGAACATTTCCAAACACATCTACACATGATGAAGCCGCTAGAAATGAAGTGAATCAAGCAAGAAAGAAATGGGATGAGCAGAATTACCTTCACATTGGGGAACATTTGTTGGGCCTTTTCAGCTTCCTCCATTGTTGCATAAAGAACAAAGGCAAACCCATTATTCTTCCCAGTGTTGTTGTCCTTCACAAGTCTCAATTCCACAATCTCACCAGCTCTAGCAAACATCTTTCTAATGTCTTCTTCCTTGGCATCTTCATCAAACCCACCAACAAGTATCTCCCCTTTCTTCAGCTCTTCTTCCCCTTGATCATGACCAGCAGCAGCCAATTCCCCATCTTCATACACACATTCCCCTTCCTCAACATCTGTACCGTTATCCAACCAACAATGACCCGCATTTTCATCAACATCAGTCAAGACATCCTTTCTAACTTGTGTATCCCAACCATCCTTTTTCTTGAGGTCCGTATCCTCTGCAACACACGGAATTGTCGGATTAGGGTTCAAATTTTCCACCAAATCACCAACCTGACCACCGATTCTTTCCTTCGGAACCTTCTTTATGACTTTCCTTTTGATCTTCTTCACAACTTTCACCTTCTTCTTAACCATCGTCTTCTCTCTGCCTCCATTATCATCAACAACGAACTTCTTGACGCGATCATCAACCGCACTATCCAGCCGATGCTCAAAAACTCCATAATCAACCTTATCATCACCTAACAAATCCTCCATTTCAGCTGAGGATGGCACCGAACCAGCCTCCTCTTTAGGTCGAGCTTCCAGTGTGACGTCGCCGGGAGACGGCGGAGCTTCCCCGGCGGCGGCGCAGGAAACGGAGGAAGTATCCGGCGCCGGCGAGACACGATCAGCAAGGGCTTTCTCTAGTTGAGAGACAAAGGAAGCGTTGTTGGAAGTGGTGAGGGATTCTCTGCCAAGCTGCCGAGAATTTGAGGCGGAGAATTTGATGGCCGGCAATGGCAGCGGCATGACTGATTTCCGGGCGGTGGTGCGGCGTAAGGGAGGCATTGTTGTCGCCGGAAAGTTGAAGTTGTTGAGTTCAGGTGGAGACTACTACAGAGGAACCAAGTGAAGTGAATGACCCCAGTACCATGTAATACACTTCCTGCAGAAGAAACCAGGCAAACTGCATTTATTGGCTTTGGACCATATTCTTTCCTTTTTTAAAAAATTTTTAGATTAGATATCTATTTCGGGAATGAGTTTCTGATTTTGGTTTTGGCCTTTTTTCGGCATGGACCGGAGTGGAAGTCCAAGTATGTGTGTAAAAGTTGTTTAAGTGACTTTGGGTCAGTGCTTGGATAAAAATGCCCTTAAATTTTTTAATTTGAGCAAAAATATTATTCATTTATTCTTTTTTATCTGTCATTTATAATTTTAAGTGTCAAATTTTAATTAATAATTTTTAATATAAAATTTTTATAAAAATTATAATATTATACTTTTTAAATTTTAATAGTATTTTTTATTATGAATCTAATGATATCAATTTTATATGATGAATCATTATACAAATTAAGATAATATCAGTCAAAGTTTTTAACACAATTACCTAGGCGACAGATACAAAAGAACGGAGGTAGTATTGAAGTTTAAAAACTATCAAAAATGTCATCATCTAACTTTCTATTATGATAAAAAAAAAATGTCCTTCTAACCTATAATTAACCTATTATTGCAGGTAAACTCCCGAAAAAATTTAAAAAAATCTAAATCTAAATTTTTCAACATAAAGTTCAGATTATTTAAATCTATCATGGGTAAAAGCAGGGGCGGATCTACTCTTATACAAGTGGTGTCAATTGACACCACTATAATTTTTAGAAAAAAAAAGGTCTGTTTAGAAAAGGAATATAAAAATGTTATATTTATATTTTATTTGACACCACATAAATCACAAAAGAGTATGTAGCCCAGTGCCAGTAGCAACGCGAAAGGTTAGCACTCAATGTGGAGTGTATGCCACAAGTTCGAGTCCTTCAGTTGTCTTTTGGTTTTGTGTATTTTTGTAATCTTAAACCCTTAGGTACTTACGTAGCACAAGCAGTTAATAGGCCATCAATGGTTAATATTGATATTTTGACATTTAGTTTACCGTTTATTTTTTAACATTTATGTTGCTCATTTTTTTGAAGAAATTATTTCTGACACCACTAACTCCGAATGCTGGATCCGCCACTGGGTAAAAGTTTAGATTATTTAAATCTAATTTTCCTTTATATTAAATAAAAAAAAACTAACGGTCAAGATAAAACTTCACACATGTATGAGTGAGATTTATTTTATTTACGGTGGTTGTTATAGTTGACAGGCACTATAAGTACATCCTGTACATAATTAATATTATTAATACTACCTCACGCTATCTAATTAATCAATGGTGTTTTAGTGAATGGAAAAACTTATAGTGGTTGTCAACCATGACAACTACCACAATGAAAACAATGTTTATTTATACATGTGTTAACTTTTATCTTCGTCATTCATTTTTTTTATTTAGTACAACATTATAAAATATATAATTTTAATTAAAAAGTTTTTTTACAAATTTTTTAAAATATTTAAATATCTTAACTCTAAGTTTTTGTCTAGTAAACGAGCATATTTTTAAAAATATTTATTTTATTTTAAAAAAAATAATTTTAAAAAATATATTTTACAATTTATATTAAATAAAAAAGCTAATGGTGGTCAAGATAAAACTTGACACATGTACGAGTAAGATTTATTTTACTTGTTTTAGATTACTATATAACAAACAAGGAGGTTGAGAACAAGAAAGTTGAGAAACCATTAACACATTCTCATTCCTATTCCCTTTATGAGTTCACGTTTTCATTGTGATTGTGAATTTTCACTTTCGGGGGCTGCTTTTTAGAGGTGTAGGATCAAGTTAGGTAAGATTTGGAAAGTTAAGAAAAGAAAAGTTAGGTAAGAAAAGTAGTGGATGTAAGTAAATGTTACATCACCTATTTCTTTATTATTTTAAAATAAATTTTGTGAGTAGAATAAAAATTTTAAATATAAATGATCTAAAAATATAGTTTTGTTCTTTTGGATGGTAAGGTAAGATAAAGTTGAGTAAGGTAAGGTAAGGATAATCATATCAAGTAAAAGAGCAAGGCATCATTCCCATTATATACCAAACAGATCGTTAACCAAACACAAATAAACCTATAAATGAGTAAGTTTTGTCCAACCCAAACCATAGTTATTAAAATCCTGATTCTGATCTACGATCCTACGATTTTATGATACAAAATCCTCGATATGATTCTAGTATTTACACACGATACACGATTCTACATGGGTTGATTCCGATCCTAACTATCCCATGGGTTCAAGTTAAGATCCCGATTTTAACAACCTTGACCCAAACTCAAAACTACTTGACTGGTTAGTTGAACGAAATAATAGTGATGTTCGTGTACCTCCATCATGTCTATCTATATCTTTATGTTTCTCTATTTTATCCATCCAAATAATTACAGGGAAAACCTATAAGTATTGTTAAGTGATGATAAGTAGGTTTGCTCGTGGAATTAAGATTTGGCGATGCGTATCATCGGAGACTTGTGCAATAGCCCAATTTCACCATTCAGTGGAAATCCCGAAAATGATAAACTCAAAACCAAAAATTCAATCAATAGGGTAGTACCTCAATCAATAGCAAAACTTGAATGCTCTAATACCAGATGGAGTGTATTGGCAATGGTGTAAGATAAGGATTGACACTTGCTTGACTTGATTCAATAAGATACCTAAAAGAGATTATTAAAAACTTGAAGTGTGTGGAAGAAACTTGCAAAATCAACTTGTATACTTGATTACCACAACAACAAATAACTTGAAACACTATAAATCACCATTGAAATGAACTTGGGATAAAGCTAATCACCACCCAAGAGCTGGACATCCCACCATGATTTGCCCAAATAAAAAGACCTAACTTAGGGGCATTCAACAGTACACTAATGAGGGTACAGAGGTCATTACAAGAGGGATTAAAGATAACAAAGAGAAATTAGAAAAAATCCAAAATCATCCAAACAGCAAGTGGCACGATTGTACCAATGGATGACACAATCATGTCATTGTCGATCACTTGCCCAGCAAACCCAAAAATGCCCAAACGAGTAGATATGGCATGATCATGCCATCTTCAATCTCTCCCAAATCCTTGAAAGGGTGCACACTTGGTATGATTGTGTATCCTTCCAGCACGATTGTGCCCGAGCTCTTGGCGAAGTTGCATAATCGACACCCTGACTTGTCAAAAGAACTGGGTTGCTTCCTCGATTGGCACAATCATGCAGGTGATATGTACGATCGTGCGACTGACTGAACACCTTCCTCTTCTTCTTTGCCTCTTCTTTCCATGCTCAAACACTAGTACCCTTTTTCACCATTGTGATTGAAGATAAAAGGTCAATATAGCCAACTTATTAGCATTGACAACGAGCTCTTCCTAGGGGCCTCATGGTCACTCGAGATCTCTTCAATTTCTAATTAATTTTGGATTATTATGATTGTTGCAATTATTAAGTTTCATGATTCCCTCGAATAGTACCATTTTCCACCATTGTGATTGAAAAGATCTCGAGGCCTTTCTCCACCTCCATGGCCTTGATTTTTTAGAGTTTCTTGGCTTGGATGAGGAAGGTGGAGAAAGACCCTTAATAATTGACTCAGGACTAAATTAGTTTCTAGTTGGCTAATTATGTAATGGAATGATGAAATGAAGGGACTGATATATGTGGATCATTTGTGGACAACAACTTCAAGTATAAGAGGGGAAAAACTCATAATAATTGCAGATCTTAGATGGTACTCTAGCGGGAGTACAACTTGCGTTGTTACTCCTTTCATCCAAGTTTACGCTAACTATTAGCCCTTGCGGAATGTTTCATCAAAGAAGCTTCTAACTTGTTGGTCAGCAGTGCCCGAATTGTATTGCCGTCATATGTTTGAAACTTGCTACATATATTTTTGATAATGTCTTCCTTCTTCTAATAATTATTTGTCTTTCTTCTTCTGTTGGGTTTTGTGGCCCATTGGATCCTCAGTGGGGTCCAGAACAAGAGAAGAATCGACAAGGTTGAAGAGACGCTGCAAGCGGCGTCTCGGCGCTACCAGCGCCTAAACTACGAAGCCGACACCACCAGGGGGCATTTGGACGCTACCAGGGGGTCAATTGGACGCTGCCAGCGTCACGTCCCGTGGCCATGAATCACATGACGCGGCCAGCGCCTAGAGGGCGCTACCAGAGTCTCCAAAGGGAATTCCGTCTGCATCGGATTTGTTTCAGGCGGTTGTAGGTTAATTATGTTTTAACCTAGTTTTCCTTCTCTCACTATTAATATAAATATTACACATGTACCTCCACCATAATCACGGCGCACGGCGTCGTCGAGTACGACGAACAATGATCGAGTTATAGAGAGTTAGAGAGGGAGAAAATATAGAGAGAGAAAAGGGTCTCACCAATATTTTCCCAAGTGTATCCCGAGAGAGAAAGATTGAGAGTTAGTAGCGAGAGAGATTTGTGTTGTAATCTCCTCTGTTGTGGATCGCATCACACCCTGTGATAGTGATCGGGTTGTACTCCTCCTTTCTCATAGTGGATTGTTTTCTATCTGTCACCGTCCGTGGGTTTTCGCCGAGTTCTTCGATTTCCCACGTAAACATTGTGTTCTTTTATCGCTCTTATTTTCGTTCCTGAATTTTGTCGTAATTTCCGTCATCTCAATTTATTTTCACTTCCGCTATTTTCTTGCTTATATTTCCCTAACAAGTGGTATCAGAACCTCAGAAGGGTATCTGAGCCTAACATCTTCCAATTATTTCCATCCTTCGCATAAAATATTTAATATTCTTCTTTACACAGATTTTAAATTTAGGAAAAAAATGTCTGCGAGTAATTTGTTTTACTTTCTTTGCAAATCCATTTTTTCACAACTTTTTGAAATATATATATAAGTGTTTCACACTCATAGAAGGTATGTATAAATATTTTTATTTAAGTGCGTTTAGTTTTTTTTTTTTTTTACTTTTTGTGTATCTCTTAAATATGAGTATAAAATAAAATTATGGTTTACATAAATGTTACAATTAGTTTATAATAGTACAATGTTTGGTGTGGTTAAGTATCTTAGTTAATGTATAATAGTATAACATTTGACGTATCTTGTTGATAGTCACTTTTATTCTTTTTTCTTAGTAGTCATATTTATTAGAAAAAGTTGTCGATGATGTCAAGAAAAGCATGTTTATATAATTTTGGTTTATTATAATGCCTTGAAATATTCTTAAAAAAATAATGTGTAAAGGAATTTGTATTAGCATGCAAAGTAGTTTTTGTTAGTGTGCAAAATAGTATGTTCTAGTGAACAGAATAGTCTTTGTTAGTATGCAACAGAGTTTTTATTAGTGTGTAAATGAGTCTATGTTAGCGACTTAGCGTGCAAATGAGTCTATCAGTGTGCAAATGAGTTTTGCTAGTGTACAAATGAGTATGTGAATGAGTTTTTGCTAGTATATAAAAGAATCTATGTTAGTGTACAAAAGACTATTTGTTAGTGTGCGAATGAGTTTTTCCTAGTGTGCATATGTGTCTATGTCAGTGTGCAAAAAAAATCTTTGTTAGTGTGCAAAAGAGTTTTTGTTAGTGTGCAAATGAATCTATGCTAGTGTGCATATGAGTTTTTGCAACTATGCAAAGTAATATGTGCTTAAATACAAATGAGTCTTTGTTAGTGTGCAAAGCAATTGACGCTAGAGTGCGATTAATTACACAATTTAGGCTAGTGTGTAATAGGAATATATGCTAGTGTGTAAATAAGTCTATACTAGTGTACGATTGAATACATAATAGTGTGTGAAAAAGATATTGATAAAGTATGTAAAGGAGTTTGTGATGGTGAGTAAAAAAGGTTATGCTAGTGTGTAAAGGAACTTGTGCCAGTGTGCAAAGCAAGTTATGTTAGTGTGCAAAGGGGTCTGTTATATTGTGCGAAAAAAAATATTACACAAAACTGTGAAACGATTTTTGTCCATCAAAGAACCTCAAAGTCAATAAAATAATGTATAATTGAGTTTTTTAACAATATTGTGATAAAAATTAATACAATATAATTTTTTATAACTAATTTAAATATATAGAATGCATTAAAAGATAAAGAATAGTAATTTCTTAAACAATCTAAATGATTATTAAACCTAATTTTGAATCAATTACAATATACTAAAATCTTAAAAGAGGAAAAAAAATCATAATATAGTTGGATGGCAAACTCACTAAAGAAATAAATTTAAGAAAATGTCAAAAAGTATGAGAATAAAACTGAATATTTGATCAACATATAAAGAAATATATGTACGAAAATCATAAAAATAGTCAAGCACTTGAAGGGATTCAAACCCCTAACTCTAGTGAAAAATCTCCTAGCATTACCAATGAGCTATGTACCAATCACAAATTTATTTCTTGTGCGGTGCACTTATCTCTTTCATACCACAGTGGGAGTAAGGAGACAAAGCATACTGGCGGGGGAGTCCGTAAAATTTTTCGTAATAATTGAGCCACGACTATGCAGTCTAAACAAATTGGATATCTGGTGGGTTATAAAGCAGATGGCTCTCCCAACGTCCTTCAAGCTCTATACATGTCGGTTTTTGAACGCCTCTTTGTTAAGTTGGTTGTACATAGACCTGTTCAACAGTTGGGTCGGGTCAGTCGGGTCGGAAGCTTCTAACCCGTTGGCCCGAGCCCAACCCAGCCTGACATTCGGGCCAGGTGCCCTCAGCCCGCGCCCTGACCCTGCAGGTCACGGGACAGGTCAACGGGCCAACAACTATATAATATGTATTTTTTACTATACAAAAAACATAAAAGTTTACGCATTTAGTTTACGTATTTAGTCGGGTTATCGGGTCGGGTCGGATCGAGTCACAAAAAATAGAACCTAATCAAGGATTTTTTTTTAAAGTTAATGTATTTAGTCGGGTCGTCGGGCCGGGCCGGATCAGGTCACAAAAAATAAAACCTAATCTAGGATTTTTTTTTAAAAATTTTAATGCATTTAGTCGGGTCATCGGGTCGGGTCATAAACCCTTGGCCCAAGCCCAGCCCGCCCCGACCTTACTTCGGGACCCCGACTTTTTCGGGTCAGGCCGAGTCATCGACTAAAATTGTGACATTGACCCACACTTTTTTGGGCCAAACAGGTCCCAGGCTCATTAAACAGGTCTAGTTGTACATTATTATTGCTCCAACATCATATCATATATATATATATAAAACTGGGTACAAAGGACAATGGTGGAATTTGTGTGATTTTATAAGGGTATTTTTGGAAAACATTATATTTCTGGGTACAAAGGACGGGGTTGGAATTTGTGTGATTTAGTGAGGGTATTTTTGGAAAATTATAATTATTATTATTTGCTTTTTTCTGAAAAAAGTCTTTAAATATTCATGGATCATCATTATTGGGAGTAAATGTTTTATTTTTCCTTTTTTTAAACAAACAAAATATTATAAATATGATTAACTCTGATTTAAAATTTCGAATGCCGCATGTTATGAATTGTAACCGCAATTTTGAGTTAATTAAAATGACTCACCCTTTCCTCACTCTCTCTTTAATTGCTGATTACGTTTTTCAAGGTGTTTAAAATTTGGTCATTTGATTTTTATAACGGTTATGCTCCATTGATTATGATATTCATTATTAATTTTGTTATTAATCCTTTATTTGTCTTTTCTCTCCTTCAACTAAGACTCATTGCATTTTCTTATAAATACCAACTTATGAGACATTGCACATTTGCATTGAGTAAGGTATCCTCATCACTCACAATTTATATTAGCACAATCTTTTTTTCTTAGTTGATTTTCAAAGATATATAAGCAAAAACATAGAAGTCTTTGAAATTTAATTTATAAAAAAGGGAAGTGTTGTTAGAATATATACTTCTTAAATACACTATCGGCTTTTTTGTTGCATTCTAACTTTTTATAGTGCGAATTTTGATGACATGCAGGGTATAGAAGTATGCTTGACGACTTCAAAAATTTGTACACAAATTAGGAGATGATTATATGATTTGTATCTATGATATCTTACTAGCACAATATTTGGATTTTCTCCTCAGATATAACCATATGGTGAGTTTCTTTTAACTATTCATAAATCAAATTACCTTTATTCATGAACAGATTCTTTTTTGGTGTAAATTAATTAGTTACTTGATAATATGCAAGTATAGAATTTTAGTTAATGGCTTCAAAAATTAATTTATTAATTCCTTTTTGGTATATTAATTAATCACCTCATAATATGTAATTATGGAATTTCGGTTGATGACTAAAGAAAACTAATAAATTACAAGGTAACTGTATCACAAATATATTACCAACGTCGTAGGAGACTTTTGCCTTTTAATGTAATTCTATGGCAATTTTAGATTCAATTATTTATAAACCAAACCAACTCGATCCATAAAAAATGTGTTAATATCAAAAATATGTTAATATAAAAGGACCACTTATGCTATTTAAAAAAATATTTAGACTTTGCACAGAGTAATAGGAGAGAAAATTAATTTCATATGTTAGGGTGATAATATGTGGCTTTTAAAGTGATATTATCTTTGAAAAGACATTATATTAAATTCATTTACATTTTTTTGGAGGGAGATATAGCATTTGACTCATGTTTGTAGCAACGTTTGCCATGCATTGGCTTTCAATCAACTTTGACTTTCATAAAATGTCTTTCAAATTTTTGTTTAAGATACAACATATAACCTAATTTCTGTTCCAAACAAATTATTGTTTTTTCTGTTCTCCTTTTCAATTACAAAGATATTAATATCAAGTTTAAATTTTATAAAATAATTATTAATTATTAATAGTAAATGTTGTAAGTTACAAAATAAGTTAATATATTTTAAGTTACAAATAGAGTTAATGTATTCAAATTAAATTTTGTAACCTATGGATATTATGTCTTCATGGATGTCCATTGATATCTCTAACGATTTGTGTATAAATCCCCTAAAAAAATGGTGTATAAATGGTTGGATCAATTGTTTGTGACAACCTACTCATTTAGCATAAAAATATATTCTTTGTCCTTTCAATACAATTATCATATCGAATCTAAGGTTTTTTTTTCAAACTTGAGTATTAGTTTTGCTGTTGTTAGATTAATAAGATTGATAATTATACATTTCATTTTACTATTTTGCAGTAATTGTCACAATGTATGAAGAAGGCAAATCTATTTTGAAGGTTGAAACGTGTTTGGCTCATGAGCTTCTACTTTCAATTTGGGTGTCTTCACTTGCTTTAAAGAGTGAGTTTGTATTTTCATTTCGATCATTTTAAGATTTATCAACTTTGTTCCACTAACTATTATGTAGATTTGTTTTATATCATGAAGTTATGTATTACTTCGAACTAAAAAAAAAGTTATGTTTTAATTGCCACTACATATGTAAATATGTTAAAATTTTGTTTGTGTTTTCACTTAAACTACATGCATTGTTGTTTAGATGCTTGGATTATTGCGATTTTACATTTAGTTAATGTAATGAAACTGCATGTTAATATTGATTGAAAAGAATTGATACATATGAAATATTATGAACTAAATTTTAGGTGTCATATATTAATAATTGATTGACACGTTAAAATTTGTCACATTTTCGGTTTTACAAAATCATATGCATATATATTGTCATAGTAATATAATATAGCTATTAATTTATGTATGTATTTAAATGTCAATTAAAGATTGAACATAATGGTCAATTTTATTGAGAAGCAAAATGATAAGCAACATTGTAACGTTTGGTTCTAATGGATTTTAATTTATTTGTCTTAACAAATTCAAAATAACATTGTAATATATTTATATTTTTATTTTAGTTACAACTTAATTTAGTTTAGCTACTTTAGTTTAATATAAACATCTTATCATCTTAGTAAGCATTTTCATACTTATATAAATAGAGGTGTTTATAATTTTAAAAAATATTTATTTATTTATTTAATCTTCTGCTTCATTTTAATTACCACCATTTTCTATCATCATTTGAAAACTTTTAACCTTAAGTGTTCAACTTCTTCCTCCATATGTATCGTAATATATGTAATATAGTCAAACTTGCTTTATTAACGATCACAATTAATATGTTTGAGTTGATGATTAAAATGCTTGGTACAATTTTCTAACAATAGAATCACAATAATTGACATCCTTTCATATATTAACTCAATTTTATATTTCTTCGCTTTCGTCTATGTGGGATATGTTGGTAAAGTAATATCTAATATAGCTCCTACATTTCATCTATTAAATAGCCTATCATTTTTTTAATTAAATTTTAAAGTTATAACCAATTATTGTTATATATATTCCCTAGATTTCATCTATTAAATAGCATATCATTTTTTTTATTAAATTTTAAAATTATAACCCATGAATTATTTTCTATTTATACATACTCTATCTATTTAATTATTTAGTTTTGTGTAGACAATTGTTCATTAAGCAGTTTAAGTTGTTATTTTTGTTACTCAATAATTTTCCTAAAATTTCTATCTTTTTTCCTATCTACCAATGATCACTTGTTCTACTTAAAGTAATTTCTAAACTTTTTTCAAAAATTTTTTTTCTAAACTATTAATTTAATTGTTGGCTAATAAGACTATCAAAGAGTTTTTAATTAAAAAAAAATCAAAGAGTTCAATGTCATAAGTTTTTTTTTTTTTGAGGTACAATGTCATAAGTTGTCATTAACGTACTGTATATTCTACTTCAATTCATATATATGCATTATGAACAATTTATATGAATAATCATACCATCAATCTATGAATTGTTAATGTTTACTTCATTTATTTTTTTTGAAAAAAGAGAGGAACTATTGCTTTAGAATTTTTAAATAATGTAATTCCTAACTTCTTAGCTAATGAGGCTAATAAAACTGCATTAATTTGTAATAACATAAGTATACATTCATTTGAGAGGGATTTATGTATTAAAATTAAAAAACAATTGTAAAATTAGTTATGAGTTTAAATGATGTTGACAAAAATATTCAAATTTCCATTAAATAAAGAAAGAACATATTTTTAAAAACGTACAAGCTATAACAAATTTATCATACAAATAATTTTAACAAAAAAAAAGATGGATCTAATAGTGTCCCGTGCAACGCACGGGTCAGAAGACTAGTTAAATTATACTTTCCGCTTTTTATCTTGTAGATGGGAAACTGAAACGAAACGAACGAGGATGAGAAATTCACAAGGGATAGATGGAGGAAGAGATTACCTTTTTTAGTTACTCATGAATGCGATAAAAATTGTTGAATAAAATTTTACTTATTACCTCACAAGAAGCAATTTTATCTTCTAGGCAAAGCCTTCTAAAATTCAGAATTAGTAGCATTGGAAACCCTCAGTTGAAGTTTAAGAAACACACTCATAATTTTCAGGGTTACTTCCCAAAACAAAATCCACATGTATGAAAGAACAATAATATTATAGGATAAGATCCTCACCAAGTCAGTAATTAGACTTATATTGGTTAGATGGGAATGAACTTTACTTATGTCCCGGGGTAGTCGCAGAGTCAGTAGATGACCAAGCTATACCCACCTATTTTGAATATAATCCCTAATTATTAAAAATGTCACTGTTGCTTTCCTATCTTGAATTCCCAATTTTCCATCAATGTTAGGATTAATTAATTATTTTTCATACTGGGATTGTAAATCTGGGATTGATTAAGTTGTCATAACGTTGTGTGGTTTTAGAGGTTCTTCGTCAAAATAGACAAATTATACTGACACACACAAAAAAAAGAAAACTTTCCTAACAAAATAAGGATTTTTAACAAACACCTTGCAAGCAACCTGCACGGGACACGAATAAACCACACGTACTGTTGAAAATATTACCGAACCACACGCGTTATTGAAAATATTACTGAGATTTTTTTTTGAGGAAAAATATCACTGAGATTATATTTAAAAGAATAAAGAAAAAACAACAATGAAAAATAAAAAGAATAGTACATATGAAAAAAAGGAACAGAAAAAAAGTCATCAATGCCATCATACACGTATACATTAATGCATAGACATTAATATTACATGATTTTTATAAAAAAATTTAAATAGAATCAATTATAGATTTCCCAAAATACCCTCATTGGAATCAACATATTTCGACCTCACCCATTGTACCCAGAAATATATATATATATATATATATATATATATATATATATATATATATATATATATATATATGATGTTTTCTGAAAACTTGACCTCTACTTCTTCAATCAAGATTAAATATCCTTTGGGTTTCTAATTAAGTCAAAACTCATTTCTCCAAATCCTTAATTACCTCTTATTTCTAAAAGTATTCAAGCTTTTGCTATTACTAGCGGAAACAAGCGCCCGTTGGGCACTGTTGATTTGAAAGGTAAATATTATTACAAGTATTGAATTGTATGTCGAAAACATAGGACACATGCTCATCACAAGACTTAGGAAGATGACAAGTTACATAGAGATTGATGTATAATGGGATCAAAGATTAGATCTTGATCAATTACACGTCAATGAGAGACGTCCAACTAATCTAGGGTTAGGGTACTTCACGTGAGGATGAGGGTTTGGGAGAGAGAAATCACGTGAAAGACAGGATCTTTGAAAGAGGCAATTTGTGACGTGAGGTCTTTATGAGAGAGCATATGAAAAAGATGGAATCTTTGAGAGGAGAGAGAGGGATGGACGATTGTTTGAGAGAGTTGTATGAGGGTTGATGTGAGGAGGTTTTGTGACAGGGAGAGAGTATGAGTTGACGTTGGGAGAGAGGAAGGATGAGAGAGTATTTTGTGATTTTGACAGCCTTACGGTTTATCTAACTAAAAGGATAGGAAGATAAAGGGATAGTTCAAGGGATCAAACTTGATACAGAAACACCATAAGATGAAACCCTGGGGCTACCTGTTCTTCCACCTAGTTACAGAAACACCTTCTAGGTTTTAGAAACAAGCTCTTCCTTACCACTTGATTTGCCAAATCAAGATACAATAGAAGAGATCAACGAGGTTCTCACGAAACACTCAAGGGGTAAGCTAAAAGCTGTGTTGTATTCATAATTCAAAATGGGGTTGTATGAAACGATTATAAGCCTAGCTATTTTTAATAGACTCAGTCCTAGACAACCTAGGACTCCTAACTTGGCGAGCAAGCCAAGGACTCCTACTAGATGACGCCAATCTATCCTTCTCCTCCTAGGATTTGTATTCCTAATCCTAAGGGGAATTGGTTACAACCATATTAATCCTTCTAGGACTTGACTTTCCTAATTCAAGATGGATTAGTTACAAAATAAGTCATCCCTATCTAGGATTATAACAACTTGGTGCCTAAGACACATATCACACGCCTACTTGGTTCTTCTAGAACCTTCTAGACCCTTCTAGACTAATCTAGACTCCTATAACTTGATGTCCAAGTTTATATATATTACTTGGCATCTCACACAACTAGAAATAATAAAAACACAATATAAAACTCACTAATGATAACTAAATGCTCAAATGTGAAGTTTAAATTCAAAAGGCCAAAACTGTGAACTTTAGACTGAAATGGTCAAAACTGTGAAATTCACTTTGGGCTTGGGACTTGGGCCTTGGACGTGTGCTTGACGCGGATTTGACCCCATTAGGATGTTTGGACATCCTCTAGGAACAAAAAGCATTCCATATGGGTTGGCCTTTGGGCCGCCACCTTGAATCCTTCTTCCTTGGCCCTCTTCACCTCCTTGTAGTTGAGTTGAATCTCCTTTGTTGGGTCTAGGCTGGATGGATTTCTTTCATTAAGGACCCTATCTATTTCCTTGTGTTTCCCTTGGGCCTCCTTGGTTGGACTTGGGGAACTTGGCGTGGGCCGATTTATATCATTCTCCCCTTGTTGAAAACAGTTTGTCCTCAAACTTGGAGGGTCACCTTCTCCAACCTTTTCCAGAACTTCACTTGGTCCATTAGCCTTCTTTACGTGAATTAGGGCCTCCACAACAGATGGGAGATGAAGGACATGATCCTTCACGTAAACTATGGTCTCCTCAGTAGATCGGAGTTGAAAGATTTGATCTGTCTCACTTTTGCTATGCGTAAATGTGTCATCAACACACTTGCTAACGAGGGACTTCAAAACTTGATTCATTAGTCTCATAACAGTAAAGAGAGCATTAGTTAGACCACAGAGTGTGACTAACCATACATAAAGACTTCCTTTTGTTTTGATAGCAGAGTCCCCTTCTTGAATACGAATCTTTGCCTTTGATACCCTTATACCCCTTGCTTGAAGATCATCTTGCCTTTGATCCTTTAGAGGATCACTAGGGTTCACGTTGGGGGCAATCTCGGGTGGGTGATGAGAGGTTGGTGGTTGTCGTGGCAAGGGCTCTCTTCGGTGGGCCTTTTGCAGCTAGGGTTTGTGTTTACGCTCGAGGGAATGATCTCCTTATGGGTTTGAGGACGACTTGGGGCGTATTTGATGGTGCCTTTGTGGATGGCGTTTGGGAGGGAGTTTGGCTCTTTTGTGAAGTGTAGGGTTGGGGTGAGTAGGGTGTTCTTTGTGAAGTAGGGTTTCTACTTGTTGCCTCCTTTCCCCTTCTTTTTCTTTGTTGTTCCACTTTGTTAGCCAAAGTACTTAATTCGTCAAGAGTATCATAAGGTTGAAGCTCCACCACATACCTTATGCTTTCGTTCAGTCCAGCTAGATACCTCACAAGGGTTTGAGGTTCATCTTCTTTCAGATCACACCTCCACAGTAGATGTTCGAATTCCTTAATGTATTCTTCGACACTTTTGCTCCCTTGGGAGAGTTGTTGAAGCTTGAAGTAATTATCTTTGAAGTAGCTCACAGGAAGAAACTTAGAGTGAAGTTTCTTCTTCATCTTTTCTCAAGTTTTGATCTTTTCTTTCCCAACATGTTGCCTCTTCTTTTGTAGATTAGTCCACCATATACTAGCATGTTTTCGCAGTTTAAGAGCAATATATTTGACCTTCTTCTCATCAGGAACATCTTTTAGGTCAAAGACTCTTTCAACAGTTTGAATCCAATCTAGAAAGACTTCAGGGTCAAGATTACCTTCGAATTCAGGAATATACGCCTTAAAGTCGAGCCTTTCTTCTCTTTGTTCACGCCTGGAACGACGTGGTCTCCTAGTTGAGCTCATGGATTGCTCAGCTTCGCTATGACTCTTGTAGGAGTCCTCCTCTTCAGGTTCTCCAAGCGTTCTGAATTGCATGTTCATGTACCGTTTCAACTGATCGGTAAGATAAGCCACTTTTGCTTCCAATTCAGCTTTCTTCTGCAGTAGTTGCTCATTAGTAGTACTGTCGTCGTTGCTTTTGCTACCAGAAGCCATGAGTTTGGATGGATGGTGGTTTCGTGACTTTGGGGATGGATGGGAATATGTTTCATCGTTTTTGTGGGGTTTAGGGTTGCACAGAAGAAACCTAAGCTCTGATACCACTTTTGTGATTTTGATTGGGATCAAAGATTAGATCTTGATCAATTACACATCAATGAGAGACGTGCAACCAATCTAGGGTTAGGGTACTTCAGTGAGGATGAGGGTTTGGGAGAGAGAAATCACGTGAAAGACAGGATCTTTGAGAGAGGCAATTTGTGACGTGAGGTCTTTGTGAGAGAGAGTATGACAAAGGTGGAATCTTTGAGAGGAGAGAGAGGGATGGACGATTGTTTGAGAGAGTTGTATGAGGGTTGACGTGAGGAGATTTTGTGACAGGGAGAGATTATGATTTGGCGTTGGGAGAGAGGAAGGATGAGAGAGTATTTTGTGATTTTGATAGCCTTACGGTTTATCTAACTAAAAGGATAGAAAGATAAAGGGATAGTGCAAGGGATCTAACTTGATACAGAAACACGACAAGATGAAACCCTAAGGCTACTTGTTCTTTCACCTAGTTACAGAAACACCTTCTAGGTTTCAGAAACAAGTTCTTTCTCACCACTTGATTTGCCAAATCAAGATACAATAGAAGAGATCAACGAGGTTCTCACGAAACACTCAAGGGTAGAGCTGGTAAAAATTCGGGTCCGGGTAAATTCGGGTCGGACAAATTCGGACAATGTCAAAATTCGGACGAGAAATTCATGTCCGGACCCGATTTTATTTCGGGTCAAACCGGGTCGGACAATTCGGACGATGCTAAAATCGGGTTCAGACAATATAAAAAAGAGAAATTTTATGTCCGAATATTTGGTCAATATAAAAATTCGGACGGAAAATCTATGTCCAGACCCGGTTTTTTCCGGGTCGGACAATTCGGGTAATCCGGGTCGGACAAAATTTTGCCAGCTCTACTCAAGGGGTAAGCTAAAAGCTTGATTGTATTCATAATTCAAAACGGGGTTGTTTGAAACGATTACAAGCCTAGCTATTTATAATAGACTCAGTCCTAGACAACCTAGGACTCCTAACTTGGCGTGCAAGCCAAGGACTCCTACTAGATGACGCCAATTTATCCTTCTCCTCCTAGGATTTGTATTCCTAATCCTAAGGGGAATTTGGTTACAACCATATTAATCCTTCTAGGACTTGACTTTCCTAATTCAAGATGGATTAGTTACAAAATAAGTCATCCCTATCTAGGATTATAACAACTTGGTGCCTAAGACACATATCACACGCCTACTTGGTTCTTCTAGAACCTTCTAGACCCTTCTAGACTAATCTAGACTCCTATAACTTGATGTCCAAGTTTATATATATTACTTGGCATCTCACACAACTAGAAATAATAATAATACAATATAAAACTCACTAATGATAACTAAATGCTCAAATGTGAAGTTTAAATCCAAAAGGCCAAAACTGTGAACTTTAGACTGAAATGGTCAAAACTGTGAAATTCACTTTGGGCTTGGAATTTGGGCCTTGGACGTGTGCTTGACGTGGATTTGAGCCCATTAGGATGTTTGGACATCCTATTGGAACAAAGAGCAGTCCATATGAGTTGGCCTTTAAGCTTCCACCTTGAATCCTTCTTCCTTGGCCCTCTTCATCTCCTTGTAGTTGAGCTGAATCTCCTTTGTTGGGTCTGGGCTAGATGGATTTCTTTCATTAAGGACTCTTTCTATTTCCTTGTTTTTCCCTTGGGCCTCCTTGGGTTGACTTGGGGAACTTGGCGTGGGCCGATTTACATCAGAGATGTATACAATAAGTCAGCTAGCAACAATAATCCCAGAATCTAGAGTTCTTCAAGTGAGCTTTTATCTCTGTCATGGCTAATTGTGTGATCTTCCACGTAAGATTGTCTCTGTTTGACGCTAAACTACGCCACTTCCTGTCTCCAAAGACAGACTCAATTTGCCTGAAAGTGTGATTTCCCAAAACTAATGGAAAAAGCTAAGTCACAGCTGACTCTAGCAATGGAGGCTAACATTAGTTCATATTCAATTCCATTGATTGAGCATGGCAGCGATAACAAGCAGCTTGGCATAAAAGGCGACCATACACCCCACAAAGATGACTAAAATAGCTACTGCAATAAAAGCAAAAGCTTTTGAATATCAAACCAACCTTTAGCCTTCATATCAAGACACTTTTCCTGCAGAGGCATTACCCTAAATTTGGTGCTAATATTTCTAGATATCAAAAGTAATCTTATCAATATATTACAATCAAATAGTATCTAGTTAAGAGTCTTCAGCTCCGACACTGATGCTCAAGATTCTGTGAACTAAGAAAAACACAACTTAAGAGTGATGGTATTGAGATAACTTGTTTGAAAAAGAATGGCATGGCTACATAGAGTCATCAAATCATTCACTAATACAAGAAATCAATACGCCCTTGCATTCCACCGTTGTCATAACAAATGTAAAGATTGATTTCTAGTCTCTCAATTCACGGTTAGAAGACCATTAAGCCAGTGGCGGATCCAGACCATTAATTTAGGGGTGTCCAATATACTTGTTATTACATAAACGCTTTTGAAAATAAAATAATAAAAATTTAAATAAATAGCAATAAAAATAAAAATAAAAATGAATATGAAATAACATATTCACAAGTTTAACAAAATTTCACATCATCATATAAATATGTCCACCAAATAAATTGAAATTTCACATTAACCAGATATTTTTATCTTAAACTTATATTGATACTTAATTACCCAATTCATTGGCTTACACTTTTTGTTTATAAAAAAGTAATTTGATACTCCCTCCGTCCTAATTAGTTTGTCCAGTTTGTTTCTTCGCGGTCTTCGATTCAACACTTTGATCGTTAATTTTAGGTTTTATCTTAGCAAGACTAATAATATTGTATTCAGGTAAAAATATTTTTCATCACAAATCTAACAGTGGTAGTCTTGTAATAATTCAACATATAATTTAATAAATTAACGATCAAAATTTGAAATTTTTGACCTAATTAGTCATCGTGGACAATTTATTTGGGACAGAGGGAATAATATTTTATGGTTTTTGAGTTGCTGCTAAATTGGTCACCCTTTTATGTTTTTTGAGATTTTTTTATGGTGTCCACTTGCTCCAATTAAAAAAATTTCTTCCAAATAACATTGGAGAATCACAATTTTTTTTTTGGTTAAGGGTGTCCGCGGACACCCCTAAGTTAGATACATATCCGCCCCTGCATTAAGCTGAAAATTGCAAGGGAACACACATGTCTTCAGAAAGAAGTGACAAATAAATATAGTTTTGAGAACTTTGAATTAAAAAAAATTCTATTGATTAACTTACTTGAAAAGAAGAAATCAACATAGTACCACATGGCAAAGCAATTGCTGCAATATAAGGACCTTGAGCCTGTTTGGAGAGATTTCAGGAATGAGATAGGAATGGAATTAGAATCCTGGAGGGTTGGGAATGGAATTAGAATCATGGAGTGAAGTTGTTTAGAGAAAAACTGGAATGGAATCTAATTCTATTCCCACTGTTTGGTGAGTAGTTATGGAATGGAATTAAGTCTGTTTTTATTTTTTACTCATTATATGTATTATAGGATATATTATTGTGAAACAATTTGATATTTTGATTAATTGTAATTAATTTTTTCAATTTTTAATAGTTAATCATTATAATACATACTTTTTGAGCTTTTAATTTTTATTTGTACTATGAAATATATTTGTGATTAATAATTAACAATTGTAATGATTTTTAATTGTATATATATAATGGAGTTTTGTTATTACTATGTAGCCAAGATAATAATTTTTATTTGTTTAATTATAATACATTTATATTTATCAATTGACCTACATAAAGTAACATATATGTAAATAATATCTTACATTACATAAAACATGACATCTAAAAACAAATTACATCACCAAAATATTTCCATGTTCACCTTGCAATTACACCACCAAAATATTTCACTCTCTTAAGGTTCATGTTCACCTTGCAATTACACCACCAAAATATCAAAATCATCATAAGTTTCATGTTCACCTTGCATTACACCACCAAAATATTTCACTATCTTAACAGCAAAGCTAGTCTGCTATTGATAACATAGCTTGTCCTAATGAGATGGGTATATATTTGAATGAATAAGGCTAAGGAGGAACTGGCGGCAAGGTTATTATCATTAGATCTCAACACTTTAAATGCCTGAACTGCTTCAACTTGTGTGAGCTCGGGGACTTGCATAATGTCATGTTGCAACCTCTTCTTTTTCTCCTTGATGTCTTTTTCTTCATCAATAATCATTTGCTCATGTTCTTTAGTAACAACAAATGTACTTACAATTGTTTCCAGATGAGCATGCATACCACCAATAGCGTTAATCATATTGTTAGAAGCATAAGATATTGTGGAAGATAAGTCGATAACCTCCAGTACTTTTCTTTTACCCCTGCTTGTTGAACCTTTTTCTTTCCTTGATTTCTTTGTAGCTTGAGGGGATGGTTGCGCTGAATGAACAGACTCATCGTCCTCAATATCTTCATTGCCATCTTTGTCAAGATCAACGACCTCATCATTGTTGCGCAAGCCAGTCACAGCTTCCTGGAAATCCTCAGTATTACCTCCATTAGCTCTATCAGCACCAAAAACCTTCTCCAGCTCATCAAAATATGGAAAAGGAGTTCTCCATAATCCTTTTGCAGCTTTGTGATCCTACAAAACAACACAAAATATTAACTCATTGTAAAACAGAAGACTAAAATGTACCAAAAGTATATTTTACCTTAATAAACTCATCATAGGATTGTCTTTCACACATAATCGTTTTGGTGGCGTCATTCCAAGTAAACCCTGATATTCGAAGCATCTCACAGATCACATTATACTTATCCCTAAACCATTTCGTCTTAGATTCAATATGAGGGGTCACCTTAAACCCACTTCCAGGCAACTTTTCTTGCATCATGCTCTCTAACTTTGTCAAATATCCTCCCTTGAAGTTTCCATCTGATGTATATTTGATAGCCATATACATCAAGGTTATCAAGGAAGACATCAAATACACATCATGGGAACCAAATACAAGCTTATATGGAAGAAGAGCTTCAATCACTCTCATCACTCTCGATAATGAATGACTTCATCAAGTACAATGCGATACTTTGTTCTATATCTCAAGATCCATGAAGCTATTGGATAGACGTCTTGGAGCAAAATCTAGATCATTCAAAAAGCTTTCTAATGGCTTTTGAATCTTGGAAATTGAAGAAGAATTGAGCAAGATATCAATGTTTCTTTCTAGCTATGTACATTTTGATTCTTTATGATGTAATATTTGTAATAGATGATGTAAGCTAGAAATCCTTGTATTCTTGATGTAATGCACGCCTAAGGGGTCCTAGAGTACTATAAATAGACCCTTTGGGAGGCCTTTGTATTCATTCAAATCATTCACAAAAATAATACAAAGTAAACATCTAAAGGCATCATGCTTTTGTGTTCTCTCTAGCATTTGCTAGAATCGTTTCTTCTTGAGGGAAGAATCGTTCCAAATCTCTTCTTCTATTCCTTGCTTGGCTAGCTTGGTTGGTGATAGGAAGAGTTGAAGATCTTCTTGAAGTGGTGTGTCTATATCTTCAAGAGTTCTCAAGCCATATCAAATTCTGTCGTTCGTTCATCTCAATCATCATTGGTACATTCCATTGAATCTTTTCAATTTCTATCTCGTTTTTACCCTTTCGTTTGATCCTTAAGAACTTAGAGAGGAAGATTCTTATCTTTGTTCATAAAGATCCTGATTTTCGTGTGTAATGAGATCTCTTTGATCCCATTATACATCAAAAGTGGTATCAAAGCTTAGGAGATTGTTTTTCTTAGTTCTTGCACCATCTTTCTACAATCTTTCCATCACAAATCCATCCCCCACAATCCTCCATTATACGTCCCCCACAAAACTCCACAAAGAACCCCAAAACCAAACACATTCCCTCACAAAACCATAGCCAAACACAAAACCCCCATGTCTCCTACACCCAAAACCCCAAAACCGTGAGTCTTGAAGGATCTTTTTTGCCAAGATTGATTCTAAATGGCTAGTACAAGCTCTCCAACTAAGTCACCCACGAATTCCCAATAGGATGTAGAATTGATGAAGCAACAGATCGCCTATCTCACCAACCAATTGAAGAGATACATGCATCTCCAACATGGGGTGATCCGTGAAGATAATGAATCTCATGATGAAGAAGAGGACATAAAAAGTAGACGTCCAAGAAGGGAGGAAAGATTTGATTTCAAGGTGGAGATTCCGGAGTTTGATGGTAATCTTGACCCTTAAAACTTTTTAGATTGGATGCAAACTATTGAAAGAGTTCTTGATCTTAAAGAAGTACATGATGAAAAGAAAGTGAAGTATGTGGCCCGAAATTTGCGCAAGCATGCGTCCATTTGGTGGACAAATCTACAAAAGAAGAGGCAAGCTAAGGGCAAGGACAAGATTCGGACATGGAGCAAGATGAAAAGCAAGTTGCAAGGAAAGTTTCTACCACCAAGTTATCTCCAAGATAACTACTACAAGTTGCAACGATTGGTTCAAGGAAGTAGAACCGTCGAGGAGTATACAAAAGAGTTTGAGCACCTACTTTGGCGTTGTGATCTCCAAGAGAATGAACCTCAAACTTTGGTACGTTATATGTTTGGTCTTAATGATTGGATTCGTAATATTGTTGAATTACATTCCTATCAATCTTTGGATGAATTGAGTTCTTTGGCCTTGAAAGTTGAAAGGCAAAGAAAAGAAAGGGGAAAAGAGACCATGACAAAGTACCAAACATCCTATAAACAATCCCCACCTACACGTCCATACAATCCACAACAAAGACCCTCAATACCTACAAAACAACCCTACAACAAAGCACCACAAAATCAACCCCCATCCATCCCTAAACCCCACGTCCAAGAAACCAAACCATTAGCCCCAAGAAGATGATTTCGTTGCCAAGGATTAGGTCACTATGCTTCGGAGTGTCCTAACAAAAGAGTTGTATCTTTGGTTGAATATCAAAGTGTTTTATATGTTGAGCCGGAGTGTAATGAAAGTGAAAATGAAGAGGAGGTTGATGAGACCATTGGCGCAAATGAGGAAAGTGTAGAAGAAGCGGATGAAGGAGAAATGTTGGTAGTAAGAAGAGCTTTAAGTGTTGCTTGTGTACCAAACGAGCAAGAACAAAGGGAGAACATATTCCATTCAAGGTGTACTATTCAAGGCAAAGTTTGTTCTCTAATCATAGATGGAGGAAGTTGCACTAATGCCGCTTCAACAACCATGGTGAATAAGCTACAATTGGAGGTTAGTCCACACCCATTCCCTACACAACCAAGACCACCCATATCTCCCACACAGTTCCACGCCAAAAGCACCACAAAACAGCCCCAAACCCTCCCCAAACCTACTATCCAAGAACCAAAAACCCTTTTCCAAAGGAGATGTTGTCATTGCCAAAGTTTAGGTCTGTAAAACCCCGAAAAATCCAAAGATGTTGACCGTGACGTCGTTAGTAAATTAGGTTTGACTTCGTTATTTATTATTATTCGTTTGTGTTTATTTTTGCTAACACTTGAGCTCGTAGAATCGTGAGGGACTAACAAGGGTATATCAGTAATTTCGTGGGTTTAGTATCATTAGTTTTACTCTATTATTATTAGTATTACTATTAATATTATTGTGTTATATGAATAATTATGTGAATATTATTTGCTATGTGATTACTATTAATAATATTATTATTGGTATTATTATTATTATTACTATTATTTATTATTATTAGTTTGTTTTTAGAAAAATCAAATTTTAGTGTTGGGTTGGGTTAGGATTAGGAGTAATATTAGTTGGGCCTTAATTATTAGATTAGTATAAAAACTAAGCTTCTCTGTCAAAACCCTAATCTCCTCTCAAACCAAACCCTAACCCTAGTCTCTCTCTCCCTCCCTGCTCTCCCTCTCTGCCGTCCACCACGACACCACCGCAGCCACCACCGCACAGCCGCACCGACCACCCAACACCACCGCAGCCTCTGCCGTCCGCCGTGGTGTCGCCGGAGACCGCCCAGCCACCACCGTTGCCCAGCCCTCTCCCTTCTCTCTCTCTTTTCTCTCCTTCCCTCTCTTCCCTCTTGTCCTTGCGTCGACCTTGCTCCGCCACCAGAACAGACGCCGCCACGGCCCTCTGCAGTCGCCACGACATCATCAATCGTCGTCCCTTCCGCCGCCGACCACCGCACGCTACCCAGAACAAGGAAGACAGACCGTTCGCTACCGTCGTTGGTTGTGGTGCAATAACCAACTCCCGACCCCGCTGCTCGACGCTGTTACGGACACCTCTCGACCGGCCGCCCTACCGTTGTCGCACCTCTAGTCGCCGGAAAAAAAAACCGCCGCCCTAAACCCAACTTAAACCCTAATCTGTTCTTGAAATCTTCTTCTTGTTTTTGTTTATCTTTTATTGTAATTATTATTATTATTATTATTATTATTATTATTATTATTATTATTTCTTGTTTTAAATCTTATAATTTGGGTAATTAAGGGTGTAATTTTATTAAGTTGTTATTTGTAATTATTTGTTCTTGTGTTGTATTATTTATGTGTAAATTGTCTAAATTATTTTATGTAACTTTTATGTTTTAATTTGGTGTATTAGGGTCGTAATAGTTGTAGTAAAATTATTATTGTTCAATTGTTTAAGGTACTTGTTTCTTGTGAATCATGTTGGGGTTTTAGAAAATACTATTATTGTATGCACAAATTTTTTTTAAGTTTAATTACCTAGATTAATTCTTTAATCGTTAGTTAAGTATTCACATGTTCTTTATTTCAATCATGTTTAATTTTATCTTGTTTAATAAGTTAGGCGATTGAATTACTAAAGTTCGATTCTTGTTTATTAATTTATGATTCTTGATTGAATCTTGTTTAAAGAAATTAGTTGTTGGGATTCTTGATTGGTAGTTTGAATGTTTATATGTTCTTTATAATTTATTCACATGTTCTTTAAGTTCTTTCTTGATTATTGTTTAAGAAATTCGTATTTTATAATCATCCATGTTGTTATTATAGGACCTTGAAATAGTTTATTGTAGAATTCATATTTAGGATAATGTTATTATTATTTCATGCATGCTTTTAGGGTTAGTGGAAATATTAAAGTTGATTTCATGTTTTACATTTTGGTTTTGATGGTAGGAAGTTTGATGTGTGGACTTTAGTTGGATTAGACTAATTACTTTGGACCTTAGTTACTGTTTTAAGCCCAAATTAGGACCCCGGGATCGATTGGTGGAAGTTAGAACCGAATTTGCAAATTAAAATGAGAACCGGGATCGGGACAGTTTTGTTAGGGTCTAAAGAACGGATCACCATGAGAGTTATAGTCGTCCTTTGATCAAACCCTTTGAACGGGAGGTTGCCTTAGATGTTAGCTTTCAAAAGAATTTTACGGACCGGACTTTGAAATTTTATAAGTCGAGTTATACCCCGATTACCAGACCTAGATCAGATCTGGACAGTTTGGAAAGATGACGGTTTTTGAGGATCTTAAAGCGTGTGTTGGGTCTCGAGTTCAGCTTAAGAGTTTTAGTAGACATCCCAAGGTTTCCAAAAAGTCCAAAACTAGACCCATAGGATGTCGGGAAGTCAAATTTTGACCCTTGTTATGTGGATGTTGTAACCTGTTTTGTTGATGGTATTTAATAATGAAGGTGTTGCTGAATGAAAGCGTTGTTATGATCTTGTTATGTGATTACTTGGAATGTGTTAGGTAATTTAAAATGTAAATTCATGATTGGTAGGAACCTATAGTGTTCCTAGGGGAGGTTTAGGTAGAAGGTAGTTAATACTAACTTCGAAGGGCGCGTTTTGATTAGAATAATTATTCTATTTTAGGCCCGAGCTAATTCGCGTCGTTAGTGAGCTCAAGTGTGTTCGTTTTGCTGTGAAGTGAAGTTAACCAAGTAATGTCTATGCTCTAATCCCCACCGGGATGCTCTTTAAATGTGTTTTAATGTTTTCTAATCTGCTTTGAGAATTGCATCCCGAAAGGGCCTTTTGTGAAAATGTGACCATCTGTTTTGGATAACTGTTTATAATTGGTGTACTTTGTTTTTATTGAGTTGAGAAATGTAGATGGTCTTTTATTAGTGATTTTTTTTATTGGTTTTGATAACCTGGGTTGGGTTTGACTTGAGAGTTGTGAGCTGAGTTCGAATAATATACTAATAACTCAAGTGAGACATTAAGCGGGTTTGTTCTGTTGATGTCTTTAGTAGGCGGTTACTTTGATGCCTTTGGTAGGCGATTATTGATGCCTTTGGTAGGCGATTATTATTTTTATGCCTTTGGTAGGCGGTTATCTTTGATGCCTTTGGTAGGCGAATGTTTTGATGCCTTTGGTAGGCGATGTTACTTTATGAGATTTGATATCCCGCCCGCATAATTAAAATATGAATTGGTTGGGTTGAGGAAAACAGTTAAGGGATTAAAGGTTTGTGAAATGGTTTGACTTGTTCCCTCTCCCTCAAATGAATTAAAATGAACTTAACTTGTTTTTAACGTTAGGGGTAGACATTATTGAGATTTCCCCTCATTTTTGAAATGTTTTGTGTTCAGGTGATGATCAATATGCTGGGAACGGGAATTAGCAGTGAGGCTTGGCATGTTTAGTTTTTATTAGTCGTATTATGTTTCAACTCAAAAAGACTTGAAGTTAGGGTTGCTAAGTTTGTTTTCTCAATTTGAGTTTGTTAGTTTGGTTTACCGTTATCAGACAGTTTTAGTTTCCTTCTCGCCTTGTATTCTTTCGGGGATACGGCAGTGACGCCCAATAAGAGTTTTGAGTCTTCCGCTAATTTTGTCTGTTAACGTTAGTTTGACTTTGACTTTTCTATAATTGTATTTCCGGGGCGTTACAAGGTCACATTGATTTGGAGTGTCCTAACAAGAAAGACGTGTCTTTGGTTGAGCACCAAACGTATGATAATGAATTATTTGAGGAGGAAAATGTAGTAGAAGAGGAGTCTGCAGAAGAGTGGCTTGTGGCAAGGAGAGCCTTGAAAGAAGTATGTGTGCCGAATGAACATCAACAAAGAGAGTGCAAGATCTCTCATTGTACCAACAAAGGAGAAGTATGTTCATTGATAAAAAAAGGAGAAAGTTGTGCCTTCTATGGTTACATTGACGCCCCTACAACAATGATCCACACGTTAAACTTGGAGAGATATTCACGCCCTACACAATGGCTAAGCCATGACAAAGACATTCATGAGGATCCAAGAAGTTTAGTAAGTCTTTCTATTGGCAAGAGTTATAAAGATTCATTATGGTGTGATATTATTCCTATGGATGCTTGTCATATTTTGTTGGGAAAACCATGGTTGTTTGATAGGAGTGTCATACATGATGGGAGAGCCAACACTTATACTCTCACCCTCAATCGAAAGAAGATCACTTTGACACCTCTAGCACCATCTTCTATCTCTCGGCCTAAGGAGAATGAAAGCAACATTGTGACGTTTATGAAGGCGGAATATCATGAGTATGAAGAGCATAAGAGTCTTATTCTTGCAAACTTGGAGGAAAGCAAAACGCCCCCAAGCAACCATCCATTCTTGAATTCTCTTTTGGAGCGATTCTTTCATATGTTCCCTAAGGAGATGCCTCATGGGTTACCACCAAAACGAGAGATTCAACACAAAATAGATCATAAAGGAGCCGATGCTTTATCAAGGAGGTATATGTTGGTTCATATACTTGAATCTAGAGTGCTTGGACTTGAGCATATCAAAGCATTATATGAGGAGGATGAAGATTTCAAAGAAGTTTATGAAGTATGTAAGAAGCATCCCCACCAACTCTTTCATATTGAGCATGGATTTCTTCTTAAGGGAAATCAACTATGTATTCCAAAAGGTAGTACTCGTGAAGTCTTGATCTTGGAAGTACATGGAGGATCTCTATTTGATCATTTGGGTATTAAGAAGACGTATTTCAAGATGAAAGAGTATTATTTTTGGCCTAGTATGATCAAGGATATTGAGTATGTAATCAAACGTTGCAATGCTTGTGATCTTTCTAAAGCTCATGAAGATATCAACTTGAATCTCATGGTTGAAGTGCCAAGGATTCAAAGAATTCAAGAGGCTATAGTCGTTGATGATCATTCAAAGATGGATCGTTTCATACTATGTCATATTACTTATGATGAAGGCAAAGTTGTGAAACTATACTTTGAAGTTGTGAAGTTACATGGGATTTCTACATCCATGGTGAATAATCGAGAATCAAATTCCAATAATGTCAATGGGTTATTTTGGAAGAAGTTGATGAAGTTTAGTAAAGGAGTCTATGATGACTTCAAAGTCTTT
This sequence comes from Portulaca oleracea, assembly GCA_029582165.1. NCBI lineage: Eukaryota > Viridiplantae > Streptophyta > Magnoliopsida > Caryophyllales > Portulacaceae > Portulaca > Portulaca oleracea. The sequence goes on from CM055875.1 coordinate 18,815,273, forward strand.
AAGAAGAGAGCTTGTAATCTCTTGCGAAGAAGCAAGGCGAACAAGAGAGTTGATGCTCACAACACTTATGGAAAGGTCTCTTACAAGAAGAAAGTGAAGCTTAGAAGAGAAGGGCCATATGATCACTTACAAGTGATTTGAAGTCATATTCATGGAGCAGAAATGCTCAAAGTTTGAGGACAAACTTTTTCAACCGGGGGAGTATGATGTATATTTGATAGCCATATACATCAAGGTCATCAAGGAAGACATCAAATACACATCATGGGAACCAAATACAAGCTTATATGGAAGAAGAGCTTCAATCACTCTCATGACTCTCGATAATGAATGACTTCATCAAGTACAATGCGATACTTTGTTCTATATCTCAAGATCCATGAAGCTATTGGAATAGACGTCTCAGAGCAAAATCTAGATCATTCAAAGAGCTTTCTAATGGCTTTTGAATCTTGGAAATTGAAGAAGAATTGAGCAAGATATCAATGTTTCTTTCTAGCTATGTACATTTTGATTCTTTATGATGTAATATTTGTAATAGATGATGTAAGCTAGAAATCCTTGTATTCTTGATGTAATGCACGTCTAAGGGGTCCTAGAGTACTATAAATAGACCCTTTGGGAGGCCTTTGTATTCATTCAAATCATTCACAAAAATAATACAAAGTAAACATCTAAAGGCATCATGCTTTTGTGTTCTCTCTAGCATTTGCTAGAATCGTTTCTTCTTGAGGGAAGAATCGTTCCAAATCTCTTCTTCTATTCCTTGCTTGGCTAGCTTGGTTGGTGATAGGAAGAGTTGAAGATCTTCTTGAAGTGGTGTTTCTATATCTTCAAGAGTACTCAAGCCATATCAAATTCTATCGTTCGTTCATCTCAATCATCATTAGTACATTCCATTGAATCTTTTCAATTTCTATCTTGTTTTTACCCTTTCGTTTGATACTTAAGAACTTAGAGAGGAAGATTCTTATCTTTGTTCATAAAGATCCTGATTTTCCTGTGTAATGAGATCTCTTTGATCCCATTATACATCACCATCCCCTTTCCATTTAGTATCAGTACTCAACTCCAATAATGCATTAATAAGGGCAACCTCTTCTTCCTCAGCCCAACGGCGTTTGTTTTTTCTTCTCCCTTGTTCACAATTTTGGCTCACTTCCATCATACTTGCACCATCATGAGAAGTTTTGCTAAATTCCATCTTGTTCATACATAAACCAATACAAGAAAAAACAATATTATAAATTGACAAGTAGCCTTAAAAGCGCCCAACACAAATCATAATTTAAATTGACTATATCAACAACAAAAACATCAACCATTAAAAATACACAACTCACTAAGTAAAAAATACAATACAGTTTAGTTTAAAAAGTGCCATACGACATACAACATACACCATAGCAACAATTCAAAGCAAATACAACACACAAGATTGCAACTTATCAAATCCTACTTGGCGTAGCTCGCGAATTATTGAATAAGAAAATACAACACACTCGATTACAACTTATTCATTCCTATTTGGTCTAGCTCGCCAATTATTGAATAATGTTTAAGCTAAATTACTTCGAAAAAGTATCCATACATCGGAGGTTTCAACGTGAGTCACATATTCAACTTCCTCATCACTATCATAGTCGTCATCATCATCACTTTCATCTTCTTCATCTTCAAACACCACTTCTTGATCTGTTGGCATATACTTGCGAAGTAGGTTATGCAATAGAACACATGCTAGAACTATGCGACCTTGGGTTCGTATAGGAAAAAACGAGGGACATCTAAGGATACCCCATCGTCCCTTTAATAGTTCAAAGCATCGCTCTATTACATTCCTAGCTTTTGAATGTTTCATGTTGAAAAACTCTTCAACACTTACGGGTTGGTGATCTCCCCACTCTTTCAAGTGATAGCGATGACTAGACCTGGCAATCGGATGGATCGGATTCGGATCGAATTAGCTCGGATTCAGTTTTTCGGATCGGCCGTACTCTGGTTCGGATTTGGATTCGGATCAGATGAGGTTCGGGTTCGGATTGACTCGGATGTGTTTTGTCGGGTTCGGATCGGATTCAGACCGGGTTTAATTGGATCGTAATGTTCGGGTGGGATTCGGGTTCGGATTGACTCGGATGGATTGTGTCGGGTTCGGATCGGAATATGACAGGTTTTGATCGGATCAGAATCTTCGGGTTGTAGTCGGATCGGGTGGGGTTCGGGTTCGGATTCACTCAGATGGGTTTTTGTTGGGTTTGGATCGGATTATGACTGGGTTTCATCGGATCGAGATCTTCGGGTTGTTTTCTGATCGGGTTGGTTCGGATCCCCAATTGATTTGGTTGGTTGTTTTTGAGTGAATCCCACGTTGTATTTACATTCGGATCAGATTACAATTGGGTCGGAATGTTTTCGAATCAATTTGCTTTTAGATCAAGTTACTTTTGTATTATATTAAATGTTAAAATTTATTTATTACTAATATGCTAATATTCAAATTTTGAGCAAGTATTAATTGAATAATTAAATGATTAACAACGTATGAATTGTGATTCATTAATTTGTATTGTATTATATGGAAATTGCCAAAAAGGATATTAATTATTACATCAGTTGAAGTCAAAATAAATAAATAACGATAATGTATGTGATCGACTACTAGGATAAATAATTAAAGGTAATCATCACAATTTACAAAAATGCAACTTAAAAGTAAAGTTGAATTATATAATCTATAAATTATAATGGTACCGGACATTTTTTATTCTAATTGGTCAAATTATAATCGGGTCGGCTTAGTTTGGTTCTATTTCGGGTCGGATGTGCATCGAGCCGGGTGAAACTCCGTTCGGGCAATTTTCGAATTCGGGTTAAATCGAATTTGGCTTGGCTCTGGTCAGATGTGGCTCAGGTCAGATAAAATTCAGTTTGGGCAATTTCAGATTCAGGTTAACTCGGATTTGGCAATGCTCGGGTCGAGTTCGGATCGGATCAAATTATTTCGGATGTGGCTCGGGTCGGGTAAAAATCAGTTCGGGCAATCTCAGATTCGGGTTAACTCGGATTTGGCAATGCTCGGGTCGGGTTCGGATAGGATCGGATTATTTCGGATCTCTTTCTTATTCGTAAAATTCGGGTTGAGATTCGGATCGGATTTGGGGTCGGATTATCTCCGGGTTCGGATCAAGACCGGATCATCCATTTCGGTGTCGGATCGGATTCGGGTTCAGATTTTTCGGATCGGATTTCGGATCTCGGATCAGCTTTGCCAGGTCTAGCGATGACCTCTATATGGTGCTAAGAATCCCTCACAATTAGTGTATCCAGCATCTACCAAATAGTATGTACCTTGACATTTGTTTTGAAGAGAAGTTATTTATGATTATTGATGATCTTATAATATTGAAATTATGTATATTGTAACGACTATTACCTTGAGGAACTTTTAAATCATTGGGCCTAGAAAGTGCATCTCGAAGGACTCGTCCATAATGTGCAGATCCTTCCCAACCGGGAAGTACATATAAATAAATTCCATATTAGGATTGCATGCTCCTAACACATTCATAGCAAGAGTTCCCTTCCTAGTTCGATACTTGGGTCTATCCTCAGCACGTACATATATAGGGATGTATTTTCCATCTAACTTTACTAAGAATACAATTATAGTTAACTTTACTAAGAAAACAACATATACGACTTTTAAGTCACACTATAGTTAACTTTACTAAGAATACAATTATATAAGTTGCATTACCTTAAAACATTTCCATCTACTGTCCTCAGAGTCTTCACTTATCGGGATAGGCTTTTTGATCAACTCCATGTGTAACTTCAGAACCGCAAGAAGACATTGATGGAAGTTTCTACTCACACTTTCACCACTCCGATAAAAATAAGTCCCTATTGTCCTATTTTTGAACTTATAAGCTAATTTGTATAAAAACATGGCAACAATCTCTTCTAATGACATATATCTCGAACTAGCTAAGCCTCCAATATCTCTCAGCATTTCACATAGTACATAAAATGTACGCCTATTCATACGAAGTTGGCTCTTACAAACAACATCACTATCTTTGATTAATGTATTCAAGTTCACTAATCTACGTCGCTTTTTTTCCCTATAGGACAATGTAAACTTTTGTTTTTCATTGATAGCAATCATCATCATCATCATCATCATCATCAGCCACATCCAAGCCATCAAAGTAACCGCGTTTATAATAACTATAACCAGGATGAGTACTTGCATTTGTACTCTCTTCTTCCTTCTTACTTCCATTAACGACGGGATGGGGCCATATTCTGTTTTAAATCATGTTCAATTATACATTGTAATCTAAAAATATATTAAAAATTGAAGGCAACCAATGTAAAAGCCAAATAATGGGTAGTGGAAATATACAACAATTCACATGACAAATGGATGATGTTAATCAAATTTAGATATGGTTTATCCTTTTTTTTGGATAATTTTCCGGCAATAGCCCAAATTATTCGTCACCAAAGAAGGTGCCATGAAGGCACAACAGCTTACAAGGTTCACTAAACATGATAACAGAGACCCCTCACAGAGGGTACATCACAAAACTCAAAAACACAACAATACAACACAGCACAGCAACAACATAGCACAAGATAATAAAGTCTAAATACATGGCATCCTACTAAAGCCCCTCCTGCATTGTTTTTCTGTCAATTCACTCCTTCAGAAGGTACATCACAAAGCTTTATCTTTGCTAATTAAATTTGAGGGTCAAATTCTACTTTATCTTTGCTAATTAAATTTAGATATGGATCATGCTAAACAAATGGATGATGCTAATCAAAGTAATTGAAGGGCCATACTCTGCTTTATCTTTGCTAATTAAATTTAGATACAACAATTCACACACGCCAAAGGGCCATATTCTGCACTACTACTATGTTGTAGAAGGGAAAAATTCCTCAGATCTGGAATATCCCCAAAGTAGAAATCCCACACAACAACAAGTAGACATCCCCAAAGTTGAAAAACAAATTCCACAGATTAACAGCAGAAGCACTTGCAATATCCCACACAAGAATATTCAGAAAAATTTGAAAAAATCTGACCTGGACACGAGCAAGTTCTCTCGGAGGGGTGCAGCGCTGGGCAGTGGTGAGGCGGGCTAGAAGCAGCGGTGGTGAGGCGTTGAGGCGCCGGTGAGGCGTGGTGGTGAGCGCGGTGGTGCCGAAGTGCAGCGACTATGTCTTCCCTTTCTCTCTTTAGGGTTGAGAGACAACAGATGAGAGTATAACACAGATATCCCTCAGGGATAGTATTTGATTCCCCCCAATTATGGGAGATATCTAATTCCTCCCATTTGGGAGGGATAACAATTCCTATGGAATAGTGATTCTATTCCATATCATGTTCTCCAAACAAGTAAAAAAAGAATAGCAACCCATTCCACCCTAATCCCATTTCTTTTTATCTCACCAAACACACCCTGAATAGAATATGAAGTTGCCGTGAGCTTTGATCCTTGAAGTATACTTGGTGTCAATGTTATACATACCCAATTCAAAGTTCAAGTTATATTTGTTTTCTTGTATCATGAATAATGTATACCTATACAGAAATCATGTTTTTATTCTATACTGGCAAATATTATGAAATAGTAGATAATAGAAGGAACTCACTTGCTCTGCTTTGCTAGATGAACGGAACCAGATAATATTTCTCATCCTTATTGACCAATACCGACTACCAAGAGCAAGCCATGGACAGTTATACCTAATTTAACAGTTTCCACTATAACACACAATCATATATATATATATTTTCGAAAGTACCCTCATTAAAATCTGCATATTACAATCCTCACCCTTTGTACTCATATATATATATATATATATATATATATATATATATATATATATATATGGGTACAAAGGGTGAGGATTGTAATATGCAGATTTTAATGAGGGTACTTTCGAAAATATGTAATTAGTTATTTTTTTTGAAAATTTCTTTATACATACATATTAATTGATGACATGAGTTACAACTAACAATAAATAAACAACATTAACTAATTATAAAATATAATTATATAACTATAAATAAAATGACCATTGATATTTTATAAAAATTAGTTTATTAATCAACAAAAATGATATTAGAGTGAATTTTTTAGCATAAAAAAAAGCTAAACACTAAACTTTTAAAAGCAACAAAATAATATGCAATTTTATGTTGGATTCTACCATAGTTGAATTTATTTTTACCTATAGTAGTTGAAATGCATAATCACCCTTATTTTTGCCTTTAAAAATTAAAATTAATATATATATTCACCATAGGACTTGTTACAATAAGTAAATTTATATGTTAAGTTATATTTTTTTATAAAATTGAATATTTTAAAGAAAATTCTATCATAGTTGGCTTTTTTTCAACTATCGTAGTTGAAAAGTTAAAAGACCATTAATTTTACCATAAAAATTCAAAATTAATATAGGTTGATCAAAGTAACATGATACAATAATTAATCATGTTTAGAAGGATATAAATCTTTTTAAAAAATATAATTTATTTTTGATAAATGAATGGTATAAAATTTTCAACTACCATAGTTGAAAATAAATTCAACAATGGTAGAATTTTCATTTTATGTTTGATATCTAAAATACTATTTTACTTTTTAATAACAAAATAAACTTACGTGGTATATTAAAATAATATTATCACTTTTATCATATCATTATTATATTAATATAATAATAAAAGTTATTTTTGAAAATTAAAGAAATACGTATGTTATAAAGTAAAATGTACATATTAGTAAACCACCAAATTTTAATATGTTGTAAAATTAAGGTGTAACTTTAGTTTTTAAATTCTACAATTATGTAGTTTTATTTTAAGTATAAATTATGAGGGTTAAAATGTGTGCATTTATGTGGAATTAATTTTTAGTTGGCAAATGTATGTATTGGTCCATATAATCAAGTACTGTAGCATAGATAGGGAATATTCACTAATTACTACGCACTAATTGGCTTTGAGATTAATGCAAAGTTATTGAGAGATTAGGAGTTAGAGTTTGAATTTCTTTTTTATTATCATTGACTTTTTTTCATTCTTAGTATTTTTAGCATCGATTTGTTTTAAAAATATTTGAGAAGCCCTTGATAATGACGATGTGTTGAAGATATTTAATATAGATTAATATCATTCAATTTTGTAACTGTTGTGTATTGAATTGATTCTTATTAATAACCTATATCAAAAACTACTTTTTGGATCTCTAAAAAAAACTAACAATTGTGTAGAAAAATTTATATAAATATCTTCATTTTGTTGTAAAAGGAAATCATTTCAAAGATGAAAATCATTCATGAGTATCATCATGTTTCTTCACACTAAAACATATCATTCCTATGCATTTTTGCATGAATTATTTTATTTCAAAGTTGAGCTATTATGGAAATAAGTGATTTGTTCACTATGAAAATATCATTTTTGCGTCTATGGAAGAATGAGTTATGCTAATCAAGACATCATATTCTACAACTTCGTTTCGTCATGAATTTCATTAGCATGTCATGAGAGTAGAGCTGGTTACGTAAGTATTTTCTTTATATTTTTTTCGTTCATGTTACCTCTTTATGTCACGGAATTTTCCGAAACCATCTGGAATGTCACGGAATTTTCCGGAACCATCTGGAATGTCCCGGAATATTCTAGAAATATCCGGAATATTCCGTATCTTTCATGAGGTTTCTAGAATTCTCTAGAGTTCTCTAGACTACTCATGAATGTCCTAGAATATTCTAGAGTACTCTACACTTATATAGATTATTAGATACTTATATAGAAGGTTCTAGAGGCACAATATGGACCGTTAGATCAAATCAATCTCCACCGTCCATTGATGAGGTGGAAGTGTATAAATACCCCCTTGGGGGTCTCATTTGTAACCAACCAACAATTGGAAGTATTACTCAAAGCATTCTCCCAAACACTCTCTTGTCTCTCTTCTTTGTCTTCAAAGCTTTCTTAGTCTCTCATAGTCTAAGTTAAGCTTGTGAAAGGCTTACTAGCAAACTTCTAATATAAAATTCGGGTAAAGTTTGCTAGCGCCGCACGGGTATTGTACAAATTAAAGTCACCCCGTGACATTTGGTATCAGAGCCTCGGTTTTGAGAAATACGTGTGTGGGAGAAGTCATGGCGAGTATGGTCGAGCAAGGCTCCAAGAAGGGCAAGAATGAGGAGAACATGGAGAACCCCGGACATGTCACTCTTGACGAAAGGGTGGCCGAGGTGGAGGACACCATGTCTCACCTAGTGAAGGAAGTCGAGGCCTTAATGGGAAAGGCCGAAGACACAGAGGAATTCGCTTCTAAGGATGAGATGAAGGAATTCCAGGATGATGTGCAAAGCGCCTTTGATTCTCTCAAGGCGGAGCTTGTTCATGGGGATGATGCTCTCAAAAGGGAGTTGAAGGATTTCAACAAAGCCCTTAGGAAGGAGCTGGCTGATTGCAAGTCAACAATCGAGTCTCTTTCCAACAAGGTGGAAGAACTCGAGTTGCAATTGAAGACTTGCATGGCCCTGTTGGTTAATGGTGGAGGCGCTCGGGAGATTTCCGTCTCCAAGAAGGATAGCACTCCTCCTCCTCCCTTCTACAAGGGGTCGAGGAATGCACGAGAGATTGATGACTTCATTTGGAATGTGGAGTCATACTTTGAGTCCAATGACATATTGGACGAAAGGAAGAAGGTAAACACCGCTTCCCGCTACTTCAAAGATGTTGCCTTGATATGGTGGCGGCGCAGGTGTGAAGATGCCACCACCGGCACATCCGATCCCATCACTACTTGGGATCAACTTAAGAGGGAGCTTAAGAGGCAATTCTATCCAGAGGATGCCGAATTTGAAGCTCGCACTAGGCTTCGACATCTCCAACACAAGGATGGACGTATTCGGGAGTACGTCAAGGAGTTCCAAGAACTCATGCTGGAGATCATCGACATGAGTGCCAAGGACAAGTTGTTTATGTTCCTTGAAGGATTACAATCGTGGGCTAAGATGGAGCCGGGCGAGGGTAAATGATATCAATTCAGCAATTGCCGCTGCCGACACTCTGCCCGAACGTAGGCGAGAGTTCTCCAAGGGACAAGTACGAGGCCAAGTAACAATGGCAAAGGTGGGGGAGATCGAGACAAGTCTCCCAAGAAGGATCGACCCTTCAAAAGCCACGACAAGGACAAGGGTAAAGGCAAAAGGGATGACGCTCCGAGGAGGTACTCATGCTTCTTATGCAACGGGCCACATCGGGTTGCCGACTGTCCTATGAGGGGAATGATTGCCTCCCTCGTAAGGGAAGAAGAAACGAAGGAAGAGGAGAAGAAGATATCTTCTCTAAAATTCCTTAGCGCCGTCCGAGCTAAGGTCGAGGAAGGATCCCATGGGCGCATGTACGTAGAGACACACATCAACGGCAAGCCTCTCCAAGCGTTGTTGGACACAGGTGCGGATACAGTCTATATGGCCAAGGAGCTTGCTGATGAGGTGGGCCTCTCCTACACCAAAACCAAGGGTTTTGTCAAGGGAGTAAATGCTGAAACCCTCCCGATATATGGAGTTGCCAAGGACACACCCATTCACATTGGGCAATGGGAAGGTAAGGCCGATATCACTGTCGCTCCCTTAGATGACAAGAAGTTCTACTTGGGAATTGATTTCTTTGTCAAGGCGAAGGCCTTCCCCATCCCCTTCGCCAACATTATGTGCATCATGGAAGAAAAACAACCGTGTGTCGTCCCAGTAAGGACGTACATTGATGAGGGAAGGATGTTATCCGCCCTTCAACTTTCTAAGGGAGTGAAGAAGAAGGAGTCTACCTACTTAGCCACTCTTAAGATGGAAGAGGGTAACAAAAAGGAAGCTCAAGTACCCAAGGCCGTCCAAGAGATACTTGACGAGTTCAAGGACATCATGCCCGCAGAGTTGCCCAAGAAACTTCCCCCAAGAAGGGAAATAGATCACGAGATCGAGTTGGAGCCGGGGGCCAAACCACCCGCGTTTGCTCCCTACCGAATGGCACCACCAGAGTTGGAGGAACTAAGGAGACAACTCAAGGAATTGTTGGATGCCGGGTACATCCGCCCTTCAAAGTCTCCTTATGGTGTGCCGGTCCTATTCCAAAAGAAGCACGATGGGTCACTTCGGCTATGCATCGATTATAAAGCACTAAACAAGGTAACCATCAAGAATAAGTACCCCATTCCTCATATTGATGATTTATTCGATCAACTTGGAGGAGCAAGGTATTTCACCAAACTTGATTTAAGGAGTGGGTACTACCAGGTTTGCATAGCCGAAGGAGACGAGGCGAAGACGGCATGCGTGACCCGCTATGGATCCTATGAGTTCCTAGTCATGCCGTTTGGGCTCACAAATGCCCCAGCCACATTTTGTACCCTCATGAACAAGGTACTTGCTCCATTCCTTGATCACTTTGTGGTGGTTTATCTCGATGACATTGTCATATATAGCAAGACTATGGAAGATCATGTGGGGCATTTGAGGCAAGTGTTCAAGACACTCCGGGAGAATGAGCTCTATGTGAAGAAGGAGAAGTGTTCCTTTGCCCAAGAAGAAGTACCATTCTTGGGCCATATTGTGGGAAAAGGCAAGCTACGCATGGATCCGGGCAAGATCAAAGCGATCCTTGATTGGGAGCCACCAACCAAGGTCACTGAGCTAAGATCATTCCTTGGCTTGGTGAATTATTACCGGCGTTTCATCAAGGGATATTACGCTATTGTCGCTCCTCTCACCGACTTGCTCAAGAAGGGAAGAGGATGGGCTTGGAGCGAAGAATGTCAGCAAGCCTTTGAATTTTTGAAGAAGGCTGTCACGGAAGAACCTGTTCTAGCACTTCCCGATCTTGGCAAGCCATTCGAGCTACACACCGATGCTTCCGACTTCGCCATTGGCGGAGTATTAATGCAAGAGGGTCATCCCATCGCCTACGAGAATCGGAAGCTCAATGACACCGAAAGGCGGTATACTGATGCAGAGAAGGAGATGACCGCAGCGATGGTGCATTGCCTTCAACTTGGAGACATTACTTGCTCGGGAGTAAGTTCGTTATCAAGATGCATAATGTTGCAACAAGCTACTTCCAAACCCAAAAGAAACTAACTCCCAAGCAAGCTCGATGGCAAGACTTCTTAGGAGTTTGATTATACAATGGAGTATAAGCCGGTCGTGCTAACTTGGTAGCGGATGCTCTAAGTCGCAAAGGAGAGCTCACGACATTAGCCAACCTCAAAGCAACCTACGTGATCGAATCAAGGAAGGATTGGAGCATGATTCCTTCATAAGACCATCTCCAACCTAATCAAGGATGGAAAGACAAGGAGATTCAGGTTGAAGATGGGTTGATTCTCACTAAGGGCGAAGAGTTTATGTTCCTTCATATGGTGGCCTCGAAGGAAGTCTTAAAGGAATGTCACGACGCAAGTGGGCGGGCATCCGTGCACGCACCGAACACTAGCATTGGTAGGCGATTCCTACTATTGGCCTCGGTTGAAGAATGATGTTCAGCATATGTCGAACTTATCTTGTATGCCAACAAGACAAGCTTGAGCAAGGGTACTGCGGGACTCCTCCGTCCACTTCCCATTCCCGAGACCGCGAAAGCATTTCCATGGACTTCATCGTGGGTTACCCACGAGTGAAGGATATAATTGGATCCTTGTGGTGGTGGACCGATACCGAAGTATGCCACCTTTATTCCCGCCCCAAGGAATGCATCACGAGCAAGCTGCCCAACTCTTTTTCAAGCATGTTGTGAAGTATTGGGGCTTGCCTCGCTCGATCGTGAGTGATCGAGACACTCGCTTTACAGGGCGTTTTTGGACGGAGTTGTTCAAGCTCATGGGTTCCGAGCTTAACTTCTCCACTAGCTTCCATCCTCAAAGTGATGGACAAACCGAGAAGGTGAACGCACTTTTGGAGTTGTACCTTCGGCACTTCGTGAGTGCCAACCAAAGGGATTGGGCAAAGTTTCTTGACGTAGCCCAATTCTCCTACAACTTGCAGAAGAGCGAGTCCACGGGCCAAAGTCCATTCGAGATTGTCACAGGAAAACAACCGTTGACACCAAGCACTATTGCTACGGGCTATAAAGGTCCAAGCCCACCCGCATTTCAGTTTGCCAAGCATTGGAATGACCAACTTGGGGTGGCGCGAGCTTACTTGGAAAAGGCTTCCGAGAAGATGAAGAAATGGGCTGATAAGAAGAGGCGCCCGAGGGAATTTCGAGTTGGTGACCTCGTGCTTGTTAAGCTCTACAACCACGGGAGGTTAGAAGGGCGACATCGGGGCCTACTTCGAAGATACGAAGGACCGTTTCCCATTATCAAAAAGGTCGGAGCACAGGCTTATAAGGTGGAGTTGCCTCCCAGGATCAAGTACCATCCTATCTTCCATGTAAGCTTACTTAAACCTTACCACGGGGACCAAGATGATCCGAGAAGAGGCATATCTCAACGGGCACCGATGGGTATCAAAGTCCAACATGATAAGCAAGCAGAGACGATTCTTGCCAACCGAGTGGTGCGCCAACCAGGTCTACCTCCGAGCAGGGAGTTACTTGTCAAGTGGAAGGGTCTTCCTAATAGCGAATCAAGTTGGGAGCCTATCCAAAACTTATGGCAATTCAAGAAGCAAATCCAAGCATATGAGGACTTGAAGGCAACGAGGACGTCGCCGGATTAGGTGGGGGAGAATGTCACGGAATTTTCCGAAACCATCTGGAATGTCCCAGAATATTCTAGAAATATCCGGAATATTCCGTATCTTTCATGAGGTTTCTAGAATTCTCTAGACTATTATAGAATCCCTTAGAATTCCCTAGAGTTCTCTAGACTACTCATGAATGTCCTAGAATATTCTAGAGTACTCTACACTTATATAGATTATTAGATACTTGTATAGAAGGTTCTAGAGGCACAATATGGACCGTTAGATCAAATCAATCTCCACCGTTCATTGAAGAGGTGGAAGTGTATAAATACCCCCTTGGGGGTCTCATTTGTAACCAACCAATAATTGGAAGCATTACTCAAAGCATTCTCCCAAACACTCTCTTGTCTCTCTTCTTTGTCTTCAAAGCTTTCTTAGTCTCTCATAGTCTAAGTTAAGCTTGTGAAAGAAAGGCTTACTAGCAAACTTCTAATATAAAATTCGGTTAAAGTGGTATGACAATTTTATTAAAGTTAATCACAATCTTTTATTATTTTTTTATGTAAGTAAGATATGCTAAAAAATAATAGGTGCAAGTTTTGTCCATTTGTTTTAGGAATATTTTGCATAGTGTAGATGTTCACTTTCTGATAGAAAGCAACACTATGACAAAAAAAAAATGTACTAAATTATTAATTTACTTTAAGAAGAAAAAAATTAGAGTATCAACTCTGTTTACAAGAAATATTAACACCTATACATAATGACAAAAAGAAAATTGGCCTTAGATGAATTTAGTTGTATTGTAAAATCTCACATTTATAAGTTATAACCTTTCAGTTATGAGTATTGAGGGTTGTAAAAAAATCTATTATGCTTACTACCTGTACGGGTCTTTCGTGACAAAATATTTTCAATTAGTTTTATTATTGATAATATTGAAATTTTTTACATATTACATTTTAATATTGTACATATATAGTAATTCTTTACAACTTTTTTTTTTTGTAGTTAAAAGAGCATCATCATGGATTATTAAAAAAGGATAACATCAACCGTTAGAAAGATGTAAAAATGTCTTGACATACAGTGATCCAAGTTAGCCTAATATTACCTCACTTTTTTTCTAACTTTTTTTCACACTTTATATTCATTAGTTATAAATATTATTCACATGTACTTACATTTACTTTTTATTATATTTTCATAGATGAAATCAATTTGAAGTTATTCTCTATCTATTCATAAAAAAATTGCAAGCATAGCTAATTTGTATAAATAGTTATCAATCTAAACCTTTTATCTGTCTTACGAAATTGATCGCTTCACCATACTATATGGTTTTTAAGAATGTAATATTAATTGTTCTACACGAATTGAAATTCATGCAAAACTTTTAAAAAGAATAAAGTTGTCAGCTAAATGTAAAACATAAGCAAATAAACACTAGATATGAGAAAGCAAATAAGAGATAATTATAATTTTATTAGTACTGTATGTCACGGGGTGACTTTGATTTATACAACACCCGTGCGGCACTAGCAAACTTTAACCCGATTTTATATTAGAAGTTTGCTAGTAAGCCTTTCACAAGCTTAACTTAGACTATGAGAGACTAAGAAAGCTTTGAAGACAAGGAAAAGAGAATAGAGTGTGTTTGGGAGAATGCTTTGAGTATTGCTTCCAATTGTTGGATGGTTACAAATGAGACCCCAAGAGGGTATTTATACACTTCCACCTCTTCAATGAACGGTGGAGATTGATTTGATCTAACGGTCCACATTGTGCCTCTAGAACCTTCTATACAAGTATCTAATAATCTATATAAGTGTAGAGTACTCTAGAATATTCTAGGACATTCATGAGTAGTCTAGAGAACTCTAGGGAATTCTAGGGAATTCTAGAATAGTCTAGAGAATTCTAGAGACCTCATGAAAGATACGGAATATTCCGGATGTTTCTAGAATATTCTGGGACACTCTAGATGGTTCCGGAAAATTCCGTGACATTCTCCCCCACCTAATCCGGCGACGTCCTCGTTGCCTTCAAGTCCTCGTATGCTGGATCCGCTTGAATTGCCATAAGTTCGGATAGGCTCCCAACTTGATTCGCTATTAGGAAGGCCCTTCCACTTGACAAGTAACTCCGCTCGAGGTTGACTTGGGCGCACCACACGGTTGGCAAGAATCGTCTCGCTTGCTTATCATGTTGGACTTTGATACCCATCGGTGCGTTGAGATATGCCTCTTCCTGATCATCCTGGTCCCCGTGGAAAGGTTTAAGTAAGCTTACATGGAAGACAGGATGATACTTGATCTTGGGAGGCAACTCCACCTTATAAGCCTGTGCTCCAACTTTTTTGATAATGGGAAAGGGTCCTTCATATCTTCGAAGTAGGCCCCGATGTCGCCCTTCTAACCTCGCGTGGTTGTAGAGCTTAACGAGCACGAGATCACCAACTTTAAATTCTCGCGCCTTCTTATCAGCCCATTTCGTCATTTTCTCGGAAGCCTTTTCCAAGTAAGCTCGTGCCACCCCTAGTTGGTCATTCCAATTCTTGGCAAACTGAAATGCAGGTGGACTTGGGCCTTTATAGCCCGTAGCAATAGTGCTTGGTGTCAACGGTTGTTGTCCTGTGACAATCTCGAATGGACTTTGGCCCGTAGACTCGCTCTTTTGTAAGTTGTAGGAGAATTGGGCTACATCAAGTAACTTTGCCCAATCCCTTTGATTGGCACTCACGAAGTGCCGGAGGTACAACTCCAAAAGTGCATTCACCCTCTCGGTTTGTCCATCACTTTGAGGATGAAAGCTGGTGGAGAAGTTAAGCTCGGAACCCATGAGCTTGAACAACTCCGTCCAAAAACGCCCCGTAAAGCGAGTGTCTCGATCACTCACGATCGAGCGAGGCAAGCCCCAATACTTCACAACATGCTTGAAAAATAGTTGGGCGGCGCTTAGGAATTTTAGAGAATATATCCTCTTCTCCTCTTCCTTCTTTTCTTCTTCCCTTACGAGGGAGGCAATCTTTCCCCTCATGACGGCGGCGGCCGATGTGGCCCATTGCATAAGAAGCATGAGTACCTCCTCGGAGCGTCATCCTTCTTGCCTTTACCCTTGTCGTGGCTTTTGAAGGGTCGATCCTTCTTGGGAGACTTGTCTCGATCTCCCCCACCTTTGCCATTGTTACTTGGCCTCGTACTTGGTCCCTTGGAGAACTCTCGCCTACGTTCGGGCAGAGTGTCGGCAACGGCAATCACGAATTGATATCATTTACCCTTGCGCTTGGCTCCATCTTAGCCCTCGGTTGTAATCCTTCAAGGAACATAAACAACTTGTCTTTGGCACTCATGTCGGTGATCTCCAACATGAGTTCTTGGAACTCCTTGACGTACTCCCGAATACGTCCATCCTTGTGTTGAAGGTGTCGAAGTCTAGTGCGAGCTTCGAATTCAGCATCCTCTGGATAGAATTGCCTCTTAAGCTCCCTCTTAAGTAGATCCCAAGTAGTGATGGGATCGGATGTGCTGGTGGTGGCATCTTCACACCTACGCCGCCACCATATCAAGGCAACATCTTTGAAGTAGCGGGAAGCGGTGTTTACCTTCTTCCTTTCGTCCAATATGTCATTGGACTCAAAGTATGACTCCACATTCCAAATGAAGTCATCAATCTCTCGTGCATTCCTCGACCCCTTATAGAAAGGAGGAGGAGGAGTGCTATCCTTCTTAGAGACGGAAATCTCCCGGCCTCCACCATTAACCAACACGGCCATGCAAGTCTTGATTGCAACTCGAGTTCTTCCACCTTGTTGGAAAGAGACTCGATTGTTGACTTGCATTCACCAACTCCCTCCTAAGGGCTTTGTTGGAATCCTTCAACTCCTTCTTGAGCATCATCCCGTGAACAAGCTCTGCCTTGAGAGAATCAGCGCTTTGCACATCATCTTGGAATTCCTTCATCTCCTCCTGAAGCGAATTCTCGTGTCTTCGGCCTTTCCCATCAAGGCCTCGACTTCCTTCACTAGGTGGGACATGGTGTCCTCCACCTCGGCCACCCTTTCATCAAGAGTGACATGCCCCGGGTTCTCCGTGCTCTCCTCATTCCCCATGCCCTTCTTGGAGCCTTGCTCGGTCACACTCGACATGACTTCTCCCGCACACGAATTTCTCAAAACCTGGCTCTGATACCAAATGTCACGGGGTGACTTTGATTTATACAACACCCGTGCGGCACTAGCAAACTTTAACCCGATTTTATATTAGAAGTTTGCTAGTAAGCCTTTCACAAGCTTAACTTAGACTATGAGAGACTAACAAAGCTTTGAAGACAAGGAAGAGAGAATAGAGTGTGTTTGGGAGAATGCTTTGAGTATTGCTTCCAATTGTTGGATGGTTACAAATGAGACCCCAAGAGGGTATTTATACACTTCCACCTCTTCAATGGACGGTGGAGATTGATTTGATCTAACGGTCCACATTGTGCCTCTAGAACCTTCTATACAAGTATCTAATAATCTATATAAGTGTAGAGTACTCTAGAATATTCTAGGACATTCATGAGTAGTCTAGAGAACTCTAGGGAATTCTAGGGAATTCTAGAATAGTTTAGAGAATTCTAGAGACCTCATGAAAGATACGGAATATTCCGGATGTTTCTAGAATATTATGGGACACTCTAGATGGTTCCGGAAAATTCCGTGACATGTATGACACTTAAATATAACATTAATCACTAAAATAATAGTAGCGTAATGTTTCAACGTTTTGTATTTTTCTCAGGTTCATTCTATATATTTATTGTTCTCCATTGATCGATTAAATATTTTTGATAAAAATTAATTCACTAATTCTTGATAATTAGATAAGAGTAATGTTCTCAAACTAAAATATATTTATTTAACAAATAATTACTCAGTACAAGTATGACTATTATTACATATTATAAAAATATAGAGTAACCTATATTAATAGAAATATGTATGACATAAGATGTGATAAAAACAAAACTTAAGAAATTTCGATTGAATGATGAGAAAGTTCATAATTTTTCAAATGTATTTATTATGAATTGAATCTATTTTTTAAAAACTTTTAGGGTTAATGGTTTAGGGTTAGACTTTTAGGATTTTGGGATGGATTTTTTAGATTCTAGGAACATTACTTTACATATATGTAGTACAAATGTATGCTTGAATTTTCCTTTTACGATAATATTAAAAATTTTAGCATATCCCAAATTCTTTGGTAGAAAGCTATTTTCATTCAATAGATAAATTATTTGATAAGATTAGTTTGTTAACGATAGGATTAAGAAAGTATAATAAACACAATTACGTATATATTGTAGAACAAATCTTTATATTGTTTAAATATTATTATAAAATTGTATATATAACCATTTTGTATATATTCTTATAAGTTAATTATTCAACAATGTGTGGTTTATCATCGTCCCGTACAACGCACGGGTACAAGTACTAGTTATTGAGTAAAACCATCTTTTGTAAAAGCTACAAAGGTTCCATGGTGAAAGTTTTTCAACTTCCCACGATCACAATTAGTTTTCCAGAATCCAAAATCATTATCCTCGCTACATAAAAGTCAAATATCAAGAGATCAAAATAATTTTCAAAAATGCAATCATGGATACAAGTTTGATTTAAGATAGGTTTTATTTGTTTGCACTTAAATGAAAAAAAAAATTAGGGAGATTCTACCATAGTTGAAAATTTTTTCAACTATGATAGTTGAAATGTCTAATTACCTTTAATTTTATCATTAAAAATTAAAATTAATACATATATTCACCATAGGACTTGTTACAATAAGTAAATCTATATGTTAAGTTATAATTTTTTACAAAATTGAATATTTTTAAGAAAATTCTACCATAGTACGTTGACTTTTTTTGAACTATCATAGTTGAAAAGTGAAATACCATTAATTTTACCATAAAAATTCAAAATCAATGTAGGTTATGATCAAAGTACCTTGTTACAATAATTAACCATATTTATGAGGATATAAAACTTTTTAATAAATATAATTTATTTTTGATAAATGAATGGTATAAAATTTTCAACTACCATAGTTGAAAATAAATTCAACTATGGTAGAATTTTCAAAAAAATTAAGGTACATACACTAATACAAGAGAATCGGTAAATTTATATCAGAAATATAATAGTTAATGTGAAAAACTAAAAAATAGAACTTGTATTGGGAAAAAAATTATAAATGAGACCAAGTAAGCCATAAATGCCAAATTATAAGTTTAAAACAACAACGAAGAAAACCATAGTTGCCAAAACTGTCTCAACATGCAAACAACCCAACAACACAAAAGTCTCGTTCTTCTACAAAGTGAAACTAAGGGGAGTGCAAATTCCAGATTAAAAAATAAAAATAAAAAAATACCGTCATATACTCTTCTAGATAGAATCAAGTGAATAATTGATGGGAATCAGCCTCCACAAATACAGTTGATTCAGGAGTGTTATCACTTGGTGGGCATAATTAAGAAGGGCATTCGTGCAGAAGGAGGCCAAGGACATTCACCCCATGTGATGTCCTCACTGCTTGTCTCCATATCTCAACGGTGAAGGTCATTCGGTGTCCTGCATGGCTGTTCCACTTTTGACGTACGGTAAGGTCCTTTATCTGGACAGCGGTGAAGGTCCTTTACCTTGGGCAACCTTGATATTTTGGCGATCTTTCCGGGGCATTTTGGTCTTCTCTCAGGAGGTCCGGTTTTCCCATATACTCTTGAAGGTCCTTGCTGAGTTCCCGCCATTTTGGAACAAAACCACTTGTGTTTCTTCACTTGTCTTGCATGGATTGGAGTCTAAGTGAATGAAGATCCTCCAATGAGGAAGTGCCAAGTGGAGGGTTGTGATCGTCCATGGTTGGTAAAATGATGGTCGAGTACTTCATAGTGAAGACATGTTAGCTTTAATCATTTGTAATCAGCTTAATTAACCATGTTTAGGAGGTTTCTTCGTCATTAGGAAACCTCACTCTAGTTAGTTTGAGCTCCTTGCTTGCTTGCTAGCTTGGCTGTCTTTCCCTTTGTTTCAGCCGAGTATATGTATCTTTGTATTGGCCACTTCATTGGATATTTTACAAAATACAAAACCCAAAGAAAGCTTTGAGCTTCCTCGTTTGTGAGTTTCCCAAACTCTCGTTTCCACTCCAGTATCTAGGTTTGGCAACCTTAGTGGTGTTGTGTGGACTTGTTGTGATCTCACTTGGAAGGTGATTAAATTCTGTAACCAAGCGAGGTCCTTCAAGCTTGCCCGGGTATTCATTTCACTTGAAGGTGTTTAAGTACTGTAACAAGTGAGATAATACTTGATCTATCTTTTCCTTCATTTGTTTTTCGTTCCTTGATGCTTACTGCATCACAATTATTGTGGTTATTTGTTGTCCGTGAGATTGGTGTCCTTGTGGTGTTATAAGCTTGTTGAATTCGTTGTATTTAGCGAGCTTATATACATCATAATTGGTATCAGAGCTAGCTTACCATCTTGGTAAGTTTGTTTTTGATTCATTTGGAATGAAGCAAGAAGAAACCGAAGCTATGTCTTCCAGTCAAGTTCAACCTCAAAGCCCAGAAGATGTTCTAAGGGAGAAAGAAGAGTTGGAGAAGCGAGTTGAATTCCTTATGGCTCAACTCAAGCACTACATGTACTTAAGGAAGCAAGATCTTAAGGGTTCGGATGGAGGTGCTTCTGAGTTGGGGAATCCGTTTGGAGATGATGAAATGGAGATTATCAGCGAGCAAAGAGAGAGACGTTCACCTAAGGAGGAAAGGTTTGATTTCAAGGTGGATATACCAGAATTCGAGGGAAACCTTGATCCAGAGGTTTTCTTGGATTGGATGCAAACGGTAGAACGAGTCTTTGATCTAAAGGACGTTCCCGATGACAAGAAGGTAAAATTTGTAGCTTTGAAATTGAGAAAGCATGCATCTATATGGTGGACTAATTTGCAGAAGAAGAGAGTTTCTGTTGGGAAGGATAAGGTGCGTTCATGGCAGAAAATGAAGGAGAAGTTACAAGCCAAGTTCCTTCCAGCCAGTTATCTTAAGGATAACTATTTGAAGCTTCAACAGTTGGTTCAAGGAGGCAAAACAGTAGAGGAGTATACCAAGGAGTTCGAGCACTTACTTTGGAGGTGTGATCTTAAGGAGAATGACCCTTAAATACTTGTGAGGTATCTTTTTGGTTTGGATGAAAGAGTGAGGAATGTTGTGGAGTTGCACCCTTACACTTCCCTTGATGAGTTGAGCTCTTTGGCTCACAAGGTGGAGTTGCAAAGGAGGAGTAGAGGGAAGGAGGTTCATATCCGAAACCAACCCCAAACACGTCCAATTAAACACATTCCCTAAACCATCCTTTGCCCCACAAAAACAACCTTTCCAACCCAAATACACCCCCACTAAACCAACTCCAAACCCTCAGCCCTATATCCCACAAAGGCCTACCTTTACTGAACCCAAGGCCATTGATAAGAAGAGATGTTTTCGGTGCCAAGGACTTGGACACATTGCGTCCGATTGTCCTAACAAACGAGTGGTATCTCTCGCTGAGTACCAAGCAGCCTTGTTTGTTGCACCAGAATTTGGAGTGGAGGAGGAGCTTGAAAATGAACCTTTGGGTGATCCAGTTTATGATGAGGTGGTTGAGGAACCAGACGAAGGGGAGATGTTGGTGGTAAGGAGAGTTCTTAGTAGCTCTTCTATGAAGGAAGGACAGGAGCAACGGGAGAATATCTTTCATTCTCGGTGCACGATTAATGGCAAGGTGTGCTCTTTGATCATCGATGGAGGAAGTTGCACCAACGCTGCCTCACAATCTATGGTGAGCAAGCTCAAGTTGCAAAGCAGTCCTAATCCGGCTCCTTATACCATCTAGTGGCTTAATCAAGGCAAGGGCATTCACGTGGATCAGAGATGTTTGTTGAACTTCTCAATAGGTAAAACGTACCAAGACTCTCTTTGGTGTGATATTTTACCTATGGATGCTTGTCATGTGTTACTTGGCAGGCCTTGGCTTTTTGATAGATCCGTGAGTCATGATGGTAGAGCAAACACTTATACCCTTCTCTTTAACCACAAAAAGATTACCCTTGTACCCCTTAAGCCTACCCTAATCCCAAAACCCAAGGAGAATTTGGTTACCGATCCAAGCTTGATCACTCTCTTGGTTGCTGAACACCATGAGTTTCACGATCATAAGGACCTTATTCTCCTAGACCTAAACACACATCCTAGCTCCACAAATGACCACCCCCTTCTTGCCCCTCTTCTGGAACACTATTCCTTTGTGTTTCCTGAGGAGATGCCCCCTGGTTTACCTCCCAAGAGGGACATTCAACACAATATTGACCTCGTTCCTGGGTCAATACTCCCTAATAAACCAGCTTACCGTATGAACCCCAGTGATACTCAGGAGATTCAAAGGCAGGTAGATGACCTTCTCGCCAAGGGGATGATAAAGGAGAGCTTAAGTCCTTGTGTTGTACCAGCTCTCTTAGTGCCAAAGAAAGATGGGAGTCAAAGAATGTGCATTGATTGTCGTGCTATCAACAAGATTACCATCAAGTATAGGTATCCTATACCTAGGCTTGAGGACCTTCTGGATGAGCTTCATGAGGCTCAAGTGTTTTCGAAGATTGATTTGAGGAGTGGCTACTACCAAATCAGAATCTTTGAAGGGGATGAGTGGAAAACGGCATTCAAGACTAAAGGAGGTTTGTATGAATGGTTGGTTATGCCTTTTGGTTTAGCTAACGCCCCATCTACTTTTGTGAGGTTGATGAACCAGAATCTGAAGGCCCTTATAGGAAAGTATGTTGTTGTCTACTTTGATGACATACTTGTTTATAGCCACAATGAGGAGGATCATGTCAAGCATTTGCAAGCTGTTGATGGAGATATTGTCCAAGGAAAAGCTTTATGGAAACCTAGGGAAATGCCAATTCTTCACCAACAAAGTTATGTTCCTTGGTTATGTGATCTCTGCCGAGGGCATTCAGGTGGATGAAGAGAAGATTCAAGCTATAAGAGATTGGCCTGTCCCCACCACCATCCAGCAAGTGAGGAGTTTCCATGGTTTGGCTTCCTTCTATAGGAGGTTTGTGAGGAACTTTAGCACCATCCTAGCTCCCATGACTGAGTTAGTAAAGGCTAAAGGTTTCTCTTGGACTCCATCGGCACAGAAGGCCTTTGAAACTATCAAGGAAAGGTTAACCACTGCCCCTGTGTTAGCCTTGCCTAGTTTCTCAAAGGTATTTGAAGTTGAGTGTGATGCGTCTGGATTGGGCATAGGAGCTGTCTTATCTCAAGAAGGCAGGCCTATTGCTTATTTTAGCGAGAAGTTGAACGATGCCAAGAAGAAGTACAGTGTGCATGATAAGGAGTTTTACGCGATCATTCGAGCATTGGAGCATTGGAGGCATTATCTTATTGGTAATGAGTTCATTTTGCATAGTGATCATGAGGCCCTCAAGTTCATTCAAGGCCAGCATAAACTAAACCCTCGCCATGCCAAATGGGTTGAGTATATTCAAGCCTATCATTTCATGATCCACCACAAGGCCGGTCATTTGAACAAAGGAGCTGACGCCCTCTCAAGGAAGTTCCTTTTGCTGCATGTCCTTGATTCAAGAGTGTTTGGTTTTGAGCATCTCAAGGCCTTGTATCCGGAAGATGAAGATTTCAAGGAGATTTATGAAGCATTTCAGCAGCGGCCCCAAGGAGATTTATTCCACATTGAGCATGGGTTTCTCTTTAAGGGAAACAAGCTATGTATCCCAAAGACTAGCCTACGTGAGCTTCTCATCTTGGAGGTTCATGGAGGTAGTTTGGCAGGCCACTTTGGGATCGAGAAGACTACGTTGATGATGAAGGAGCATTATTTCTGGCCCAGGATGCAGAAGGACGTTGAGCACTTAGTCAAAAGGTGTTCAATATGCCAACTTTTGAAGAGTCACAGCCTACCACAAGGTCTTTATACCCCACTGCCTATACCCAAAGGTCCTTGGGAAGATATCAGTCTGGACTTCATTGTTGGGTTGCCAAGGACCCAAAGAGGTAAAGATTCTATTTTGGTGGTTGTTTATCGTTTTTCAAAGATGGCTCACTTTATTCCATGCCACACTACTTATGATGCTGTGAGAGTTGTTGAGTTATACTTCCAGGAGGTTGTAAGGCTACATGGAGTTCCTAAATCCATGGTTTCTGATCGTGATGCAAAGTTCTTGAGTCACTTTTGGGTGACATTATGGAAGAAGTTCGGTACCAAACTCAAGTTCAGCACAGCATGTCATCCCCAAACTGATGGCCAAACCGAGGTCACCAACAGGACTCTTGGTACACTGCTGAGGTCCTTGGTGAATAAAGACAAGAAGGGATGGGATACTTTGCTTCCTCACGCTGAATTTGCATTCAATCGAGCTCCTAGCAAGGCTACTGGTCTGTCCCCATTTCAAGTAGTGTATGGGAGGAATCCAATCACCCCTATGGATTTGGCCCCCATAATTACCTCAACCAGGTTCAGCCATGATGCTAGTGTAAGAGCCAAGGAGATTCAGGAGCTACACCAACATGTCTGAGAAAAGATAGCCAAGTTCAATGAGAAAGCTTCGAATCTGGCTAACAAAAGTAGACGAAAGGTAGTTTTTCAACCTGGGGATCTCATGTGGATCCATCTCAGGAAGGATCATTTTCCATCTAAGAGGAAGGGCAAGTTGGTTCCCAGGGCAGATGGTCCTTTTGAAGTGTTAGAGAAGGTGGGAGACAATGCCTACAAGCTATCACTTTCAGATGATTATGGGGGAAGTGCTACATTCAATGTTTCTGATTTGAATCCTTACTATGCTGAAGGAGACGAGATACCAAGTTTGAGGGCAAACTCTTCGCAACTTGGGGGGGATGATGGGAATCAGCCTCCACAAATATAGTTGATTCAGGAGTGTTATCACTTGGTGGGCATAATTAAGAAGGGAATTCGTGCAGAAGGAGGCCAAGGACATTCACCCCATGTGATGTCCTCACTGCTTGTCTCCATATCTCAACGGTGAAGGTCATTCGGTGTCCTGCATGGCTGTTCTACTTTTGACGTACGGTAAGGTCCTTTATCTAGACAGCGATAAAGGTCCTTTACCTTGGGCAGCCTTGATATTTTGGCGATCTTTCCGAGGCATTTTGGTCTTCTCTCAGGAGGTCCGGTTTTCCTATATACTCTTGAAGGTCATTGCTGAGTTCCCGCCATTTTGGAACAAAACCACTTGTGTTTCTTCACTTGTCTTGCATGGATTGGAGTTTAAGTGAATGAAGATCCTCCAATGAGGAAGTGCCAAGTGGAGGGCTGTGATCGTCCATGGTTGGTCCAATGATGGTCGAGTACTTCATAGTGAAGACATGTATTAGCTTTAATCATTTGTAATTAGCTTAATTAACCACGTTTAGGAGGTTTCTTCGTCATTAGGAAACCTCACTCTAGTTAGTTTGAGCTCCTTGCTTGCTTGCTAGCTTGGCTGTCTTTACCTTTGTTTCAGCCGAGTATATGTATCTTTGTATTGGCCACTTCTTTGGATATCTTACAAAATACAAAACCCAAAGAAAGCTTTGAGCTTCGTCATTTGTGAGTTTCCCAAACTCTCGTTTCCACTCCAGTATCTAGGTTTGGCAACCTTAGTGGTGTTGTGTGGACTTGTTGTGATCTCACTTGGAAGGTGATTAAATTCTGTAACCAAGCGAGGTCCTTCAAGCTTGCCCGGGTATTCATTTCACTTGAAGGTGTTTAAGTACTGTAATAAGTGAGATAATACTTGATCTATCTTTTCCTTCATTTGTTTTTCGTTCCTTGATGCTTATTGCATCACAATTGTTGTGGTTATTTGCTGTCCGTGAGATTGGTGTCCTTGTGGTGTTATAAGCTTGTTGAATTCGTTGTATTTAGCGAGCTTATATACATCAATAATGAAGCCTGAGATTAATGTATTTCGAAGGGACATGTCACTGTAATTTTGAATCCTAATGTATTGATCGGTATATGGTAGTAAATGTAAGCAATGCACGATAAATGGATGATAGTAGCAGAGAGAGACATATTTGACTCTTCTAAACTGATGATCGTTCTTATAGTCCCACTTCGCTATTTTGGGCGAGGATAATGGACTAAAATAAAGTGAGCAACTCGAGTATTCAAAATAGAGGATATTAAGAAGATAATGATCACTAAATTCGCTCTCTTATTGAGGCACTTATGCATATTTCGATAATTCAAAGAAAGCTAAAATAACCAATAACTAAAGTGACTCTATTATAGAGGCACAAATGAGCAATGATACAGAACATTGCAAGCTTATGAATCAAAATTGAAACTTGAAAATAAAGGAAATGATGAAATGATACCTAATTTGGAACTTCTATTCGAAATCATAATTCATCGTAAGTGTAACAGATCAACATCATTTGATCACGCTAGATAAGAAAGTCTGACTTAAGATCATGGTTGAAATTGGTTTTGAATTGAAACCCCCAAATATGCAGCTACTTTAATCTCTAAATTTTGGAGTGGGTAGTAAGACCCAGCAAAATCTGACAATAAGAATCTGCCATCGAAACTCCTTAATGGACCTTTCAACTCCTACTCCTTTCAAACTTTAAATCCCATGCACAACTAAATCTAACTCAAAACTTAAATGTAACTTACTCACTTATATGGATAATATTCCCTAGCAAAGTACCGGACCTTAGCAGAGGTGAGAATGATACAGTGAAAGTTGGAAAATGACTTACATTTGCACCTTCCTTTAGGAGCTTCTCTAAATGTGTGATATTCTGTCTCATTGCAGCCAACATCAGTGGAATCTAGAGAATTCAAATATTCACAAACAAATAATAAATTACCTAAATTCAAGATTAATCAATCCTCTTAAGAAATCAAACCCAAACCCTACCTTAAAGAGGACATACAAAGAAACCAATATTTCACCAGCCTATAGCGACTAAATATTAGTCAGCGAGAATTGACCCAATAGCCAAGAAAGAACCTGGAATGAAATTCCCAGGGGACAAATTTAAAAAAAAAAAAAAAAAAACTTACGCATTCAACACCCAGAACATAGAGAGCTTCCTGGTAAAGCTCAAGTGCTCAACTCCTAAATTAAATCTTACTCAAAGCATTAAAAACCAACCTCAAGAAGCTAAAATCAGTCCCGAACGAATCCAAGTAAATAAAAAAATGAAAAAAAAATAGCAACCGTAACCATCAATTCAGCATTGCCTACTTCGATCGTCAGTCAACAATCCATGAAGAATAACTTTTCCAGAAACTAAAATTTTTGAGATTAAGAGTGATCCGAACCTGAAAAATCCAACTACTCTAAACTTCATCAAAAAGGTGGGATGGCTCCACAATCACATGATAAACCCAAAACCTGAAAAATCCCTTGGCTTTGAGCCGGCTATTAAGATCTGCACTCCCCTCGCGTAAATTAAATCATGTTGTACATTCCAAATTACAATCTACCCACCCCTAAATAACCACCTACAGAACCCAAATATAGAAATTACATACTAAAATTACATGACTCATACAAATAGAGAATTAAAACTATAAAAACATGACATATAGTCATATTGTTCGGTCTCGTTTCGAGCCGAATTCTTATCATTTTTAAGGTCTTTTTGCTTGTTCTATGCCCGTAATTATATATCAGATATGATGATTTTGTGTTTTGTAGGAAAATAAAGAATTATAAGGAAATTGGGCTTAATTGAGGATTTTTAGGAAATCTCGAGCCGACCCGAGACGACCCGAGCTAACCCGAGCCGAGACCAACCCGGGAACTCCATCTCCATTTTTGGCGCAAAACAGGGCAAAGTAGGCAGTTGGCTGTCGCACCCGAGACATACATGGTCGCACTCGCGATCAACGTCGGCCAAGGGACAGAAGCAGCGAACCAGGTGGCTATCACACCAACGACGCCAGATGTCGCGCCTGCGACATGCTACGGGGAGAAGGAAGGAGTTGCGGACAGAGTCAAGTGCAACCACCGATAGCGTGATAACGCCAGCGCCGAGGGTAGCGCCCGCGACCAGTTAGCTCGCGCCCGCGACAGACGTGAACGGGCGACAGATGGAAACGACCAGCGAGGGGTCGCGCACGCGACCTGTCGGAGTTCTGCGAAAACTGACGCGCGCGGTTGTAACTAATCCTAGGGTTTTGGGATATTTTTCTTCCTTCTATAAATATCTCATGTAATTCAGCATTATAATAATCAAGTTTTTAATAGTTTTTCATTAGTTAGGAGTAGGATTAGAGTAGCATTAGGTTTAATTGCTTTCTTTTATCTTGTTTTAATTTCTTCAAGTCTTTCATTGTTCTTCAAGCTTTCTTCAAGTTTTCTTGCAATTTTGTATTCAACTCTCTTTCAAGCATTTTCCATTGAAGCAATTTACAAAGCTCTCTCTCTCTCTCTCTCTCTCTCTCTCTCTCTCTCTTTTTGGTTTCCATAAGCTTTCTAGTGCTAGTTCACACCCAATCCAACTTTTAGTGAGGAGGAGGGCTAAGGGTCACAAATTCTACTCTCAAGTGATGAGGATTCTTAGTAATCCAATTCACAATTTTCTTGTTTGTTTAGGGGAAAATCCATTAGAAGGTTGAAGATTAGAGTGAAGATTAGTCATTAAAGATATAATTTCTTGTCCCCAATTTCATTGTTTATTCTAGTTTCTCTTTCATTGCTTTTAATTGCTTTCTTAATTTCATGCTTTTATGCTTATTTTTATTATGAATCCATGTCTAGATTAGTTTAATCGCTTTATTTACATAATTTACCGCTTTCCGCAATTGAAAACCCCAATGCAAACCGATTTCCTTGTCAAGCCTAAACACCCATCCCCGTGGATTCGACAACCCTTGCCTCTCAAAAACCCAAAAATACCGCAACCGAACAATGGCGTCGTTGCCGGGGATGGCGTTATTTGGCAGATTAAGTCATTGGTGTGTGTGTGTGTGTATATAGTTTATTGCTTTCTTGATTTTTCCAGAAAAATGTAGTCGAAAAAATTGAATACCGAAAAGAAAAAAAAAGAACAAAAATATAGAAAAAAAAAAAGAGTTATGGCTATGGCTAGTCCCCAATTTCCCCAATTTGAGCATGAAATATTTTGGAGGTATTTTGCTAGATTACATGATTATCATGCTCAATGTGAAATGTATGGTATCTTTTATGGTACATTAGATCTTTTCTGAATTGTGAATGAGGGTGTGAATTATGAGACCCGAAACCTCTTAGATTATTACGGGTTTTCCAGTTTGGGGGAAGAAAAAGCATGAGAATTACTTGATGGGTCTAGGGATTCTTATGAATTCGAGCAACAAAATGTTATTCCTAGTGACCAATCTTCTTCTTATGCACCACCCTCCGGGACCAAAGCTGAACATTCATGTGAATATCCCTTGTATTTTTATTATCAATCTTATGGTGGGGGTTATGTGGAAAATTCTTATGATCTTCCCCCGTGTGATGTTGTTGAGTCTCATCCTTTGTGCGTGCATTGTGAATCTTCATATCATGCTTCCGAATCTTGTATGCAAGTTGAACTAGATAATATTCGTGCTGAAATGGATGATTTTCAAGTTGAGATGTGTGTGAAATTAAATGAATGCTTGCAAGAATTTGAACACGTGCTTAAAAGTTAAAACTAGGGTAGAAGCTTTTTCTTCACAAATGGTTGATTCGAAAGTTGAAGTAGATCATTCATCATCTTTGAGTCCTGAAATGCGTGTTGATTCTTCTTTGTATGATTGTGATGAGGATGATGACTAATATAACAGACCTAGTTTTACATGTCGGCTTAGTGATTCCTTAGTCTAGTTGCACCTAGTGACCATGAGGAACATGATGATTTTGTGTGTGATGATGTAGAACTTGATGAAAACATGGTTGATGATGAACTATTATCCACACCATTGTCCATGCTTATATGTGAAGAGAAGGTTGAGTTTAGTGAATACCATGATGCTTGTGATGCAATTGAGCATGATCTTGTTGAGAGTGAAATTGAATCTTTTGTGATTGAATGTGTGCTTGATACTGAATTATTCACTTTCATTGAGGATCATTGCATTAGTGAGGCATTAGCTACCCTTTCATGTGCATCCATTGATGTGGAATCTTGTGATGATGAGCTTGATTCTTTGGGGATTGATCATAATTGTTTGAACTTGGTTTGTGACAATGATGCTTTTGATGATGATATGCTTTATGAGCCATTCACGATGGGTTATGATCCTCAACCTTCCACTTTTACTTTTGATGTTGTTTTGAATGATGCACCTTTGTCTTCCGATACTGATAGTTCTTCTGATGAGTCTTATATTTATGAAGATGAAGATGTGCCTGTTTGTGATGTTGGGAGTGTTATGATGTAGTCTAACCCTACTTTTCCTTATCACCTATTGATGATTAATTATGATGATTATTTAGATGAAAGTTGTGATTTGGAATCGGTGTTTGATGAAAATTGCATGGATATTGAGTTTGAATCATTGTTTGCATCCAAATCTGTGCATGAGCATGTTCAGGAATGTGTTATATTGCCCCCTCCCATTGATTTGTATACCCAATCTTCATTTACAAGTCCATGGGAGGATCCATTTGTCATGTCTCACTTCACCATGCCTAAGAAAGTCTTGTACATTCTTGTAGTCCATCATTTCTATGACTTTTCTAAGGCTTTTGATAAACTGTTGAGAGCACTGATGTTTGTTGATCCAATTTTGAGAGTGTGCTCTTACCTACACCATTCTGAGATGCATTCATGGATGCATGACTTGTTACTACGGGCGTTGAATGGTTCTGACATGGTGCCCGATATCTTGAGGTGGGAAGGAGTGAGTCTATTGATAAGAAGCCTTCCAAGTAAAATCCTTCATCACCTTTCTTGTACAGTTAGTAAGTATTTTTCCTCTTCTACTTTTATTTTCTTTTGGTGTGTTTCTTGATTTTATTTTGGGGTGTCTGCTTACCTTACTTCTGTTTCCATCAAGGACATTGCAAACCCTTTGTGTGGGAGTAGGGGGGGGGGGGGAGGTAGTATGCATTCGAACTTTTGAGTCTAAGAATAAAAAGAGTGAGATTCATATTGTAAATATTTTGGTTTTTCTTTAGTTCTTTAGTTAGTAGTGTCTTGTATATATTTCTATTTTTCTTTTAATCTTGCATGCAAATTTCTAAGCATTTAGGTAGTTTATGTTGGATATTAAGGTTTTGGTAATGGCTACATTGTAGTGTTTTTCTCTTGTCTTCTATCTTTCTTTGTCCCGCATAGGAAGAAAATGGAGGTTGAAAGTGGGTTTATATATCACTTTCTCTATCCTAGTGTTGTATTGAGTTGAAAGAGGGTTTTATGGAGAAGGGTGTGGTTTGGGCCTCCACACGCGCGCGCGCGCCGCCGCCGCCGTCCGTCCGGCTGGGCGCGTGCCGCGGGTCGTGGGTCGGGTTGTTTTAAATCCGGTTTATTTTATTTACAACTTTGTAAATTCGTTTGCAAACTAGCCGTTGCAACAGGTTTTATTGGATATTATTGTCCATAATTAAGTAGTCAACGATTTTATTTCCCTTCTTTATTTTCCTGATTTAATGCTTATTCTTAATGGCTGCTTGATTCTCGCCCTTGGTCAATGGGTTTGTCTCCTCAGTTTCTCTTATAAATTCAAGGCTTTGGTGGACTGTTTTGGGCATCGAATACAGTCATTCTCCATTCCTCTCTTCCTACTTTTCTGGGCATACAGTTTTGCCAATTCCATATTCTTGGCCACGAGTGCACGTGTCCGAGGATAATCTGAGTTAACCTTGGGGAGCGACCGACAATTCCGATTGGCACCGAGGTCGGGCCGTAAACGCTTTCAAGGCAATGGTTCTTCCACGGCTCAGTTTTCTTGTGTTCACCACAGCCTTGTTTTTTTTTTCTTTACAACATCCTTGATTCTTTTTCCAACAATTTGAAAGCGATTATTATCAATGGCTGCTCCTCCGAAAACCCTCGCTGAGATCTACAAAATTGAGCCTTTCGATGGAACCAACTACAAACGATGGTCCCAGAAGTTATTGCTCTGTCTTGAACAATTAGAGATTGATTATGTGTTGTCCTCGCCTCATCTTGAAGATCCAGAAGCACCACCTCCTCAGAACGATCCTGAGCAAACCCCTACTGCTCCGAGAACCCCTGTTGTTCCACTGGATGAAAATGCTAAGAAGAAACTGGTGAAAGACAACAAAGTCGCGCAGAGTTATCTTCTCAACATCATGACCAATCCTCTATTCGATTTGTTTGTCAGTTTCAAGTCAGCAAAGACCATATGGAGCAAGATCGAGATCAAATATGGCGTTGATGATGCTGGGAAGAAGAAGTATGTCGTTGGCAAGTGGTTGCAATTCCAGATTGTAGATGATAAGCCTATTATGGAGTAGGTTCATGTTTACGAGAACCTGTGTGCTGAAGTTCTGAATGAAGGAATGAAGAGTGCGAGGTACTACAAGCAAATGTGCTGATTGAGAAGTTTCCCCCATCCTAAAGTGATTATAGGAATCATCTAAAGCACAAGAAGAAGGATCTGACCCTTCAAGAATTAATTAGCCACATGAGAACTAAGGAAGCGAATCGCTTGAAAGATAAGATGTCTTCTCTCTCTTTGAATTCTGTTAAAGCTAACCTAGTTGAATCTTCTGTTCCTGCTAATAAGGACAGGTTCAAGGGAAAGAATAAGAAGGATCAGAAGCAATCCAAGCATCGTAAATGAACAAGCCTAATACTAAAATCCGTAAGGTAAAGTTCTCTATATGTCCATGCAAACCTGGCCACAAGGCATATCAGTGCAATCAGCGCAAAGGAGCAAATCAAACCCACCAGAAACCCGTTGGACATAATAGTAATCAAAATCAAGCTAATCTGACCGAGGAGACTGAAGTATTCTGTGCAGTAACTGTGGAAGCTAATCTTGTGATTAACAACAACGAGTGGATTCTGAACAATGGAGCAACTAGACATTTTTGCACCAACAAGGAACCGATGCATGACTTTGAAGAGGTTCCTGATGGTGAACATGTCTTCATGGGCAATTCTTCCACTGCTACGGTACTAGGTAAAGGGAAAGTTCTCCTTAAATTTACTTCTGGAAAAACTTTATGCTTGAACAATGTGTTGTATGTCCCTTCTCTTCGTAGAAACCTAGTTTCTAGTAGTCTCCTTGATGTTGCTGGTTTTGAGGTGAACCAAAAGGCTGGAAAAATTGTTATTCTTCGTAATGGGGTTTTTGCTGGGAAGGGGTATCGTAGTTATGGCTTATATGTTCTGAATGTTGCATCTGATGCTAATGGAAATGCTTCTACTTCTGCTTATATTGCTGAGTCTATTAATCTTTGGCATGGTAGACTTGGACATGTGAATTATGCTTCCGTAAACAGGCTAAAGAACATGAAATTAATTCCAAATGTTAGCACAGGAAATTGTTCTAAATGTGATGTCTGTGTTGAGGCGAAATTTGCCAAGAAACCTTTTAAATCAGTAACTACAAGATCAACACAGTTGCTTGAACTTGTTCATTCAGACCTAGCTGACTTTAAGAACACAATGAGCAAAGGAGGAAAGAAATAGTATATAACCTTTGTAGATGACTTCTCTAGATATACAAAAGTTTACCTTCTTAGGTCTAAAGACGAGGTTGAAGAAGTGTTCTTAAAATATAAGGCAGAAGTTGAGAATCAACTAGACCGGAAAATCAAGAGACTTAGGTCTGATAGGGGCGGTGAATATGATTCGACTTCTTTAGCTGTTTTCTGTGAGAAAAATGGTATTATTCATGAGACTACCGCTCCTTACACCCCTCAACAAAATGGTATAACAGAACGTAAGAACCGTACCCTTAAGGAAATAATGAATGTTATGCTTCTGAGTTCTGGATTTCCTGATAACATGTGGGGGGAAGCTGTTTTGACTGCCTGTTTTGTTCTCAATAGAGTTCCCCATAAAAAGAGGGACCATACCCATATGAACTCTGGAAAGGATATGCCCCTAACCTGAATTATTTGAAAGTGTGGGGGTGTTTGGCTAAAGTTGCTTTACCTAGTCATAAGCGTACCAACATAGGCCCAAAGACCTTTGATACTGTTTTTATTAGATATGCTCAAAACAGTGCTGCTTATTGTTTCATGTCTTTAAGTGATTATTCCATTTCTGAATATAGAGATGCTGAATTGTTTGAGCATGTATTTCCGTTGAAAAAGAATGTGCCTAATATGGTAACTGATGTTGTGCCTAATGTTGTACCTGAAAATGTGAGCTTGCCTGTTGCTAGTTCTAGTACTAGAAATGTGAAAATTGAGCCTAGAAGAAGTAAAAGGCAAAGAACTACAACTGATTTTGGACCTGATTTTGTTATTGCTTTCCTAGTTGAAGTTTTTAATCATTATGATGTGGATGCTTTGACTGAGGATTTTGTGACTTTATTTCTAATTGATGAAGATCCAAAAACTTATGCTGAGGCTATTAGGTCTATTGATGCAACCTTTTGGAAGGAAGCCATAAGAAGTGAAATAGATTCCGTAGAGTCTAACAAAACTTGGGAATTAACTGATTTGCCTAAAGGTTGTAGACCTATTAGTAGTAAATGGATGTTCAGAAAGAAATTGAGGTCTGATGGTTCAATTGATAAATATAAGGCTAGACTTGTTATTAGAGGTTTTGACCAAAAGAAAGGGATAGATTATTTTGACACTTATTCTCCTGTTACGAAAATAAGCACCATTAGAATGTTGATTGCTTTAGCTGCTATTTTTGATCTTGTTGTGCATCAAATGGATGTAAAGACAACTTTTCTTAATGGTGAAGTACCAGGTCAGGAGGATAAAGTTTGCAGATTGAGAAAATCTCTTTATGGCCTAAAGCAAGCTCCTAAACAGTGGTTTGAGAAGTTTGATAGTTCTCTTGTGAAAAATGGATTTATTGCAAATTTGTCTGATTCTTGTGTTTATTCCAAGATGATAGGATCAGATTGTGTGCTTATATGCTTATATGTTGATGATATGCTGATCTTTGGTACAAATTTGTTAGTAGTCAATGAGACTAAAATGTTGTTGTCTTTTTTGTTTGAAATGAAAGATATGGGTGAAGCTGATGTGATCTTAGGGATTAAAATTCGAAAAACCAACTATGGTTATGCTTTGTGTCAGTCACACTATATTGAGAAAGTGTTAAAGAAATTTAACATGTTTGATGTGACACCTGTTAGAACTCCCTACGATCCTAGCATACCTTTAAAGAAGAACAACGATTCTAGTGTGTCTCAATCTGAGTATGCTAAAATTATAGGAAGTGTAATGTTTTTGATGAACTTTACTCGTCCTGATATTGCTTATGTTGTGAGTAGATCGAGTCGCTACACTCATAATCCTAGTCAAGAACATTGGAATGCACTTCATCGTTTGCTTAAGTATCTGAAAGGTACAATGGATTGGTGTTTCCACTTTAATAAATTTCCTGCTGTTGTAGAAGGATGATGCAAACTGGATTTCTGATAATGATGAAGTTAGTTCTACTAGTGGTTATGTTTTTACCTTGGGTGGAGGGGCTATCTCATGGAAGTCTGCAAAACAGACTTGCATAGCCCGCTCTACCATGGAATTTGAGTTTATTGCTCTTGAGTTGGCAGGTCAAGAAGCTGAGTGGCTTAGAGGTCTCTTAGCTGACGTGCCATTATGGGAGAAACAAGAGACGCCTATCTCTATACACTGTGACTCATAAGCAGCAATTGGAGTGGCTCATAATAGTGTCTACAACGGGAAAAGGAGACATATCCGTGTTAGACACAGTGCAATGAGACAATTGCTAAAGCATGGTGTAATATCCTTGCAGTATGTGAGATCCGAGAAGAATTTGGCGGATCCTCTCACTAAGGGGTTGACTAGACGAGTTGTTCCCGAGGCATCGAGGGGGATAGGGCTTAAGCCTATGGCTTGAAGAGGTATGGCGGATACCAAATATTATTTGGTCAAACGAAACCATACTAATCTTCGAGGTGCACTACATTCTTATCCCTATGGTGCTAAGTAGTGCTTCTAAGGTTGAGATTATTCTGTTAATGAATCCACGTCCTTTGTGGAGGGTGCTTGTGAGACGCACTAAAGGATTCACCGATTATTTGTTGTGAGGATGAGCTAATTGCTCTTAATAATTCCATAGTCACATTTGTGGTGGTCTATGTTGAGATAGACTTGATGGAATTACCTACGTAAGTGTGTAGGTTTGGTCGCCTTCTATGAGAGATTTGGGCTATCTCTCTAGAGCACTTATGAGTCCCAAGGTGTGCGCATGGCCATAAAGACGCAAGTGTTTTATCGCGGAGTATGCTTTTCTGTAGGTTGATACGTGTTGTGGGGGTCTCAATCAAAGTCTTCCAAGTTCAAGGCCTAGTCCACTTGTTAGATTATTGACTGTTGCCTCACATCACTAATATGTCAATTCAAATCGAAAGATATTGACACCTAAGTATCTGACCTGTTTTGCCCAGTTTTTCCTTTTCTTTTCTTGACTACCTTGTAAGCCATTAGTGGGGGATTGTTGGATATTAAGGTTTTGGTAACGGCTACATTGTAGTGTTTTTCTCTTATTTTCTATCTTTCCTTGTCCCACATAGGAAGAAAAGGGAGATTGAAAGTGGGTTTATATATCACTTTCTCTCTCCTAGTGTTGTATTGAATTGAAAGAGGGTTTGATGGAGAAGGGTGTGGTTTGGGCCTCCACACGCGCGCGCACGCCGCCGCTGTCCGGTCGGTCGGTCCAGGCTGGGCGCGGCGCGTACCGCGGGTTGTGGGTCAGGTTGTTTTAAATCCGGTTTATTTTATTTTCGACTTTTTAAATTCGTTTGCAAACTAGCCGTTTCAAAAAGTTTTATTGGATATTATTGTCCATAATTTAGCAGTCAACGATTTTATTTCCCTTCTTTATTTTCCTGATTTAATGCTTATTCTTAATGGCTGCTTGATTCTCGCCCTTGGTCAATGGGTTCGTCTCCTTAGTTTCTCTTATAAATTGGAGGCTTTGATGGACTGTTTTGGGTATCGAATACAATCATTCTTCATTTCTTTCTTCCTACTTTTCTGGGCATACAGTTTTGCATATTCCATATTCTTGGCCACGAGTGCACGTGTCCGAGGATAATCTGAGTTAACCTTGGGGAGCGACCGGAAATTCCGATTGGCACCGAGGTCGGGCCGTAATCGCTTTCAAGGCAGTGGTTCTTCCACAGCTTAGTTTTCTTGTGTTCACCACAGC
Organism: Portulaca oleracea; assembly: GCA_029582165.1. Classification (NCBI taxonomy): domain Eukaryota; kingdom Viridiplantae; phylum Streptophyta; class Magnoliopsida; order Caryophyllales; family Portulacaceae; genus Portulaca; species Portulaca oleracea. Next base: position 18,852,359 of record CM055875.1, read on the forward strand.
CTTGTTTTTTTCTTTACAGCAGCCTTGATTCTTTTTCCAACAGTTTAAATTGTATATCCTAACCTTATGCTTGGTGCTTTTGGATCACAGATCGAGTTGTATTTAACTGAAGATCTTGAGGTAACCTCTTTCCACCCTCTCTTTGAGTGTATATATTCTTGATCCATGTTGCATGCTTGATTTTTCTTTGGATGGCGAACCCCTTGAGTGTGAATGTTGGGATTATCTTGTTGTTGGAGCCGTCTTTTTATGTGATAAGTGTGTGTGGGAGTGGGGGTGGTATTTTCCATGTTCATGGGTAGACAACCTAGTATTTTGATTTTGTTTTTCGTAGTTTTTGTCTAAAATGTGAAAAATTTTGTGTGAAAAAGAAAAAAAAAGGGGGGAAAGGTTGTGAAAAACTCCCAAAAGTGTTTCTTTTTCTTTTTAAATATGCTTTCGTTCACAATTGTGTAGGTAGTTGTCTAATTGGCTGTTTTAATCATTTAGAAGTGGAAGATATGAATAATGATAGGCCTTAGGAAGGATTTCTACCATTATTTATCTCTATTAGACCTTGACATGGAATGTGAAAGTAGAGTCCTCAACTCTTACATGGCTCGGTTGTGAATTTCTTACCTAAAGTTAGATGGTCTTAGTTGTTCAATGCTCTTGCTCGTCTTAATTAATGAATTAATTAATTACTTTCGGTTCCACCGATGAGGGTTGGTATGGGTGGACGGCGCCCAGGCCCCTTAAGTACAATGTTTACGTATGGAGCAACCCGAATCAGGTAGGGTAACCCTTTGCGAAGGTCGGTCCTATTCCCGAACAAACCGACGCTGACACCCTAAAATCTTACAAAAAGGAATAAGAGTAAGACATGAGAAAGAAAGAAAAGAGTGAAGAAAAAGAAAAAGAAAGCAAAATAAAGAAAAAAAAGAGAAAAAAAAAGCAAAAGGAAAAGAAAAAATTGTGAAAGTGAAAAAGAAAAAGAAAAGAAAAGAGAAGTTGAAAGAAAAATAAAGAGTGAAGTTAGGTTAGCTAATAATCCCGAGCTTGAGCATGAAAATGACTTTGATTGTCCGGCTTAGGTTAGGAAGGATCGATTAGGGCCCACTTGCACTTTTGCACGAGGAATTTTGCTCAACATGAAATGTCGGGGTTGAAAACCTCAAGGATTGGCAGTTTTTCTAACCTTTGTGTCCTTGTTTATTAATATTTGCTTCTTCCATTTGATTGTTGAGACGGGTTGGGGAACTAAGTGCATGATTGAGGATGGGAATATCTTCTTCGCCTTTGTTTTGTTTTTGTTTTTGGTTTTTCACCTTTTCTTCTTTCCCTTTTTCTTTTCTCTTGGCTTTTGTGGGTATAGCTTCTATAAACCCTCACGAGACCTTCCTCGTCCACTTGGGCTGCCAAGGGGTTTAAAGGGTTTGATGCATGTGCTAAATGCATCTGCGATTCCTGCGAAAGTGAGTTAGGGTAGTTAGTTTCTTTTTCCCTTTCTTTATCTTTGTTTTTAGTTTGCTCGGGGCGAGCAAACCCTTGTGTAGGAGTGTTGTTCGGTCTTGTTCCGAGCCGAATTCTTTATCATTTTTAGGGTATTTTTGCTTGTTCTAGCCCCGTAATTATATATTAGATATGATGATTTTGTGTTTTGTAGAAAAATAAAGAATTAGAAGGAAATTGGGCTTAATTGAGGCTTTTTAGGGAATCCTGAGCCGACCCGAGCTAACACGAGGCGAGACCAACCCTGGAACTCCATCTCCATTTTTGGCGCAAAATAGGGCAAAGTAGGCAGTGGGCTGTCGCACCCGAGACATACATGGTCGCACTTGCGAGCAACGTCGGCCAAGGGACAGAAGCAGCGAACCAGGTGGCTATCGCACCCGCGACGCTAGATGTCGCGCCCGCGACATGCTGCAGGGAGAAGGAAGGAGCTGCGGACAGAGCTGGGTCGCGACCACTACAAGTTGTGTCACACCCGCGACAGTCGAGGGTAACGTCCGCGACAGTCGAGGGTACCCGCGACAGACGTGAACGAGCGACGGATGGAAACGGCTAGGAAGGCTCGCGCCCGCGACTTGTCGGAGTTCTGCGGAAACTGACGCGCGCGGCCGTAACTAATCCTAGGGTTTTGGGATATTTTTCTTCCTTCTATAAATACCCCATGTGATTCAGCACTATAATAATCAAGTTTTAATAGTTTTTCATTAGTTAGGAGTAGGATTAAAGTAGTATTAGGTTTAATTGCTTTCTTTCATCTTGCTTTAATTTCTTCAAGTCTTTCATTGTTCTTCAAGCTTTCTTCAAGTTTTCTAGCAATTTTGTATTCAACTCTCTTTCAAGCATTTTCCATTGAAGCAATTTACAAAGCTTTCTCTCTCTCTCTCTCTCTCTCTCTCTCTCTCTCTCTCTCTCTCTCTCTCTTTGGTTTCCATGGTTGTTTGATTCCAAAGCTTTCTAGTGCTAGTTCACACTCAATCCAACTTTTAGTGAGAAGGAGGGCTAAGGGTCACAAATTCTACTTTCAAGTGAGGATTTGAGGATTCTTAGAAATCCAATTCACAATTTTCTTGTTTGTTCGAGGGAAAATCCATTTGAAGGTTGAAGATTAGAGTGAAGATTAGTCATCGAAGGTATAATTTCTTGTCCCCAGTTTCATTGTTTATTCTAGTTTCTCTTTCATTGCTTTTAATTGCTTTCTTAATTTCATGCTTTTATGCTTATTATTATTATGAAATCATGTCTAGATTAGTTTAATCGCTTTATTTACATATTTTACCGCTTTCCGCAATTGAAAACCCCAACGCAAACCGATTTCCTTGTCAAGCCTAAACACCCATCCCCGTGGATTCGACAACCCTTACCTCTCAAAAACCCAAAAATACTGCAACCGAACACATATACAATTGGAACCCAACAAGAACCCAAATTTAGTTTAACAAACTAATTACCGAATTCATAAGATGAAGTAACAAGACCAATTTTCAACACATTAATACCTAAAATGCAAGTGACAACACCTAAATAAGATCTACAATGCAACCTAAATTACACGGTAATCAACAATTCAAGCAAAGTAATATACTATAGCATAAAAACTCAACATGTAACCCAACCATCTAAAAATTTTCAGTTCCAAGAAACTCGAAAACCAAACTCAAAATTGAGATCTGGAAAAATCAATCATAAGCAAACTAAATTTAATTTTTCAATAGTAATCATAATCATTTTGGGGTTGATTTTAGTGAACAATGGGAATAATATTGGGGTTGATTTTAAAGTCAGTAACTTACTTTTTCAATGTGCTCTGGCCATAACTTTTGTACCCCAGCACTTCTCAAGTCTGAAATACTTCATGGTTGGGTTGTGTTGAATCGTAGTTGAAAAAGAGATTGTGTTATTGAGATGTAGATGAACGTAATCACATTTAGACATTCCTTTTTTTTCTGAAGGACAATCACATTTAGACATAAAGATTACTGAAAAACAAGGGCTTGTGGTAGCCTAAACAAACCAAATTACGTAGGCTCAGTCCTCAGTAACGCAGTCCCAAATTTGTCCTCAAAATTCATCAATTAATCAAAGTATTCACAAATAGCCTTTATCGATTTTTCAACCTGTACTACCTTCAACCTTTTAAATCACATGGACAATTAAAAACCCAAAATCGAAATTAAAGCATGGAAATGATAGTAGCTTGGCGAAATTAAAAGCTATCCACCTTGATATCACAAATGAATTGAAGTACTTTGAAGGTAAGTTCTAGCGCCTTGTGTTGGTAGTCTCATTCTCCGTCTGCACCACCAAAATCATCAAACTGGAAAGATCAAAGGGTAACATAATCAACCCTGCCAAGAATGACAACGAGTAATTCTAATCCATTTCAATTCAATCAAACAAATGAACCCAAGAAAACCCAAAAAGGGCACAATCTTTAAGAGACTACCTTACCCAACATCAAAAGCCAACCAAAAAAAACACACACACACACAAATCAAAAGCGATTGAACCAAATCAGAAAAACCCACAAAGGGCAGAATATTCACTGCATTATCCAAGGTCAAAATTCAACCAAAAAACATACAATCAAACAAAACTGAAGCAAACCCATCCCAACAAAACAATCAATGGAAAAACATTTACTGCATTACCTAGTAAATAAAATTATGCAAATAACACAAAATCACAAAACTTGTTGATATAATGTTGTATACACCCACAGACACAGAAGAGAATAAACGAGAACCAAAAAAGGGATGGAGCTTCAAACCTTAACCAAAAGCACACTGAGAAAGCAGATGAATAAATGAACCTTTAACCTAAAAAAAAAAAGAACAAAGAAACTGGAAATGGGAATGGAAAATAATAAGAGGAGGGAAGAGGTAGGAAATGGATTGAGAAAGAAGTGAATTAATGACATCCATAAATACCGACTCTGAATCCTCCAACATCTTCTCCATATCCATGTCCAAGAACCCACTCAACCCTTCTCCATATCCATATCAAGGTTGGGATACAATAATGCAATGGAAAGGCTGGTGAATTGACGGAACAGGGGAAAGTAATGGGGCACGGGTCCAATTTTTGACAGGAAAAAGGGCTGAAAGTGAAAAGGGTATGACACCGTGGAATGATGATGATGAATGAAAATTACAGACATGAAAGGAAATTAGAGAGGCAGTGAGTTTGGGATGAGGGTTTGGGATTGGGGATAGGAATTTGGAGAGAATATAATGAATGGAAATGGAGTGAGAAAGAGGTGAAGAAAGAAGCATAGAGAAAAGGAATGAATGAGTTACAGTATGTTCGGTGAATTGACTGAAGAAGAAAGGTTGAATGACGAACAAGCCCTTGTGATATTTGCAAAATAGCAATTGATCCAAGCGCACTGTAGATTGCTACAATATTCTATTCAGTCTTTTTAAAGGTTATAGATTTCCCTCTTTTTCATCTTTTGTCTTTGAGAAATTAATCTTTTAATGTTTGAGATTCATGTGTTCTGTTCTCAATGAAGTCTTTCTTGATGGGTTTATGATTTTTGTCTATTATTTTCCTTTACTGATTTTATGTTTTCTCAGAATTGGTTTGAGATAAGATGACAAGTTGTAGGCTTCCATTAAACAGATAGGCCTAATCATTTTTTTAACTACACAAGAATATGAAAATCATACTGGAAATAAGGTAATTCAATCTCTCAAAATATGCAAACAAATTAAAGGCATAAAATTATAGAATACATGAAATCAAAACACGAGAAAGATGGACATACCTGATTGAAATGAAGAACTGGTCTGCAACAAACCCAAAACCCTAGATGTAAAAATTCAAGCTATGAGGAGCAATAAATAATAAAGTAGGAAAATATATGGAACATGCATAAGTAGAAAAGGTTGGAGTTGGAGAAGAGAGAGGACACACTGTAGTACCGGTTGATGAAGAATTGAAGAAGTGGAAGAACGAGGAGTATGAACCATACGAATCAAGTAAGCAACCAAGTTAGTTGGTTGCTAACAAAAACAAGCAGCTAGCGTAAAGCCTAAAATCTAAGTAACTGTCTCATCTTTTTTTTTTTTTAGAGTGAATGATTATTTTCCTAAGCCAAAATAAAAATTAGTATTCATTACGTCATTTACTTTACCAAACAAAATATTAAAAGAATTTTTTTTGTTCAAATAAACCAAACACACTATAAATCTATATATCTATATAACTTATAAAAGCATGGATGACCAACTTCCTTGCTACTGTAGATTGCTACAGTGATTGTGAGGGGTAGAATAGTACATTGATAGGTGAGTTTTTTTTGGTCAGTTGTGCTTCACTTTTCTGCATTTCCTCGAGCCCTTCAATTGTCACAATGCACACACTGCCCATTAGCAGCTAAGCCGGTTGGTTACTAACAAAAGAAGCAGTTAGTGTAAGGCTCAAATCCTAAGTACCTCTATCTTTTTTCTATCCGAGTAAATGCTTATTTTCGTCAAACAAAATAAAAATTAGTTTTGATTACGCCATTTACTTCACCAAACAAATATTAAAATTTAAAAGCACAATTTTTTGTTCAAATAATTTTGCCCCAACCAAACACACCAAATAATAATATTAAATAAGTAAATATAAGTAAATAAAAATAGAAGACATACATACATACGTAAAGCGACATAACCGGCGGCCACACAGACCCAATCACATCACAATATATAATACAGCTTCGGCGTTGTCATCTGCTGAGTTGTCTCTTCCTTTAAAAAGCAACGCCCAAACCTCCAAGTTTGATGAGAAAGAAGAGCTGGATACTGGATACGCAAACACCAGCAGACAATCTGTCTTTGAGATTTTTGGCTGACAATAAGCAACTTCTGCCAAATTTCTCTTGTTTTCCCCATAATGCAGGTAACTGCAAATTCAAATGATTATCCTCTTCTATATTGCTCATACTTTCCTTGTTCTTCCTCCTTCTGCTTCTGCTTCTTCTTCTTCTTAATCTTAACTCCTGATTTCTGCATTTCTTACCTCTTTCTTCGTCAGAGTAAGACAGTTAAAGTCGGCAATTTATCAGATCTAGCTACTCACAGAGAAATTCACGACTTCTTCTCCTTTTCTGGTGAAATAGACCACATTGAGATCCGACGGTCTGCTCCTTCTCTTTCTTGTGTCTTCCGCTTAATTCCGTTCTCTTTTAGTTAAAAAAAAAACGTCGGTTGCGGTTAATTTCACTTTACTGTTTCTGGGTTACTTTGTTTTAGTTTTATAATTGATTTTGATTGATGGGTTTTTATTTTTGTCTTCATCAATTCATGGGTACAGTGAATCTGCAAACTCAAGGGCAGCATTTGTTACGTTTCAGCATGAGCGAGCGCTTGAAATTGCCTTGTTGCTTTCGGTAATGACGTGTTGTTTAAGTATTGCTTGTTTCCAGATGCACTTATTAGCTTTTCGTAGCAATTTTTGTTTGAGGTTTCATTTTAGTTACTACTCCACTTTACTAATTTTAAGGGGCGGTTAATTGTGTTTGTCTCAGTGACTTAGAGCTTAAGTTCTTGTTGGGTTGACTTGACTGCACATTATTATTTGGGAAGTTTCCTGGTAAATAGCATTTAAATGTTTGCTTGATTAGACGCTGCATATATGGAAATGTGAATTTGCTCAGCAAGTGTGGATTCTTGTCAATAAGGGGATTATGTTATTTAGCAAGTATGGAATTTTTGATTCAGATGCCTAGATAATTGAATTCAGTATTTGCTCAAACTTTGATGCAAATGAAGCTTACTTTTAACTCCCATGGATTTTGAGCTTGTGATTCTTGAAATTCTTTAGAATGTGAAGCTACATCAAATTTCTTGAGTTGTGGGGTCTTCATACAAAGCTTTTAGAATTTCTACAAAACCTTGAATTTGTTTGGAGGTTTGAAAACTTTTCTATTGAGCCCAAAATCTTTTCTTTGGAGTCATGCTTTGAAACATCCACTAAGGGTGTAACTTAAAGTTTTGAAACCGTTGTCATCATCATCATCATCATCATCATTATCATAATACTCCCAGGGGAAAACTTGTTAGAGTGCTGCTTGGGGGATCAAGATGTGGGTAGCCTTCTCCCCATGAATTGGAGTTCATGAAGAGGTTGATTCCCCCTAACCCACAAAAAGCCTTCAGGGCAAAAAAAAAAAAAAAAAACATTGGGAAACGTTTGGAAAACTAATTAAAAGATCAAGAAACCAAGAAGCTTGGGGAAGTAAAGAGATGCATACATGTGCGCTCCAAGGCCATGCAACTGAAGAATAGCTAAACCAATAGGGAATACAAGAGAACAAACCAAGACAAAGCACATCATCTTAGTAGCAAAGCTCACCCCATCGCTTTAATGCTAGCCCTCCAAACTACTCTATATAGTGTTATGTCTTCCAATAAACATTGGTGCTTTAGATTCTCTAAACACCTCTCATATAGACTTTTAAAACCATTCACAACTCTTAAAAGTAGCTCCTTAGTTTCCAGTAGGATATCAAATCAACTTAGCCATTGTGAGGCCAACTCAATTTGACAACACTCTTCTGTAAAACCAATGGCAAGCTACAGGTATCTTTTGAGGTTTCATTAATTTATTGTGTGGTTAAATTACCTTTTACGTTTATCCTGGTTTTTACCATGAACTACAAATATAATGTAAATTTTGTGAAGGAAACAATGTGTACTTCCAATGCTTCAGAGGAGGCTGCTTTTGTTTTGCTTTTTTTTTTTTGTTGTTGTTTGGGGGGGGGGGGGTGCGGGATGTGACTGTTTGGTATTTTAGTTGCTATCTGAACTGTCTGTGACCTTGTTCCTTTGCGAATTCTGCTCCATATGCGGACAGAACTTTTTGGTAGCCATGTATTGTCTAGCTGTGATGAAAGATATTCTAAAACTTTTCTTTGTAGACTATGGAAGAAGAAAGCAGTAGTATGGCTTCCAAGTCATTTTGTCAGGTGACTGGTTGGTGACGAACACTTCCAGTTATATAAGGAATTTCTGTACTGGTAAAGTCCTTACAATGTAGGTTGGTGTTATTCCTTCTTGGACAGATGCAATAGGAGATGAAGATATTTGGGGTCTCCATTTTGAAGATTTGGCCTAATAGGATCATTTTCTAATGGTTTAGTTTCTCATTTCTTTAGCATGATACCTCCCCATTGCTATTGGTCCTTGCATTACTTTTCTCTTATCTAATAAACACAATTTTTACGACTTTTACATCGTAGGAGTGAGGTTGCTGATCTATGGTTTGTTTGGGTATATAGTGTCCGAAGCTTTTGGGGAAAGCTGGATTCTACAATTAACCTCATGGCATTTCAAGTCACTTGTGGTCCTGTTCATCCCTCAGGAAATATGTGGTTCTAAACAAGCAACTATGTTATAATACTTGGGATGATACCTTTTTTGTTATTTTTTTTTTTTTATGGAAGCTTGGGATGGTATTGAGTTATGCTGATGGTCGAAATGGGGTTTTTTGACATTCTCACATCCACCCACAAACATGTATCGCCATTGCAATGGCTTGAAGCTCATATTACACGTTGCAATGCTCAATTATCATTTTATTGAAGCATATGAGGCAGGGCAACTTAAATATTTGTTGAACTTGGCACTGAATGGGGGAACTGGGTTATTGCTGCAAATTAACAGTGGGAAGGTACTATATCCGTTTGAGCGTTGTTGTGTAGTAGGGGTTGTCATGGAGACAACCCTGGTTTGGGCTTTTGTTTACTTTGGAATCCAGGATGGTATTTTGGATATTGATGGTATGAAGCACATCTAACATCTAATGCTTTATTCCATGCTCCATCTATAGTCACCCCACCCTAGTACAAAGAAGGGGGGGGGGGGGGTGTGGTTGATGTGGCACTGATGTTTGGGAGTTGACACTGGTTGGGGAGCTGGAAGGTGGGTTAAGAGCTGTCCACAATGAAGAGTTGCGTAAGTTTCGGTTGATTTGAGTGTGTATTGCTCAAGTACTGTGATGTTTTCTTTTGGGAACTCAGAGATTTGCAAGCTGATATTCAACTTTAACATGAAGCTGAAGCCTAGTAGCCAGCGAGACCACACACAGATTTATTTTATGTTTATATTATTTTTTACTAAATGGCTTGTGCATGAAGGAGGCCTAAAACAGGGCACAATGAATCTTTAAGTACTTTCAATGGAATGAATAAACTATTGGTTTTGTATTTTTATTTCTGTTTTTCATTCATGGAGCAATGCAGAAACTCGGTTTGTTGTAGGTTATTGGGAACTGTATGTTTTCCTCAGCTAGTCTAAACTTTATCATCTCAATTATTGAGATGATGGGAACTTCTGTTATTCTTTTTTAGATGTGGACTATGTCGTATGTTTGTAGTTCAATGTAGGATCCTTGCTTTGCATCAAGTCCTTTTGATCCTATATACATAGTATATCTGATTTTTAAATGTGGACTATGGCGTATGCTGATGCCATTTTGCATTAAGATGGTTCATTACAAGCTCACTATTATGAAGAGTTAGCCCTAGGCTGTATAATTTGCCACTTAAGTGAAAAAGCTTAGAACCTCTTCCATGGTAAGCTATCCAACTGAAAAGAACAGAAGTGTAGCATTTTGTAACTTCTGTCGCTGTAGAATGGCCGTATACTGGTCTTACTTTGTTTAAGTTCTTATGTTGCATAGTGTTGCTCCTAATTTGTACCAACTACCAGCTTATTTTTGAATCAAATGAGTTTTATATCAACTATGACGTCCCTTACTGTGTTGCTTTGATTGATCTGTTCTGTTTGCCTTGCACCTTTTGTTAGGTGACAGTCGCTATTTATGTCCTTAATCCTAATGGCTTTTTAAAGGATCATGGTGAATGGCTTTCCAATCCCTCTGGTGCAAGCCTTCTATCGTTTAGAACAAGTCCTTAAGTTATGGGCATTCAACCCTGCAAATATGAAATCCTGATAAGATTCTGAAAAACATTGTGTAAGACATGTAATTGACAAACACGTCCAAATTCTTACCCCTGTATTCCACCTTGGTTTGTCACGAGGTTGTTAGATGTGGCCGCTGTACCTTTGAAATGTAGAGGGGCCTATTCAATTTGGCTATAGAATTAAAATCGTTGACAGCTTACCATTTCATAGAAAAAACACTGTTTAGAACTGGCCTTTTGCTTTATTCCGCAACAATTTAAACTGAGGAAATTTGCCCAGAAAGGACTTGTCTGATTGTTTCAAGAAGGTGGACGCAAAGTTGGTGCAAATAGCACTACAGTTAAATCTGAACACTATCGAAGTAATTCTGTTGCCTTCAAATTTGCCAATGCTGTACATTTTGCATATTTCTACATCAGAATGTGGTTGTTTTCCTAATGGAAGACACATGTGTTCCTTGGATGCACATTATTGTCATCTCATTCACTCTTGCTTTTACTCTCCATTGGCATTTAAACTCAGTCTTGTACTATATCTATTCACCATGCAGGGTGCAACTCTAGTGGACCGTATTGTGACTATAACACTTGCAGAAAATTATATTGTTAACCCTGACACGGTAATGTTACTCAATTGATACTATGCATGTTTTGAGTCCTTTAGTATCTATTCCTCATTGTGGATTGTTGTTTCTTCAGGAAGTAAGAGTGGTGGAGAATGCAGTCAGCCAAACTCATTGTGAAGACACATCAACTAATGCTGAGGTAAGCATGGCCCTGAAAAGGATTGCATGTGGCCCCTCTGACTGACATGCAGTAATATTATGTACTACCTCTGTCCCATTCTATTTGTCCATCGACCTAACTTGAGAAGACCAATACATATTGGAAATTGGAGCGAAAAGTTAGTAACTTACCCAAATTACCCCTAGTTTAATTGAAGATAATAGTTGTTGGGGTTGTAAAAAGTGATAAATAAACTTATTAATTAGGGGTAAAAAAGGAATGACAGTTGTTGAAATTGTAGAAGGGGCAAATATTTTGGGACAAAGAAGTTAGGTAATATTTTGGGACGGAGATAGTAGTCATGCTATTATCTGAACCTACCAATTGGCATTTGCCATACATGCCTTTCTTGCCGTAAGGCTATAAGCTGGAAGGCCTTAGTGCCTTACAATAGCTATACTATTGTCACATGAGATATAAACTTGTATGCTGTGAAATTTCTTTATATTCCTGATGTTCCAGAGAAGATATTCTAGTATTTTAGAGTAGCTGGTTTTTGTTATAGAATACTTCATTGAACCAATTAACAACATTTTGCTGAATCTAGGGTCAAATGAAGTTTGGGGAGGAAGGGGGGGGGGGGACTTGTGAATATATAGTGTGCCTTTACTCCTAACCTTGTGGCTGTTTTTGCAGCATTACGAATAACCTCCACATCATGTTATCACCTTCCACAGCCCCGAATATTCATTAATAGATTCTTGTCTTGTGCTAGTTGATTATCGAACAAGTATATACACTTATCAAATTTGTATTATCCTTGTCCTAACATGATTTGTTACCTATTGATTACTATACATCATTAACCTAAGCATGCCTTTCTTGGTTCAGTTGGATGAGAGTCATGACCATTGCTTTTGGGGGGGGGGGGGGGAATTAAGCCGAGGGACACGATCAAACTTTATCAAGTTTAAGGCCACAACTGTACGAAGTTTTCTTTTAATTCATGGAATACTTGGAGACATACATATGTATCCAGTACTCTTTTATCTTATATTGCAATCTCTAATCCAGTCTATTAGTTGTTAAGAATAGTGAAACTTTAATCACAAAATTACAATATTTAAGAAGAATTAGATAACGTTCCAGTTGTGAAACTTCTTTTGTCGAAAACTTAAGTGGAAATATTAGAACATAATGGAAGATCTGAAGAGAACTTTAGCCTTTAAGATCATTAGTTATGCTTGCTCGTGGAGGAATGGTGACTTCAAAATCTAGATAGTTGGAAAAGAAATTTTTTCAACTTAATTGTAATGGACTAAAGTAAAATGCCTCATTAAACCTCCTATGCTTTTCCATGGAGTAGTAGGTAGCCAACAATTTCTATATTCAGTGTCAATTGGAACCAGTTTCTCTATATTGCCAAATTTTGGGGTAAGACTACTACATCCGACCCCCCCATACCGCACCTGGGCGGGATTTCGGATTATTGGTTTCAGTTTTGATTTTGGTACTCTAGTATGCTTGAATGATTGTGCCCTTCTTTACACACCAGTACACTACTTACCTTTATGTAGAAAAGTTTAGATGCATAGGGAGCTCTAATGGCTACAATACAAACTATTAACTGCTGCATTATTGCTACAGTATACATGACAAGACAAGACTACTACTAGACAAGACAAGACTTATACTGACCTTAAATAAATACTACTTTTGATAACCGTCCCACAATAACCTTTGCAAAATCATTAATGGTTGTGGATCTTAAATTTACTGGTCAAGATTCCTTGGGCTTCCTTTGTGAACAAGTTGTGCATTCTGAAATCCTCCTTATGCCAGTCTAAATGATTATGTGTTAAACAACTTAGTGACAGGTTTTCTTTCTTGTGGTAGAAATTCTCCAACTCTCTTGGATATATTTGTACTTGTTTGAGTTAGGTTTGAGCACTTGCTATGGTAATGTATTTGATTTTAATTGGAACTACCCAATCTCCTTTCAGTTCATTAATGATGAATTCTTTCCCATAGTTCGTCTATCAAGAATTCTTCCTCTTATTTCATCAATCACAAAATCTTCCATTTGCTACTCTACATGACTTTATTGAACGCTTTCTATCATATGACTAGATTCTTGATAATCGAAATCATATTCATTGTCTATTTCAACAACTCCCTTGTTCTTAATGTTGTTTAGACTTCTTCTTTAGTTTTCTTGCCATACTCAAGACTTCTTAAAGTTCTTAGAAACTTAAAAGCTTTCTTGTTTGTACTCTTGTTACTCGTTAGCATTAGGATCAACTTTTACTACAAGCCAAATATTTGTCGTTGCTTTTGCTTGGAGGGCAATAAACATCTTTTCCAATGAATCTTCTCTTCTCTGGGGATGTTTTGTTTTTGAGTTGTTTTCTCTTGAATTTTTCTCCTATGTGTTTATTAAAAGTCTTTTTCTTTTAACCTATTTTCCTTCATCTTTGTTCAAGGGTCTCCATTTATGTGGAGTATTCCAGTAGAACCTTCTTTGTGATCTTCATTATGGTTTGATGCTTATGAATGCTAAGTTATTCATTGATATCCATCTTCTGGTGAATATTCATCTTGTACTTAGGGTATCTCTTTGTGTTGGGTTCCTTTCTAGCCACTCTTTGAGCTTCTTTTAAATGATGGAATATATAGGCTATGACAATTTATTTTAAAACATTGTTATGTTTGTGTCATTATATCCACTTTTATAATCAAAATGTATGAATATAGTGATTTAGGTATCTCATCCATAATTTGATGTTGACAAATTAGCTATGATATTCTCATAATTTTTCTTCCATTTCAAGATCAATAGCAATAAATTCCATGATATATAAAACTTAAGCATTTCACGAGAGCTCTCCATGGTTCTTAATCTTCTTTTAGATTCTCCAGAATTGGAGTCGTACCAATTTGCCAACTGAAAAACTATGTTCTATAGAAAGTTTTCAGTAGTCTAATTGACATTTAGATTAAGGATGCTACACATTCCCCTCATCCAATGTTTGATATTTCCTCTCTATTTTGAACTCCATCTAAATTAAGCATATAGGCAATGACTTATTGCTATAAGACCTACTTTTTTATTAAGAAGCTGGTTTCTACGTCCAAAATTGAAAGGTTTAGCTCTTCTGCCAAATTATTTCTTGGTATTATCTTAGCTGGATCAGATCTGGCGTGTAGCTCAGTTGATAGGGAGACTAAATTTCAGGGGTAATGTCTTGGGTTCAATTCTAGACCCGATAAGTCCCTAACACTTTTTCACATGGGAGGTTGTTGTTGTTATTGTATCTTAGCTGGATCAGCTGCAACTTTGAGGTAATGGGACCATGTGAACCTTCTTCATTAATCATTTCGATAGGTCCCACTTCCTCTCCCCTCTTATTTTCATCTATTAATTTTTCAAAATTTTGTTTAATTTCATCTACAAGTATGTCCTCGATATTTAGGTTCATTTGCTTATAGATTTCCTATCCTACTAAAACATTTTTCATCAGTTTCATCGCCAGATCATCTATTGCTACATTGCACCTTTGTTAGGTCCCTTTGGGATTTAGCCTTTGGGTGCCTAGGTGTTCCTTGGGTCGCTTGCCACTCTGTTAGAAGCCATCTTCTTGCTTTGGAGGTTGCCTTTGGTAGGAAACCAAAGAAGAAGAGAGCCATAGTTATTCCTCATGTGATTTTTTTGGATTATTTGGAGAGAAAGGAACCAAAGAGTTTTTGAGGGAGTTGAAACTCATGTTCAGCGCTTGAAAGATAGCTTTATGAAGTCTCTCTACTTTTGGGTTATTGGGAAGTTTAGCTCTTCGCCTTTTGATGTAGAGGATTTGGTGGATAGCCTTTATTTTGGTTATACATAACTTTGTAGGATGCTTCATAAGCATAAGTTAGTAGGATGCTTCATAAGCATCTGATCTTTTTATCCTATTAGGAATATATCTTATTTTCCTATCAAAAAAATTAGTTTCATCAGTCTCCTCCTCATGTAGGGTTTATGTCCCTCAATCTCAACTATAATAGAAGTAATGTTATTAAATACTACACCGTCTTTTTTTTTTTTTTCAAACATTTCTTGAAGCTTGTGCAAGTTGAGATTCTTACAACTCTCCATTTTGGTCTTCTCCTTTAGTAGATTCATCTTGTGTTTCTGTAGTGGGCTAGATCATTTTAATGGAAGGTAATGAAGATTGAACTTTTTTTTTATTGATTTCAGGATGGATAATACTAGTACTGGTAGTCTCGTTGTATACTAGGCTGCACAATAGGTTTTAGGCTTAAATTCATGAATAATACTTAAATGACAAGCAGTTACTTGTTTCAGAAGGTGTTTCACGTCTTTAATAACCTCTTTCGTAAAGCTGTATGAATCTGCAATGCGATTTAGCAGTGACTGATGAGAATACTGGATTATATAAGTATTCTTTGGATGGGGACAACTAGATGAGGTTCTGAACCATTATTTAACTACTAATTAAATAGCCATTTATAATTAGAGAACATACTGTCTCTTGACTTGGTTCCAGATGAAAGAGGATCTTTAGCTTTTTAATAACATCAAAAACATAAAATGGCGCATTATTTTGAAAGTAGAGTTACTGTTCAAAATGTCGTAAGTCTGAATAAATTTTGCGATGGTGCCTTCTCCCCAGTTAACCCTTCTTGTGTCATGGTGTGGCAGGTTAAAGCTGGCTTATCCAATGGAAAAGTTTATGTTAGTAAAGCTCAAGAAGTTGTCTCCAACATGATAGCTAAAGGCTCTGCCATCAGACAAGATGCCGTGAACAAAGCTAAAGCTTTTGATGAGAAACATCAATTGAGAGCTAGTGCATCGGCTAAAGTCCTGTCATTTGACAAGAGAGTTGGGCTGACAGAGAAACTCACGGTTGGAATTTCAGTGGTCAATGAGAAAGTAAAGTCTGTGGATCAAAGGCTTCATGTCTCTGACAAAACAATGGCAGCCGTACTTGCTGCTGAGAGGAAATTAAATAATACAGGAACAGCTGTCAAGTCCAGCAGGTACTATTGTCAACTGAGCTTTGTTGTTGTTTTAGGCACTCCATACACTTCTGCAAAATTGTGGGTCATTTAGCATGGGTTGTATTGATTGGTGATAGAGGGGATTAAACCAATCAGTCATACTGATATAATTTGTGGCTCTTGATAGGTATGTTACAGTTGGAGCAGCATGGTTGAATGGTGCTTTTAGCAAAGTAGCGAAGGCCGGACTTGTTGCTGGCACAAAAACAAGAGAAAGGTTCCACATGGCTGTCTCAAATCTTACTGCTAAGGTTAGCTCTTCACATAGTAGTTTTTTTTTTTTTTTTTTTGGTTTTTTTTTTTGTTGTGGAATATAACCAAGTTCAGTGCTTTCAGCAATGTTATCATCTTTGAAAGCACAAACATCAAATTTCATGAGGTTACCATTAATTATAGCTCTGCTCTTGCTTGTTGCTCTCATCATATGAACCTAGACATGCTCTCATCATATGAACCTAGACATGCTCTAGGGATTTTTGGATTGGGTCTGGATCTTGTTCTGGTAAGCTTTTAGACCATGTTGGACCTGATTTGTCCTGTTTTGATTGTTTGAGCTAGACCAGCTTAATTGCCTCATATATAAAGTCAATTCAGTTCATGTGTGCTCCACGTTTTGGGATGATAAACAATTAAAATTGACATAGATCAGAATAAGGTCAGGCTGGTTTGTTTGGGTTGGGCCAATTATGATAACTCCTTGATAAGTCGGAGGTAGGCTCATCCAGAACACCAGTTGAAATCAGATTTAGACAGTTCGAGTTAAGCAGAACCGCATTTGGCTGTTTATGTCTGAAAGTTAAACGCAGACTTGCCATTGCTTGTAGATTTCATTTCGGTTCCAACTTTTTGCAGGATCCTATTGCTGCATAGCAATAATCCTGGCCAAATGGAAGCGAGCATCCAAAGTCATGCTGATTATGCTGAATGGTACGTCATTTAAAGTGACGACAATTTGAAGCTGTGATGTGTATCTTTATAATTTCTTTCATCTGGTGAAACTGCTGGACTGAGCGTGTATGTCTCCACGCATTGTGGCCATGCAGCTTACGAGTGTTCTTGTCAAGGAGTGTATCTTTATAATTTCTTTCGTCTGGTAAAACTGCCGGAATGAGCTTGTATGTCTGTAAACGTGGACGATCTGGGTATTCTAGCTACCTGTAATGTCAGTTTAGTACGTACAGTCAGTAATGCCTGTTATCAGTTGCTACGTGACATATCATATGGATTGCTATTTGTTGATTTGTAGACTGTATAATTCAAATTTGATTGGTTGATTTTGTCGTATTATTTCCTTGTTGTGCCTTTTGGGTTTGTTCAATGGCCACCCTAGACAGCTTCATTCAAATTTGCACAAGTTCTTGAGCAGACGGATGTTTACGTTATTGAGTGCATGTATTGTGTATGCTCTGTTGAAAATTGTCGTAGAATTTTCTGAGAACTGGACTGGTAGAAGGTTATTTCCGCATGCTTTTTTCAAATTTCCGTTAAACTCTCTAGACTCTAGTTCTTGATTATTTACTGATACGGTCCTGTATAAGATCTATTGTTAAACAAGCGTTTTTGGATGTTAATACGCTTGTGCTTGGAGTATATTGGATAATAACAAATAACAGCAGTGCTCGTGAGATGTATGCGAACATTTGAAAGATTGGTAATCATTAAATTTCATTATTGTTGAGATTTACATATGAAATTTATTCAAAATTGCTTATTTAATATATATATATATATATATATATATATATATATATATATATATATATATATATATATATATATATCCCCGTTGATGTTAAGGGTGTCCACGGACACCCCGAGCTCCAAAAAAAATTTAGGGCCTGTTTGGTGAGCAAAATAGGAATGGAATTGAGTAGGAATGGGTTATAGTTCCTGTTTTTTCTGTTTGAAGAGCAGTTTCTGGAATTGAATTGCAATCCCTAGGGATTTGCTATCCCTCCCAAATAGGGGGATTAGAAACCTCCCAAATGTGGAGGGAATAGGCTATCCCTTTTCTTTCACAACAACAAAACAACCAATAATAATAATAATAATAATAATAATAATAATAATAATAATAATAATAGTAATAGTAATAATAGTAATAATAATAATAATAATAATAATAATAAATAATTATAGTTATAATTAATTTGTAATAATAATAATTAAATTTATCAATAATTAATAATAATTATAATAATTATTATAATAAATACTAATAATCATAATAATAATTATAATAATAATAATTTTTAATAATTGTTATTATTATTATTAATTAATAATAATTATAATAATTATAAAAATTTATAATAACGATATAATAACAATAATAATAATAATCATAATAATAATTATAATTATAATTATAATTATTAATAATAATTATAATAACAATAATTATTACAAATGTAAATACTAATAATTATTACTAATAATGAATTATTAAATGTTTTCAATTAATATTAATTTATAATAATTAGTAATTTAGTAATATGAAAATTAGTAATTAGTAATTAATAGTTAATAATTAATAATAAACATATATATTAATAAGTAATAAGTAATTATTATAATTAGTTAATAATAATTGATAATTATTAATAATTAATAAATAATTATAATTATTAATATAATAAAATTACTAATTGACACAAATGTCAACAATTAAAAATTAATTAATTATTATTATAGTTAATTATTATCCATTGATAATAATTATTAATTAATAAAAAATAATAATTTATAATTTATAGTAATAATATTATTAATTAATATATAATAATAACTAATTAATAATTGTTAATTATTAAAATTTTATTATTGTCATAATAATAATAATAATAATAATTATTATTATTATTATTATTATTATAACAAATATTGTGACTATAGTTTTAATTACATTCCACTGCTCACCAAACACTTTCATTTTAGGGTTCTGATTCCATACCCAACCCCCTAGGATTCTAATTCTATACCCAACTCATTCCACTTTTCTTTCCAAACAAGCCCTTAAGAAACCTATTATATTTTAGGAGGTTATTGTATATTTATGTTAAGTGGACACCCTAAAAAAGACCGAAAAATATTAATAAGGGTGTCCAATTCAACACAACAGTCTAACTATCCAAAATATTATTAAGTGGACACCGCTAATTTCGTAGTCTAGATCCGCCACTATATATATATATATATATATATATATATATATATATATATATATTGATGATAGATCGGAATATCTTGATTAAATTAGTTATTTTTAAAAAATTTTACATATGTGAAATTCTTCATCATTTTCATTAAACTCATGGTTACAGAACATTAAAAAAATAAAATATTATTGTATATATTAAATATTACAATTTAGATGTAAATTTCCCATCTTTTTGGTCAAAGTTGACACATGTAGTAGTGGTAAGACTACTATTATACTTATCTTTTGTTGGATTTCTTCTGGATGTTATTATGCATATTAGTTTGGAAATAAATTAATTTAAAGTACAATAACTATATTCATTATTGCTTTTCATATATTTTGAACGACATATATCATTAAAAGAATATTAAAATAATTGTACTTCATAAGAAAATTTTTTATTAATATAATGGAATTAATTTTTACCAAAAACTACTTGGAGCCACATTAATCAAATGTATTTTTAGGTGTCTTACATTTTGAGGTATCTATTTTAAGGCGACAAAACTTCAGGATTGTTATCCGTTAGGAGAACGACTTCAAGAGAGTTGCCAACTTAAAGATAATGTGTATTGTAGGATAGTAAGAACGACAACATTGTATCACACTAAATGTTGGACAACTAAAATGATAAATTGCCAAAAGTTGAATATAGCACAGATAAAGATGGTTTGGTGTATTTGATGTTATACCAAGTTAGATAATATTAGGAATGATGTCTACCAAACTAAACTGAGTAGTGCCAAATGAGGATAATTCAAAGAGACTAGTAGACTGAGATAGTTTGGGCATGTCCTTAGGAGAAGTAAGGATGCCAGGTTAGGAGCTATGACTAGGATACCTAGGGTTGGCGATGGGTCGGGTTCGGGGCAGGTAGAGTCGTACCCTTACTCGTACCCGTTTTCAAAATTAATACCCTTATCTTTACCCATATTTAGCGCCTTAGCGGGTACTAAAAATTAGTACCTTTATCCGTACCCACCGGGTATGCGGGTATAATAGGTACTATTTGGGTATAAATAAAGATTAATATACCACCCATTTTATACCCATATGCACAGGTTTACGGATCGTATTCGAGTACTTCAACTATAATTTTAGAGCCTATTTAAGTGCGAGTGGAGGAATTTGAAAGAACCCTAAACTAGCGCAAATGGAAAAAGGAAGGAAGTATATTGACTTTCGAATTTAGATGTGGTGCAATAATATTAATAGTGGTTTCATTTTTTTTTTTCAAAAGTATGGGTTGAATGCGTGAAACAGACTGGGCTAAGTCCAATTGGACGTGGAATATGAACTGTGTATGCGAGCATTATGTGAGTTTTTTTACGTGTGGGTCGGGTCGGGTACCCACCGGGTCCTTCTCTGTACTCGTACCGAACCCATACCCGTACCCGCATTTTTAAAAAAATAGTATCCATACCCGTTTTTTCAAGGTCGGGTAGGAGCGGTTATCCGTTGGTACGAGTATTATTACCACCCCTAAGGATACCCCTTCGGTGTTGGGGACATGAGAGACCTAAAAAGTTAACGAGAGAGGTGATTAACACAGACCTGAAGCACCTAGGCTTAGAGGAGAAGATGACACTAGATAGGGGCGTCTGGAGGGCTAACATTAAGGTAGTATGGTGAGATTACCTATAAGGTAAAGTGCTTTGCTATGGTTTGTTGCTTTGTCTATATCATCTACTTGATCGTTTTTGTCCAGACACGTTCAACTCTTCCTTAACCACATGGAGCGCACATGTATGCATTTCTGTATTTCTGCAAGCTTCATGGGTTATTGGTTTTTCGAATTAGTTTTTAGAGATTTTCCTTCTAGGTCTCTTTTGTACCAAAACTGGTTTTCAAAATGATTCAAAAGGCTTTTTGTGTGCCTGCAAGCATCAGGCTCTGTGTGAGCTTCAGTTTATGGGAGAAGTCTCCTTATTGCTTACATTTGGATCCCCATACCGCACTTAAAATGTGTTTCCCAGTGAATTCGTTATTATGATTGTTGTTGTATTGACACCTATCTTTAGTACTAGTTTCCCATAGGGCTGAATACATCTATATGTACCAGCCCTAAAAGCTCACTAGTCCGCTCACCAATTCCAGTAAAAGGTGATATAATCATTTATCCCATCAGAAAGACATCGCAAACAACAAATGTTTCGAGCTCAAAGTCATCAAAAATGCCTGCACAAAGCAGCATATGAATATATTTATAATCAAAATGACCTATGCGGCAAACCCAAAGGTGAATCATGTTTGAGTAAGATAATTTCGCTCTTTGCATACGATGTTATGAACATGTTTATGTAAATCTTATGCATACTAGACATTCAACAAATGTCATATCATAAAAAGATTCAATCTTTAGAAACATCAAAGCATTACCTTTGTATTTTCAAAGGAAAGTCCTTCCTCTCCAACAGGAAACAAAAATCCAATTTCTGACTTAATACGTGAACTTGTTAGATAAATCCAAAGCCCCTAAGCACAAACCAGCAACAACTTGTTAGTTCCTCTTTGCTGATCCGTCTACTTTTCAGATAAAATTCAATACATTTCAATAAATGTGTGATTTATTGTCGGTATCTAATACCCAAAAGTAGAGATAACAAGGTTGTGTTCGATCATATTTCGAACCTGAACCAGAGATCACATCTCACACTCCAAGTCTATAAGTTACAGCGGGCAGGCCCTTTCCTGATGATTTCAGGCTGGGGAAACAAAAATTGCCTTTGCCGTCCCAATCATTAAGGCCCATCTTGATTCAGCATACTTTGAAACCATTTTTCCTTTTTGACCTTGGGAACATCCCCCATAGCCTAAGAGGCTTCCTTTATACCCCTCTCAGTTGAACAAAACATCTCATGTAAGTCCAACTAGTTGTTCTCATGCCTTTGCTTGCAATATTTCATCCTCAAAAAGACGAAACCCGTCATGTGACGAGCACAAAATAGTCTCAAAATACCGTCATGCATGTCCAGCCACCTCAAGTTGTTGAAGTGACCTATCACCTTCGACACATGATGCCCAATAGGCTTGCCAACCTCCAGCTAAAATTCGACAACCTAGCAGATGGTCTCATATTTCTCAATTTTAACCTATTTAGAAACAAATTCCCAATTAAAACAACTAAGTGATGATGTCCAGAGACCCTTGCCTCATAACAACTTTTAAAGGTCAAGAGACACATATGTCAACATCAAACATGTCACTCAGATATCGTCATCAACATGACATTTCCATTCGAATTTCTTAGCATCTGAAGCATTATTGGCAGGCTGAAAGCCTTTTTTCCTTCTCAAGAATGAAACTTTCTTTTTGGCTTTGAGAACATTTATGAAGTGGCTTAAGAACATTTCTTGAGAGGCGGTGCTAATTCAAATAATTGAGACCAATAAGCTTCTTTGTCACAAGAAGAAAGCGACGGTGAAAAGAGAAGGAGTTATCAGATAACTTTATGAATCTACAAGCCAAACGATTCATTTTAGATTTCATTCATCAATAAATTTGAAATTAACCATTTAATTTCAATATTAAAGCACATTTAACTTTCATTAGTGTTTTAACGTAACCAAAACCCAACAGGCGTATGCAGCATCAAGTGGGCTTTGGCCCAAAAAAACCTTGTATCCTTTTGCCTAAGGTAGATCATCTCATCATCAATCATTCAGAACGACTCTCGATGAGAGTGTGTGTATCCAATACAACACCTCTCTCGGTTGCTCGTGACTCTAGACCCTTTAGCATGCCGTTATGAACAAACTTGACTCCCACACTAACTTGTTAATGATCCATGGATCATGGATGACTTGCTCTTACAATGACCACCCATGGTCCAAGTGGTGTTCATCAGGGTGAGCAATTATACGTTCAAATTTTGAGAGCACATATTTTATTATCCTAAGCATGCGATTATAGGTGAAACTTATGAATCCAACATGACAAACATAATAAAACGATAAAACATGCTAAGAACCATTCAAAGCATAAATTAAAACCCCTAGTATGACCACCTAGACTTAATTAAATGATTTTCACTAAGCCAAGCTAGTGTTCATGTCTTTAAGAACTCCTTAAAACATCAAGGACTCAAACTTGAACTCTTCAAGGATTCCTCTTTAATTAGAACTTTCAAGAACACCTTCTTGGATGCATTCAAGAACTCCTTCTTGAAACTTTACAACATTGATGGTCAAGGCTCACACTCGAATTGACATCCTCGTTGCTTTGGGCTCCCACTCAACTTGATATCCCATATACAAGAATTAGAAGCGGTCCTCATCGTATGAGGTTACAAAGATTTCAAATACAATTACAAATTTAATCAAATTAAATTATACATATTCAAAATCGACAACACGCATGTCGTATTTGACCAAATCTAGTACACAGACCAATAAAATCGACTAGCAATATTTGGTAGTATTGTAACAAGACATATCAAATAGATGTCAACCTTGCTTCAATAACCGTTAGTGAAGACTTCCAACCAGCAACGCATCACAACCAAAATCAAACGATTAGCCAAAACAATTTTAGCGACACAAGTGATGTCAATTACATTGCGAGAATAAACGCATGCAACAACTCAATAAAATCCAAATTGCATCAAGTTTAAAATCTCCAGCCTAAAACAATTTTAGGCGAGATTTGATTCCCTTTTTCCTTTTTGAAATTCCAAATTAAATTTCAAGGGCTAGACAATACTCATTTGCTCAATTTTCAAAATTAAATCAAATTACTCAGCAGATTCCAAATCTATGTTGATGACCATTTCGCAGAGTATCGACTGGAATCACCCAGCGATCAACTCTATAAACGACCTATTTAAGGCCAACTGATTGATTGATAATTAATTTTCCAAAACTAACTCTTCCTATAAGCGCAATAGTTTACTAGAATCACCCAGTACTTCACTACATGTTAAATCCAATTTAACCAGGGAGTTGGAGAAATCAAAATTTCAAATTTACACTTTAGACTCAAATATCAAATTTCTTAGGTTTGATGTTTGAGGAGATTCAAGGTGGCACTAATCACGAGAATGACATCGCATATCATTTCCCATAATACGCCCTACCTCAACACTCCCAAGCGATGACAAGAGCAATCACGAATATGACGTTTAACATCACATTCTCGCAATGCTAAAAAACACTCAAGGAAGTGCACTGACTTTCACCAAAGTCTTAAACCGCAACACCTAGTGTTGTGTCTGAGGCACCTTGTCAAAACAAGAGGCAAAAACTTAAGCTACAAGTCAATAGTCATAACAATAATTGCTATGGCCACGCCTTCCTCAGCTTACACCTGTAAGCTACAAGTGATCGCAAGGAAATTTCAACAAACATCTAAAGCCCAACAATCAATCATAACCAAGGTTTATCAAATAAACAAGATCATTACAATAACAATCCAGGTTAATAATTGCAACATGCCAAATTAATAATTAATTTTAGCATGGAAATATCCTAGCAAACCATATCCATCAAGACGAAGGACATAAATAAAATTCTAGCAACGTAGCATGAATTCAACAATTGAATCATATTAAAGAGAAAACCAGTATAAACTGCAGCATGCTATCTGCGGTTCTGATACCACTGTTGGCCTATGGCCTCTGGGAGGTCTAGTCCTAACTAGGCCACAAGGGTTGTGGGCTAAATCTAATCAGGCCCACCCAGACTAGGGGCGGAAGAAATCCTAACCCTTTGGACTGTACCTAATAGGGATGGCAATGGGGCGGGGAATCCCCGAACCCGCTGGGGCCCCGCCCCACTCTGGGGAAAAGTCCCTACCCCCATTGGGGATGGAGATGGACACGATTTTTCAAAATCCGCTCGGGGACGGGGCGAGGATGGGGACAAAATTTTCCCCATCCCTATCCCTATTTTCCCGGCCGGGGAAAATTCCCCGACCCCATCCCCAAATCCCCGTCCCCGAAAATTTTAAAATTACCAAATAATCTTTATTCTAATTTAATATATATATTAATAGCAAGGATAAAGTAGTAATTTTCAAATTTTAAGTCAGAAACCCTAACCTAAACTCGCTTCCCTCCTCCTCCATAATTCCATTCGCTGCTCGCTCCTCCCTTCTCTTATTCTTTGGCCTTCGTTGCTCCTTCCTTCCTTCTCTAATCTCCCTCTGCCTGCGTTCGCTGCTCAGTGCTCCCTCCTCGGCTCATCTCTCATCCCTTCTCCCTCCCTACCGGCTACCCGTGCTCACTGCTCAGCTGCTCACTGCCCGATTTCCACTGCTCAGTAGAGTTAGTACTCGTCCAATGCCGACCACCGAGCTGAAGGTCAGTTCCTTTTGTTTTTTTATTACACTTGTTGATGTATTATTGTTTGATTTTGATGTATTATTGCTTGAGCAAGTTAAATACGTTGTATTTTGAACAGGTTAAAACCGGGTCCGATTAAAAATTGGGTCCGATTAAAATTTGGTTAGATTTTGGATAGCTTTAAAAAATCCCTGTTGGGGATGAGGAATCCGCGAGGATGGGGATGAGACAAGAATCATTCCCCGAAGCGGGGATGGGGACGAGGATGCGAACGAGTTTTGGGAGCGGGGATGGGGATGGGGATATACTCCCCGTCCCCGATCCGCCCCGTTGCCATCCCTATCACCTAATCTACCCTAACCCAAACCAATAACAATGGGAAAGAAACAGAGATAGCACAAGCTGAGTTATTTACCTAATTACTCTATAAACGACAAGCCTCGGCCGTACCTTCAGCTCTTGAACGCGCCTCTTCGACTGACTCTTCAACGCGTCGCTCTGAACTCCGAGTGGAACGAGTCCAAAATAGGAGACCTCCACAACAGTCCACACGACACTTGTGACCCTACTGCTACACCGCCCTATTTCGATCCAATCGAGATCAGATGAGTATGTGGACTGTATCGAGTACAATCTTATCTATCAAGCCTAGGGAAGGACATTGAGGAATCACTCTCGTAGTCCCAAATGGGAAACTTTCTCATAGAAAGTTTTCCCGATTCCCTAAATTCTCCGAAAGGGAGGTTAGCCCAAAAATAGCTACTATGGGATGAAAAGACACTCTTTAACATTTCCATAAGCAGTCCTAGAAAGGGTGACTTGACTAGTAAGTTGCCTAAATATTCACCATGATATTGTAAGTAACCGAATACACAAAATTCACGATCATCTAAATCCAACTTTTGTGCTAAGAAGTGTCTCCTAGGAAATCTAACTTACTCTATGAGATACACTTTATAGATATTTAATTTGATGACCATCATCACCCCTCCTACCCAATATTTATGGACCTCTTCCTAGTATGATAAAGAATAATATTATTAATATATATATATAGTAATCCACGTGATTTTGACTCCACAATATTATTTCCTAAAAAGAAATCCAACTTATAAAAACTCATCCAAATTTATTAAATTTTTTCAAAACTTAGATTCACCCCCTACCTAATTGTACGTTACAAAAATCACCTATAGGTCGTGAATTTTTCGCTAGTTTGCATGCAAAGCAACACGTAAGAATTGAAAGCCACACACACATTGCTTGAAAAGTCCAAAAAGAGGAAAAACAAAACCAAAAAGAAAAAGGATCCAAATGTGACCGCACACAGCAATACAGCATTACATAACCAATCTTACGCAAAGATTCATTCAAACCCCACCCTACCCTACCCTCGTGCACGTCAATTGTTCAAATGGTTGAGGGCATTCCTGTCCATGAAATTCCATCTCCACTGTCTTTGATTTTCTCTCGTCTATCCTCCATTTCCCATTTTACCCTTCTCTGCTCTCTCTCTCTCTCTCTCTCTCTCTCTCTCTCAGGTTTCTCCGTTTATGCTCTTGGGTGTCCACGGCATATTCCGGGTCTCCTTCTCTTCGTGGCAAAACGTACATTCATCCCCTTATTTATCAGACACCAACACATTCGTACACACTGACACCACAAGTTACACAACATATTGCCTACGAAATTCTATACTTTGCACCGATTTCACTCTTCTACCTCTTGCTTCCTCCAAATCTCATCAGGTTCGTGTAATCGTATCCCCTTTTTGCTCAATCTTGAATGGGTTGTTTTTTGTGAAGTTGTTTTCAACGTGTTTGGTTTGGTGTCTTAACCATTTTTGTTTGGTGGGTTTGGTCGGAAGTCTTGCTTTCTAAGCACATTTTACCCCACCCCTCTTTTTCTTATTGCATCCAATTCCTTGACAATTTGTGGGTTTCTGAATTGGGTTTGGCTTATTTTGAAAAGGGTAGATCGTGATTGCTACGATTTCTGATCTGGTTTATGAAATTTTGGTTTTGATTCATTGTGTTGATGGCAGTTCTCGTCAATTTTGTACAAATTTTTGATCTTGCGTGAAGTTATCGGCTATATTCTGTTTCTTGTTTTTGTTGGTGGGTTGTTCTTTGCTATTCCAGCTGCTGGGATTTATTTTGAGTATTGATCTAAACAATGGCACTTCACATTGAGCCAATTATGGGATTTTGTTCAGTTCTTTGAGTGGAGCTGGAAGGTATCTATATTTGAAATCATTCCTTGTCTCTAAACTAACTAGTGAAGCAGGATCACATCAGGTCTTTATTTGGGTAGAATTTAGCCAGCATATGTTCCATTCTGGGAGAAGCGAAAGTATACATTTGTGATCTTTGGCTGAAGTTTGGACAAATAGTTAGTTCCCACTAAATTATAGCAGATGTCGTCATTATGATTGATCATTGGGATTTTTTTATCTGAATTTTTAATGGGGTTGTGTCCCCAAGAATAGAATTATAAACTTTGTCTGAATCCTGATTGAATGTCTTTCCATCGTAGTTGTCTATGTATATTGTATAGTCTGTTGTCTGCATGATTTTTTATAACGTGTTTAACTTTATTATAGCATTTCTTCTTTCTTGTGTATTTGAAGTATGCTAAACCAGAAGATTGGTGTTATATGCAGACTTGCCTACTCTGGTGATATTTTTTCAAGGGTGTACAAATCAATGTTTGGTTAAATTTGTCGCGGTGAAGACGAAAGTTACAGCCTTTTCGAAAATGGCATAGAGGATTTAGTTCCTCATGATGTTTTAGCTATGGCGGAGCTTTTTTGATACCTTAGCAAGCAATTCATTTAAAAAAAAAATGTTATAATGATTGACTAATAGCTGCAAATTGGTTGGGAACTGAACCCCTTGTTACTTCCTCGCTACTCACTAGCTGTTGTTGTATAACTGGTTTAGATTATTAAGGTCTTCTTCCTAATTGGTGAACTACTCTTATTTGAACTAAATAAGCGTCAAATTTCAGAAATTGTGTGATAGCAAAGGGTCTTTCTCATCAAATGATGTTGATGGAGGGATCGGGTTCGCCCCAAGGGCAAAAGCTTAGTCCTCAGATCCATGGTCGCAAGTCTTTAATGGGTGGAAGCCAGAAAGACCTCTGGGCTGTTGTGGGAGAAGGCTCCTTGGCTGAGGTTGAATCAGCTTTGGCACAACTAAAGAAGAATGGTGGTAATATCAACTCAAGGAATGCATTTGGCCTTACTCCACTTCACATTGCTACTTGGAGAAATCACATTCCTATTGTTAGGAGGCTCCTTGCAGCTGGTGCTGACCCTGATGCTCGGGTGTGTAATCGTTATCTATTTCTGTTTCTCAACTTGCGCCCATCCGTTCTTCCTCCCTCTGAATTTCAGATCCTATCTAAATTGTGCCTGTCTGAAAGTGGTATTGATGCATACATAGTTGAATAAAACTCTAATCAGAATGTTTCCTTCGGTGCTTATTCATGTGATCCTGATTGATATTTATATCTTTGTCTTGGGTTTGATGTGCATGACAAATATATACTACGATATTCAATTTGGGTTCAGTTCTTTGTCAAATCTGAGAAGCATGTTTTTTCTAGAGAATAATTAATGCCTGTTAGCTTCTATCTCTCCTTGTACGTTTGTTCATCCTTTCATTTTGTTGGCATGGAGCCAACCTATTGAATAATGAGATGCTTACTGTGTTTCATCACACTGGCACAATGACAGGATGGAGAATCAGGATGGAGTAGTCTCCACAGAGCTTTGCATTTTGGTCACCTTGCTGTGGCCAGTATTCTCATCCAGTCTGGCGCTTCTCTCACAATAGAGGACTCCAAATCACGAACACCCGTTGATCTGCTCTCGGGTCCTGTCGTGCAGATTCTGGGTGACGACCGTGCTTCAGGTGGCCACCACTAGACTGGTTCTTGTTGGTTATTGTTATTCGAGATTCAGTCTTGTCGTGTGTTTGTCAATATTTACCCATTTGGAGACTAAATTGTTCTATGTTGTTTGGATAGTCACTACTGAGATCTTTAGCTGGGGAAGTGGTACAAATTATCAACTTGGAACTGGAAATGCGCACATACAAAAATTACCTTGCAAAGTTGATGCCCTTCATGGATCATTCATCAAGTTGATTTCTGCATCAAAGTTTCATAGTGTGGCAGTTACTAGTCGAGGAGAACTCTATACCTGGGGATTCGGAAGGGGTGGCCGCCTTGGACATCCTGAATTTGACATCCACAGGTCCATACACTTGGTTCTCCTATTTGGTTTTTCTTGTTATTTCCGTGGGATGAAGTTTTATAATGACAACTATCAGGTCGGTTGAAATTTGGTAACATAATCAGAAAGAAATGGAAAGGCAAGGGAATAAGTAGCGGAGGGAAAGAAAAGTGAGGAAAATATCATTTCCCTTCCGGTGTTTATCAAGACAAGATTGGAAGAAAGAGTTTAAAGAAAAAAAAAAATTCCCTTACTCCTTTTGTTCTAGGTCAGTAGGTAGGGCAGGAAAAATACAGCGGTCAAGTGTTATTTCCTTCCAAGCATTCAAGTGTTATTCCCTTCCTGGTCTTTTCTAATGGACTCCCAGCTATGAAGTAAGGCAATTAGTAAATTTGTGCGCTTTCGCTACAGAATGCCAAATGTATTCTCTATGGGTGTGCATAGGTTTGGCTTATTTAGTTTATTTAGTTGCAATATATATCCATTTGATGAGTGTGAACATATTTGACAAGGATGTTGTATTTTTCCTTGTATACGGGTTGAACGAAATTGAATATGCGTGCAGTTCTTGGAGATTGTTAAAAATGAACACTGATCCCATAAGTACACTTGCAGCCTTACTTTCTATTCATTCGTAGCATGCCTTGTGCTTTTCACTCTGTTGGAGACGAGTGTCCAATGTGAAGTGACTTAAGGTGCTGAAGTGAATTATGCTTCTGTTGTCTTGTTACAGTGGTCAGGCAGCGGTTATTACACCAAGACAAGTGACTGTAGGTCTTGGATCTCGCCGGGTCATGGCAGTTGCTGCTGCTAAACACCACACAGTCATTGCTACAGAAAGTGGGGAAGTTTTCACTTGGGGATCCAATAGAGGTAAAAATACTGTTTGTATTGTAAAAAAAATGGTCACTAAGGGAAATCTGTTTCATTTCTTAGATTGATTCTCAAATTACATCACGATCAGAACTCAGCTTTCTGTTTCTTCATGGGTTGGCAATTTTAACAGTTATTTTGTCAAATAATTTGTGTTATTTATTTATTTATTTCTGGAATGATATTTACAGAGGGCCAACTTGGCTATGCTTCTGTTGACACTCAACCTACCCCACGAAGGGTCAGCTCTCTGAAGGCAAAGATAGTTGCAGTTGCTGCAGCTAATAAACATACTGCAGTAGTTTCTGACAGTGGTGAAGTCTTCACATGGGGCTGCAACAAGGAAGGCCAACTTGGTTATGGCACATCAAACTCAAGTTCCAACAATACCCCTAGATTGGTTGAATATTTGAAAGGGAGGGTCTTTACTGGAGTATCGGCTGCCAAGTATCATACCATTGTTCTTGGCGCAGATGGAGAGGTATAGATGTTGGAGAAGCTTAGGCATTGTTTTGTGTTTTGTTGTATTTCTAATGGTGTCATAATCATTTATTCCGGGTTGTAGGTGTTTACCTGGGGCCACAGGCTTGTTACACCAAGACGTGTGGTTATTGCCAGAAATTTGAAGAAAAGTGGGAGTTCATTGTTGAAGTTTCACAGATGTGAACGGCTTCATGTGGTGGGTATAGCTGCAGGAGTGGTCCACAGCCTGGCTTTGACCGATGATGGGACCCTGTTTTACTGGGTTTCCTCTGACCCTGATCTCAAATGTCAGCAGGTTGATATTGATACTAATGCATTTGGTTATTTGACACCCCTTTTTCACATTTTTTTCCTGAGTGATCAAAGCATATATTAATTAGACACCAAGGGGTTGTTGCCCCTATACAAAAGAAGTGCTTAGCACTAAAATATGCCCTCATATTGTCAAGTCTTATTTTATCTACAAAACCCAAAAGAGACACCCTTTTGCCACATTCCATTTGCTAATATTAGTAATTTATGTGTCAACTTTGTATATTTTCCATTTGCAGTTATATTTTTTTAATGGAAGGAAAATTGTTGATATTGCTGCTGGAAAGTATTGGAGTGCTGCAGTCACATCTACGGGTGACATTTATATGTGGGATGGAAAGAAAGGCAAGGATAAGACACCGGCTGTTGCTAGGTTACACGGTTCCAAAAGGGCTACTAAAGTTTCAGTTGGTGAAACACATCTACTGATTGTTGGTTCTGTTTATCATCCTGCCTATCCCATCACTTTCACCAAGGGCTCCCAAAAGCCAAATGTTAAGGTTCATGATGAACTAGGAGAGTTAGATGATGGCTTTATGTTCAATGATATGGTGTCTGACAACACTTCATCCACTTTGCAAAATGAGAATGTTGGGGATAAGCAGGTGCCCAGTTTAAAGAGCCTTTGTGAGAAAGTGGCTGCTGACTGCCTTGTAGATCCACGAAATGCTTTGCAGCTACTTGAAATTGCAGATTCATTGGGAGCAGATGATCTTCGGAGGCATTGTGAGGTATACCTAATACCTTTGAATTTTAAATTAGTCATAGACTCCTAGTATTGTGGTGTGGGCGATCCTAAAATACGACTTGACTAGATCCATTTCTCCAATGGATGTATTGTTTCACTGGAGCCAAAAAAGTTGTCATCTTGACCTTTAAGGTAGCGGTACTGATGTTTTCACTTTAAATTCAACAATACATTTCACATCTCTTGTCCTTGCCCTGAAAAATAAAGGGAATTGGAAGCGAGACAATTCTCTTAGAATGCCATTATCTGATGATTTTGTTTTGCAATAGTTGAGTGTGGGCCTTCAGTCCTCTGTAGTCCAACAGATCAGCACTTATTGTTTCATGATACTAGGATAACAGCCTGAAGTTGGTTCTTATACAAGTCAAAGTTTTTAAGGTTCTCAGAAATTGCTGTCACCTGCGTGTAATTTATTATTTGACATGAAAAGTGGATTTGCAGGAGATCGTCATTCGCAATCTTGACTATATTTTTACAGTATCATCGAACGCTGTTGCTACTGCCTCACCTGATATTTTAGTTCATATTGAGAAGCTGCTTGATGTTAGATCATCTGAATCTTGGAGTTATCGCCAGCTTCCAACTCCTACAGCAACTTTTCCTGCCGTCATTCACAGCGAAGAGGAGTTTAGTGATGTCGAGCCTCCAAGGAGTAGAGATAACCACACTGTGACAGCTTCAGATAGCCAGAGATCAGATAGCTTCATGCAATGCATGGATAATGCCAATCAAGAAATGTGCAAGAAAGTTAGAATCCTTCGTAAGAAGTTGCAACAAATTGAGGTTCTTGAAGAGAAGCAGTCCAAGGGGCATGTTCTTGATGACCAGCAGATTGCCAAGCTTCAGACAAGACCCGCTTTGGAGAGTTTGCTTGCTGAGCTTGGTGTTCCTATTGAGACAACAACAATAGCAAAAACATCTTCTTCAGTTCCGTCTGATGCAAAGGGTAATAAGAAGGGGGAATTCTCCAAGAAGCAAAAGAAAAAGAGCAAACCAAAGGGATCTCAGTCTGTGAAAGATGGTTCTGGTACTGCCATAGAGTCAGCCCCTTTGAATCCTATCTTGGACACCAAGGACTCTAAGCTTATGGAGGAGAAGGTAATCTGTTTGTTATTGTTTCATATCTGATGTTTGACTGTATGCCGAGAACTTCAACATCTGCATGAAGCTTCTTAACCATTCAAGTTTTAGCATTTATACTCGTGAATTTCCTTATTGTATTTTCTTGGGGTGGGGCAGGGGCGTGAGTTTGGGTTGACGCCGGGGGGGGGGGGGGTGTTGGGTTGTGTTCATTCTGCCACGTTTAAGTAAACAGTGTTCTATATAAGGACTAACATATTCCCTCCTTTCCTCTATATTCCATTTCATTTATATGTAAAACTACATGACTAATCTTAATCTGCTTAATGAAAGCTCTACCATGACAACATATAGCACTATAAACGATCTGCGCCCAACAGAAACGAAAGGATTATCTATCCATGTGCATAAGATGCTATTTTTGCTGTGCAAAGTTGGTCTCCTTGGGATTTTTCTCTTCCTTTCTGAGGCCATG
Organism: Portulaca oleracea; assembly: GCA_029582165.1. Lineage (NCBI taxonomy): Eukaryota > Viridiplantae > Streptophyta > Magnoliopsida > Caryophyllales > Portulacaceae > Portulaca > Portulaca oleracea. Next base: position 18,886,244 of record CM055875.1, read on the forward strand.
AGGATCCTTGAAGATTGATGACTATGGACATTTAAAATAATTTTCAGGCATTCATGAAATATGGGGATACATTGTATTTGTCAAGGGTTATTTTGTTTGAAAGGCTGTGGCCTGGGATAACAACAGACTATTTAAGGTTCAGTCTGACTGGGTCTTCAAAGAGTTTTGGTGATGACTGCTTTATTAATAGTTGTCTACTGGTAGTTTCTCGTAGTTCTTGGGTAACTTGTTTCAGTTAAACTGTAGGCTTTGGAAACTGTTGGAGAAAGATCAAGTTTGATTCTCCCAAGGTTGTGTGTGCGTGTAATCTACGCATAAAAAAAAAAGATTTCATTCTGGTGTAGAGTGCCGTACATGTATGTTTCTGCGTGTTAATGGTACTGGATTACACCTAATTTGAATTTGTGCATTAATAGGTGAAAGATGAACATGAAGAAGCAGTTATCGAAGAGTCTCCCATCTCTGAAAAGAAAGATACTCCAGATATGGTGAAGAGTAAAGATTCAGTGTTAGTGGCAGCTAAGAAGAAGAACAGGAAAGGTGGACTCTCAATGTTTCTAAGCGGTGGACTTGACAAGCCCTCAAAGGAGGTAGTAATAACTCCACCACCACCACCAAAAGTTGAAGGCCCAGCATGGGGTGGTGCTAAGGTTTCGATGGCATCTTCCTCTTTACGTGCAATCCAAGTCGAGCAAAGCAAATCCAAGGGAAGCCTCCCTGCTAAAAGCAAAGATAAGACAGAACAGCTTTCTGAGGATAAAAGTAGCTGTAAATTGTCCCTGAGTTCTTTTATGCCTTCAAAGCCAATACCTGTGGTGCCAGTGTCCTCATTGCAACTTCCCGATGGAGACAAGAACACACCGCCATGGGCTTCTTCCGGGACCCCACCTCATATTTCTCGTCCTTCTCTCAGGGACATCCAAATGCAACAGGTATTAATTACCCCCTATATTTTCTTCTCTTCCTGAAGTGTTTCCCATTTCCGTCCACCTCTCACCCCCTCCCCTAACAGAACAGTTGGCACATGATTCTTCTGGGGTTTCTGTGACTGCTGGTTAGTGTTTGATTGTGTATATTCTATGGACTGGGGTCATGTTAAGTGCAAGTTATTTTAGATTAGTAAAGTTTCAATTATAGGCTTACAGCATGTAAGATACGGCAGCTTATTCTATCGTGGCCTGAGATAAGATGGCAACCTCCTTTGAGTGTAAAATAGCTCCTTTAGATCTTTTGATTATTTATCAAAAAACTGGTCGTGGATGTTTGGTATTCTTTACCGTTATGGACAGGAAAACTTTCTTCCTTACCAATCTAGTTTAAGAAGTCCCTTTTTCCTACCAGCTTTTACGTATTTTCTCCGTCACATTATTGTAGTTACGTAATAATATGGTTCACCCCCAAAACACATCCGAAAAACGTTGTCCCTGGTTATAGTTTTCACTGAAAGAGGGGGCCCTGGCCCCTGAGCAGCTTTTTGCAATAATTTTTGTTTATGCTAAATGAATGAAAATTGGTCATTTCTCAAAAATTTGCTTTCCACCTTATTATCCAAGAATTAACTAGATCCTTAGAATATTGATCTCTAAACTCTGCTATTGTAACCTGTTCAAGGGTAAACTCAGGCCATCAGTGTAAGGATTGGTTGGGTCTTGTCTATAGTCTATAGACACTTGTGAAAGAAATTTTGATTCATCTTGTTTATAGCGTCGCAGTCGGCAATAGATTTTGTTCTTATCCCAAAAATTATAATTTTGATACGTGTAATAACTGCTTTAAACCCAGTGCTGGTTTTTGGGCAATTTTGGACATTGTTCTTCAAAGGAACTGCGTATGTCCAGAATTTGTATGCCTTAGCACCAAGCCTAACCCAATTCAGTCAATTTCCAGTACTCTCAAAGACCAGGGCATACATGAGCTTATCTCTGTAGTATTTAGAGGTAGTTGTCATCAAACCCTCGTATTAATTGTTCGACAACACTCACAGTTTGGGTGAACAATTTGTTTAAATCCATCATACCTGATTCTCCAAAAAAATGGCTTTACTTTTATTACCTGTTTCAAGGCCTTGTACTGTATGCGTAGTTATTAAAATGGCGATCCGGGTCTATGATCCTACGATTTTATGATCCCAAAACCATCAATGCAATTCTACGATCGACATTCCAGTGCACAATCCCACGTGAGTTTATTCCGATTGTAATTACCCCATGGATCCTAACTAGGATCTCGATTCTAACAACCTTGATTGTATGTCGTGGACCATATGGTAGGTTGTGTTGTGCTGGAGTTTTTTTTCATTGCTTCCCCGTTTGGACAAGGACTGATTCTGTGTTTGTGCATGGGGTGATCCGTGAAACAGGGAAAACAACATTCGATAATAGCACACAGTCCCAAGACAAGGACGGCTGGATTTTCTGTGTCGACTGGTCAGGGGTCACCATCGGACTTGAGCACACAAAGCAGGTGGTTCAAACCCGAGGTGGAATCTCCATCTTCAATCCGCTCCATTCAGATCGAAGAGAAGGCAATCAAGGATCTCAAGCGCTTCTACAGCTCTGTCAGGATTGTAAAGAACCATTCTTAGCCTCCACACCTCCGCCTTGTATATCTCCTTCACTTTCCCAGTTAGCTCAGGGTTTCATTTCCAGACCCGCGGTTCCATTTCCTCCTTTTCGATTGTACAGAATCTGTGTACATTCACTTATGTTTCCCACCCAGCTCAGGTGGGAACAACACAAACCTGAAAATTTTAAAAGGAAAAAAAAAAAGAAGAATAAGTTAGCTAGAAGAAATGTTATTGTACAAATAGGCGCCTTTTTTAGTTTGGATTTTCAGAAAAATAGCTCTGTGATGCATCTTGCTTTCGAGGGTGAAGACTGAAGTTAACTTATATAGGATGGAATAACAGGGCAGTGTGAAGTTTGAGCATCGCTGCGGTCTGTCGAGGCTCAGGAGGCGTGACTGCTTAGGGTAGTTATTGTAGTGACTAATTTTCATGCATGTCCTGATTGTATGCCCCTTACGAATGTTCGCTTTTAAAATCTCAAACTTTAAACTTTGAAGTTTGTTTATTAGAATATTCGAATTATGCTTTTAATGTGGGATTGGGTTGGTATTTGACAGTATTTCAACATTGAATTAATATCAATTAAACTCAAAATTTTCTTTAATGTATCAGTAATTTTGAGGAATTTTGAGGTGATATATAGAATGAAAGTGTATCTGAATTAAAACACGACCACTACTACATTGTAGAAAAACTCGAATTTAGTTGATCGTAATTCAGCATTGGCCTACTGACAAATACTACCCTCAAAGTACGGAATATTCATGTCAAATGTGAAGTTCGTGATATTCTGATAAACAATTCTCAAAGTTGAGGATTTTAAAAACTAATAATACTTTTTCTAATATCTTTTGTTGTATTTTCGTATCTTAACCTGAAGTTACAAATCTTGACAAATGACAATACAAGGGAAACTAAGTGTGTCTATTGTTCTTTTTTTTTTTTTTTGAAAATGGTAAGTAATACAATAATTAGGCAATATTTCTCTCAAAGGTTCTATTTAAGTTGCTCTCTATTGAGATAAATAAAAAAAGAGTTACAAGGAACGATATTTCACATCATAGTGGAAGATGCATGGGCTATGGGACATAGAGGAAGCTAAAGAAGCTAGCGATAGAGAATTGGAGATCATACAAGGGGACAATGACCTCATGGACGTGAGATATAGCTAGAAGTATTCTCTCTTGGTTTTAACTTGCTCATTTTGAATCTCTTGAGAATGCTTAAGTATTTGTATTCACCATTGTTCATCATGTTAGTATGACATGAGGATTAAATGCATAAGTACGGTACATGCTTACTAAAGATGCAGCCAATGTTTGTAGATAGATAATTACATTTATTTTGCATAAAATGGTAGTTAATGAAACAATCATGTTTTATGATGACGCCTTTTTTTTATTCAGCAACTAATAAAGTTTTTATAATTGTACTAGTTTCATGTCGGAGAATTCCAAGTTTAAACCATTTAAAATCTACAATTTGTGTACTAATAGTAAGTTAAATGTTTAGTTCAATGAAGACAGAAATAAAGTGTCGCTTCAGGAAACATAGGCGCTGAAACCGGTTTTGAAAGAATATTCTTTCCTGTGCTCGTCTTGTATCGAAGTATATCGTTTTATTCGACAGTCTCCTTAAAAACCTAATTCAAATTGTTTAAACACTCAATTATTCTATTTGTATAATGCATGTGTATCATACCTTGTTGTGCTCTTTGAATATTTTTCAACTCTTTTATTACTATTAATCTATACATGCCTGAACTTGTAATTAGAACCGTGCAACGACGAAGGTGAATTATAAATGTGCAAACTCGAGAGTCAAGAGTTACAGACTTTCTTAATTCCCAAAACAAAGCATCTTGCATAAGGCTATTGTAAGTACCGGCAGTAATTCAAACTCAGTATCTTGATCTTTAATCTTATCGACTCACCTCAATACAATTTTTCACAAACCTTAAGTGGTATTTACCACAAGACAACATCATGTAACGAAAACTACTTTGCTTTACTCCATAGACCGTAATCCATGCCCTTTTTTATGGCACCATTCAATCCAATTTCACATGTCCATCAGAGCATCGATAGTACGTTCACACATACAAAGCTCTGTGCGTGTATCACCATTCACTGCTTCGTTCTTTTCTGGTCTTTTTTATTTTTTTAATTGTTTTTTTATAAACCCAAATCTTCGTTTTATCACCCAACTATTATTTGATATTTCATTAAAAATCGTGATTAAATTGTAAATATTATTTTTGGTTTGGTTGTGTGTTAACAGGATGAAACATTAAGTGAAGTTCATTATTTCACAATTCAACCATTATAAAATGCTCATAAAAACGTTGAAACAATGTTCATTAATAGGTCATGTCAATTTATCCATAAAACCAAAAGAAAAGTTATACCTCATTTTACATAGATCAATCCTCTGAACGTCGACATATAATGCTCTACCTCCTCCTGAATCCTGGATATTACCTTTAAGAATCGACAACTAACCTTACAAATCACCACTAGTTCTTTCAATGTGCTTAGTCCCCCTCCACACGCTACTTGGGAGTATTTCCCAGAAGGCCATCGTGCTAGGACTATTCCCAGTCAAGCACACTTAACTTGGGAGTTCTCAATAGATGAACTTCCTAAAAGGAAGGTGCACCTTAGTGATATGAGTACTCATTTCAATCCCTTTAAACCAGGTTTTAACAATGTACTTAGGTATTATAATCATTCGTGCTTAAGCGCACAACGTCTTACTTGTGCCTCAATACCGACCAACTTACGCGTCCACTTCACTTGCGGTCCAATCTAGAATTTTTACCCCATTAGGTGACAATTCATGGATCTCTCATTTACTGACACAAGTCATACTGTCGAGTCGACTCTAATACCATATTTAATGCCTTGACTACTTTCGAGCCGCAAACATTACGAACTAATTTAAGGATCGACAAGTGGCCCCACAAATTACCACAAGTCCTTTGAGCGTCTTCATCCTTGCTTACATGCTACCTGAGAAAACTTTACAGGAAATCACCCATCATGAGACTATTCCCAGTGAAACACACTTTAATTTAGTTAAATCACCCATAAATTAGGTCAAACAGTCATACTAAGTGCTTGTTTGGCCTAGCTTCCACTAGTGTTTTTGCGCTTAAAAAACATAAATTAGGTCAAACAGTCACTTTTTTAGAAACTAATAATTGTTTTCCAAAAACAGTTTTGGTAAAAAAACAGCTCCAAAAGCAGAAGCAGTAAATTGATGCTTCTACTTCCTAAAACCTAATGACTGCTCAATATGTGGGATTCTATAGTGATAAGTTTTTCATAATTTCAATATTCTAATTCCTATAAATATGTTACTTAAAAATTTTAATATTATGTTAAAACCTTTAATAATTAATATTATGTTGGACATTTTAATATTATATTAAAACTCTTAAATATTTTTAATTAACTTATTTCTATAAAGATGGTATTTAGTAAATTATTAATATATAAATATTTAATTTAAAGATGAGATTCCTAAAAGAAATGTGGACATTGGTGATATAAGCCGTTAATTCAATCACGTTTAACCATACTTAACAATTTATCGGGATATTACACGACTACCATGTGATATATATGAAACTTAAAATTAGTTCGATTCCATATGTTTGTTTTAAAAATGTATAGATAGGTTTTAAAAATACATGAGACATATAAATTTTAGAAAAATAATAAGTCACATTGTTTCTGGTGTAGATTTATTAGGGGGGAGGAAGCCGGAGGAATTCTAATATCATGCTATTGGGAGAACTTTTTCTTATGCATATTTATAGGGGGAATGGGGTCATTCTCAAATCATGTTCTTGGAAGCATGAGCTCTGACGTGGTAAAAATACTGCTCATACCACGTCAAACGATAGATTAGACTACCTTCCAGTTCAACTTGATAGGTAAGGCACAAATTAATTGGGTTGGATCGTTAAGATAGAACCAATTCTGATAATGGGCCCAAAAGGGCCCAACCTTCTCTCACCTTGATAATCCTTTAGTTGATTCATTCCCCAAGCCCCTCATATACTCCTATAGATACAACCACTATTCACTTGACGCGACAAGACATGAAAAAAGTAGTCATAGTTTCCTCCCAAGGCAACACTCCCTTTCCATTTTAGTCAAAAACATCTCACTCCCATCTTACATCAAAATACTCCCCAAACCCTTCGTTATTATCTCTTAGTTTTCCTTGAGCGACGTGTTCACATTGGAGGGGCATTCCTCGGGCCAAATCCTCGAGGCATACCTTGTTTTACAGGTTGGGAACGCCATAAAGATCCAGCTTGTCGCTATCCACGTAGGCTCGATCCTCCAACTCAGCTCACCCTAGTTTTTTCTGGAAACATATTAGCATTGTCTATGGGGAGGAATGACAACTAATGGTAGCAAGCGAAACTTTCTCTCGATCTAAGATGGCCACGAACTGGAACAACGATAAAGTGAAAACACCAGAAGTTTGCCTCGACAACCCCTTGAATGAAGATTCACCTGACACGCCACATTCATCCATTGGTAACCGATTCGAACAACCAAAGGCTTGCGCTACCATTAAAGCCCTCAAAAACTTTACGGCTATCATATAGAATGATATGAGAAGGAAGGTCCAAGACAATAAAGGAGTACCAGAGAGAGACATCTACCCCTCCTAGCTTTCCATTATTGCATTTCTCCGAGGTGAGGCCCTTCACCCTTGGAAGTTCATCTTGTTGGACCACTCCCCTCATGGCCTTTGACTGTTGAGCAACCTACGGCCCCATCCGCAGGTACAGGTGATATATACGAAGTCATCGAGGCAAGAAGAGTCTTACAAAGGGTCAAGGATAATGTAGCTCACTCCATTGTAGGCTTGACTCGCTACGTCACTCACAATCCAAGATAAACATGGTTCGGTGAGCAACATGAAACCTCTCGCTTTCTTGGAGGAAGTAGGTTGTGGCGTACCAAGCTTTCTGAACATCACAGTCAGTCTCCACCATCCTTCTCACCAGTTAAGAGCAGGCCCATGTGTGCTCTACCACTTGAGGGTGTGGCTCTGAGCCGCTTAGGAAAAGGGGTGCCGCCAAAAAAAGATGCGGGAGGACTATGACTAAGGCTTGCTCCCCTAGCTACTCTCGTGAGAGAGAGCCACCGAGGCGGTGCAGAGATTGGTCCACCATGAGGGGGCAAGAGTGAGACAGCAAGGGAAGGTCCAGCTAGGAGTCTCAAAGAAAAACCAAAACCGAAAACCAAACCGCCAAATGTAAAAACTGAGCCGGTAAAACCGGTTAACTGTTTGTATTTTGTGAAAATTGTAGTTTAGGTTTCGGTTTTGCATTTTTGTGAAGCGGTTAATCGTAGTTAACCAGTTTAATTAATTTAATACCAAAATTTGAATTTTAAAGCGAACTGTTAATTTTTCTTCCTTAATTGTTACTTTAAATCTCTAGGAACCGACGGTTAACCGTAAGTTGAACCCAAAAAGCGTTTAACCACATTCTCAATGCGATCAACCGATAGTTTTGGTTTGGTTTTGGTTTGGTTTTGCTTTCCAGTCTCCAAACACGGTTAACTGCAACCGGTTAACCATATAATGTGGTTTAGGTTTACAAAATCCTCAAACCGAAAAAATGATCGCATATGCGATTAACCGATTTTGGACACTCCTAGGTCCAACCCTCATCGAGGACGATAAGAAGAGAGTGCCTCCTTAGAAGAGTTTTTCCTTCCACCACCAAGTGTCATCCTGCTTACCGAATCTACTTCCAAGTCGAGATTGCTAACAATCTCTACTTCCTTCAGTGAAGGCATCATGAGGGCTTTGCACCCCCGCAAGTTGAAGCTTCCCACTATCCAACTCTATGATGGGACGATCGATCCAGAGAACCATGTAGCCATCTACAAGGCGTATATGTACATCTAAGAAATAATAGTGCAACTAGTTGTCTCAAAGATGTTTTAACAATTTGACGAATGAGATTGTTTCCATGAGCTCTCGGATCTATGGGTCACTTCATATCCAGTTGTCGAGAAAAGAGAACCAACGTAAATCTCTCTACACTAACAGAAGCAAAATCAAGGTGCCAAGGCATGATAAGCACCTCTCCCTGCACGTTTTCTCGACTGTCTTTGTTAGATATGCTAAAAAGGAGTCCCAAAAGAAGTACTTGCTGTGGATGACTCCTGAGAACCCCAAGAATTCTCTCCCACAAATAGGTCATGATGCATGGCGTACTTCTTGTTGGAGAAGAAATCGTTTCCCTTGCCCTCTTCAAAGATGCTGCAGTTGAGCGCCATGACCATAATCTTTGGGTTTTTGAAGTGATCAACAAAGGGTACTACCTCGTTCAAGTTAGTGTATGTGAAAAGTTTGGAGAAAGTGCACAACTTTCCCCCTAACTCAAGCCCATGCTCCGACAAGAAGCGATGCCTAACATCAAGGCGATGCTTCCCACTTTTTAAAAATAATTAACAATGGGTATACTAAGGTGCCCTGCTCCACCAAAGCGATCCACTTCCTCCTCTTGACTCTCGAGGGGACCTCGCAGGTGCCACACCTCTTTGTCGCTAGCAAAGGGGAGCTTCTCCACCTTTTCGATCACCACCACATGTTATTCGTGCAATATATAACCCATTCGTTTGTGATCAAATGCCTCAGTAATCCTAGAAATCTTCATGTAGTTAGGAGTGTTCACGGTACGATTCAGTGCGGTGACGGTTTCACGAAGCGGTGCACCAACTGAAACGGTTTTCCAAAATCATAAACCGGAACCGGAACACCCGGTTTTTTTTAAACCGATGCACCGGATTTAACGGTGCGGTGTCACCGGTTAACCGGAACCGCCTTTATTTCCATCAAAATTAAAAAATCATCATTCAATCAACCCAAAAAATAAAAAAGCTCGGTTCCGATTTTTCGAGTGAAATTGCAAATTTATTCTACTGTTTCACAACCTTTTTTAAGGAGTTAACTATGCTCCTTTTAATTTAATATTTGTGTAATTTTTTTTAATCAATATATATATATATATATATATATATATATATATATATATTAACGATGCGGTTCCGGTTCCCCGCCGGTTTGAAAATTACAAACCAGAACCGCCCCGTTTAATATCCGATTTATCAGGATTGGTGCACCGGAAAAATGAAGCGGTTCGGTCTTGCCCGTTTCCGATTTTTTTTTGGCCGGTTTACGGCTCGGTGAAGCGATTTCGGTTTTTTTGAACACCTAGTCAGGGACCATCAAGCATTCATATTTGGAAATCATCACGATGTGTAACACATTCAATGTGGGGCTCCTTCCATGGTAAATACCACTTAATACATTGTCTCCTATTAATTACACAGGATAACCTCCGATACTATGGCTCCTGTATTTATAGAGGATGAAAAGGAAGGTGGGTAGGCTCGCCTCACAGGGCAAAGCAACAAATTTGATCGCGCGAAGAAACACAGTCAAGTGTGTATAGATCGCATGACACTTTGAGAAGACAAACAAAACTCTGCGTCCCTTGCTCGGCTTCCAACGAATAGAGAACGTGAGGAGCTTACTATTTCAAGGTAAAAATTGTGTTTGGAAAATTCACAACAGTTCAATGCTTAGTAGATCAATTTCCTAATAAAGTAGCCCACTCCAAACATTCCAAGCTCAAGCTTCGTGTCCAAAACTTCAATCAACAGGGCTAGTCCCAACAGCCACAATTGGCAGGGCCGCAAGCGCACGGTCTACGGTGTAGCACGTCAAGGTTGATCCCACAGGGATTCAATTAGCAACGCATTAAACTAGCTCTCTATGTGATTGCTAAGCTAACAGGTTTTGGTTTTGAAAAGGTTTTAGAAACTAATTAAACTAATAAAGCAAGGAAATCAATCAAGGGAGAAAGACTTCTAGGGAATTGCTAACCTAGCAACGAGTTTGACACTTAGAACCTAGATTGCACAATCATACATTCAAGATGAATCGAGAACCGATAACCATATGAATTCTACTACTCTTTCAATGCTAATAGAACTACCTCAATTAACCTAAATTAAGACTTTCATATGCTTTTCAAGTTAATCAAAGTTGAAGGTCTCTAATTATCCGGTTATCAGAGTGGTTCCCTAGTTTACTATTCTTTTCTCAAATTTCACAAAACTAGGTAGAAAGGTTGGTAGTCAGATTATCCTAATTGTCCTTTTAGGTACTGTAGGAGGCAAAAATTTGCCGACCAAATAAAAAAATGATACTTGAAAAATAAAATAATAGGTATTTGGCCAATTATTACTCGTCACGTATCAAATTAATTACGACGGTCCATTTAATTAGATTTTAAATAGAAATACATCCTGGCCAACAACATCGTGACACGTGTCAGAGATGATGCAGAAAATCATAATTATTTCTTTATTTAAAATTAAAGGAATAATTAATTAATTTGGGCCCAAGCCCAAAGCCCAACTCAAACCCTAGGAGTTAGGCATCCAGAGCTTATAAATAGGGGTCCTCCCCCTTCATTTTCAACCCCCATAGATTTAGCAGTCAGTATCCAGAGGCTTCAGGAGATCAAACTGCCAACGACCTCCAGCTACCAAGCGCTAAGGATTGAAGTCTGCAAAAGCTCAAGATCGAGTCTCCAAGTCTTCAGCACGTCTTGATCAAGAAAAACAACAAAGTTCTTTGGCAAGACCTGCAAAGCTTTCAGAAGATCGAACTACAAGCGACCTCTAGCTATCAAGCGCCAAGGACCAACGCCTGCTAGTTCAACAACTTTTGTTCTTCACATCAAAGACTGCAGTTATCTTCTTCGCTTGGTTCATCGATCGAGACCAAGCACTCAAGCCCTCGCATCCAAGAACTTGAAAAACTGTAACCAACCGTCAACCTGCAAACGGTCAATCTTCGAGCGGCCTCCAGCTACCAAGCACTAAGGAGAACAACGCTCAAGACCTTCAGCTCAAGAACTGCTACAGAGTTCTTCACCTAGACCTGCATCCGAGATCGAGATCAAGCGCCTGCGCCCTCGGCTCACCCAAATTTCAAGAAATCGAATCAGAGGACTACTTTATTGTATTTAATACAGAGACTATACCAACATACATTCAAATATTAATATAAATGAATTTGTTTCTCAATTTCCCGTCTTTATTTATTTAAGACTCGAAATTTGTGTTTACAAGTACTTCTCAGGTTAATCTCATATCACAAGTATTCTAGGCCTAAGAACACAGATGAACGTGAAGAACACAACCTTCTATTGAAAACAATAATTCATGCACAAACTAGAAACATTCAATCAAACTACATTGTTTCGGGTTGCAAAACCCTAGAATTCAAGAAATCTACTCACTCATATTCAAAGAAAGCACAAAACAAGTTCCAATCATCATAACCAATTCTCAAAACAAAGAAGGAATACGAAAAGAAAGATCAAACCACGAAGAATAAGTTCCGTTGAGTCTTTCAATCCCGGGGTGGAGCCTTGTCCGCGAATACTGCTACTTTCCTCTCGAATCTTGATCTTCGCCTCTCTTGAATTGATTCGATATTGAATCTTGATTGGATGGAAGAGGAGTATGATGGGATTTGGTGCTCTTCTTCTCTCTCGATATCCCTAGAATGACTGGAGAATGATAGATAATCGGAAAAAATTGCTGCTACCCCTCCTTTAACTCGCGAAAACAAACTCGGCGCGACCAAACAAGGCCTGCCACGATCTGTCCGTACAGTCCGTACCAAGGACCGTGGGGCTTACCAGGGGCAGACCGTGGTGGGTTATGGCCGGCCATTCTCTCCTCCGTTTTACGTGAAATTCATGCCACGGTCTGTACACCCGTGGAGGATGCCCGTGGCGTATTTTATCCTGCCAAAGGTCGAGAAATCGTTGGTGTTTTAGCCTCAAACCTACAAGTTTCCATAAAAAACAACAACACCAAGCGAAATAGAGAAATAGGGGGTATATATATACGTTTTCAATCCAAAACTTCGTTAATATACTATCGAAACTCCTAAAGAATCTGGGTAAAACATGAACTTATTAGCAATCAAGGCTTAACAATTATAATTAAGGCCCTTGCTCATTTTTACATGAGTGAAGAGACAATCATACCCTTTCCCTAATGAGGTTATACCCCTTAAGTCCAAGTATTTCCCTATAAATACCCTCTGCTTTTCATTGACATGACAAGAGATATGAGTTCTATATCCACTCTCACTAAAAACTTCTTATTGCTTTGAGTTTCAATTGATGAATCCATGGCCCACATGTGCAACACCCTCACTTGAGTGTCGAAGGGGTTCCCCTTGGTTCGCTAAGGAGACCTTTTTCGTAAGAAGGAAGCACATCCAAGCGAACACAAGAGGTACACTAAGTCGACAAACAAGGCGCCCTGGTGCCCCAAGTCATTAACTGCCCTGACAAAAGGAGCCCCATTTGGATCAAGTGAAGTCGCACTATCCTCCTTAATTGACCTTTGTCCCGAGGATTCTCTCAATCAGCGTCCAGCCCATTCACATTTCTACCTGAAGCACTCAACACAACGCGCAAGGCTGGTTTCGTGCACCAACCCGCAAGAATGATATTGCCTATTGGCCAAATCCTAAGACCCAGTCCCAACTCAATGAGTCCTGCTTGTAAATCATATCTCTCAAATCTAGCCCTTCACTCAGTAAAGGCAAACATAAAGTTTCCTTAAAGAGTGGACCAACCAATTTTAGGTAGAACAATGACCAACAAGTTTCACACAGTGAATTAACATATTCAGAACTTAATGGTTAGAGTTTTCAAAGTTTGATTGTATGCATTTCATTGCCACGTTTAATTTGAGGGGAATAAAGCCTATTGTGAAAAGAAGGAGCCCTTATAATTTCATAATTTGGAGTAATGTGGATTACTTTTTCAAAGTTAGTTAGTAATAATCTATCAAGCCCTTATTAGACATAATAATTTCACTCACATCCACAAATATCCACTTTGCCTGACCTAGATAAAAGAAAAAAGCTCAGCTAGATCGATGAAATAAAACGGTAATAGATAATCGACTTGGATTATTAGGATTCTTACGAATGTCCGCCTGAACTATTGCTCGATCCATTACTCATTTATTTTTTAATTGTATTTTGTAATTTTAAGTTGCATGTATTGAAATTTAAGTAATTATCATTTGATATTGTTTTTATATAAAAGACTTAGGGCATGTTCTTTTATGCGGCTGGTTGGCTGCGGTGCCACACCGCACCACAACTTGCATCATTCTACAACAACCCGCCACAATCTACTTTTTCTAATTACTTTATCTCACTTTTTCAATTACATTTTCACATTTTCCAACACATTTACGATTATTAAAACTAAAACCTACCATAACTTTCCACAACCCACCACAATCTACCACAACTTCTCCAAACCCACCACAATTCACGACAATTCCAACACACCGCACCATATCGCAGCCAACCGTATAAAAGAACGGGGCCTTAAACATGCTATTTTTACTAATTTATATATATATATATATTTAAATGCATAATTATTTTGTAATACGTACCGCCCAATACCCATTTATCAATATGTATAGGTTACGAATCAATTGGATGTGAGTGAGATAATTTGTGAGTGAGATTGAATTCTTTGATGGAGTGGCTGAGCATGACATAATTGTTGATCTTGAAGATTTCATCCTTGAGGTTTCAAAGGGTAAAGGCAGGAGTAATAGAGAATTGAATATGTTGATGAAATATAAGTGACAGATTGTCAGAGATGCAACTTGTAGAGTTGATCGTGAACAAAAGGGTGGTCAGAAGGTTAGGATGAAGAGGCGTGCGAACTGGTCGGAAAATGACAATCTTGATGACATTGAAGCTGAGATTGAACGAAGGAAGATGACTATTGGCAACGATATCGGTGTGCAATCCCTTGATGATCCAAACAGCTAAATTCATTGATCTTGCTTTTATTTGTGATGTAATAGTTTGTTTGACTGTGGTGCTTGTTAAGTCCTTGCAGTGTTTTTTAGCTGTTTGGTTGTAACCTTTTTTGGTGGTGGATGCTTGCTGTTGTGTATGCGAGTTGCTGTAAGTTATGAAGTTTTAGCCTTTTGGCTACTAATAATCGAAAAGAAAGTATGTAGATGACGAGTGGATCAAATAGGGGGTGGATGCCTATTTACTCAGTTATTGATCCATTATTAGCCGAACAACCAATATGTATTGCATACATTCAAACGGTATATTCTATTAGGATGAATGTTAACTTGATTAGAGAACAAAAGGTAACAAATGAGTGAACAACTACCTCTATACACAATAAAAAAACGATGCTGCTCCCAGGAGTTGGGTGCATTGTGCACCCAACTCTCTTTTATTTATTTATTTTTCTTTTTTCCTTTTCTTGTTTTCAATGAGCCTTTTTTGTTATTTTACCCCAAATTCATTTTAAATTTTTGGTTCAACTGATTTATATCTTTTATTTATTTATTAATTTTTTTTGAAGTTTCATATCATTTTTCTCTTTTCTTTGTAATTATTTTCTTTATTTTTTTTGAATGCTCGTGAACTTGGGTTAGAATGTTTATAAACCTAAATTTGAATGTTCATAAACCTGAAATAGAATACTCATAAAATTAAACTAGACTGCTCTAAGATGAGTTATCGTAAACTTGAACTAGAATGTTTATAAAACTAAACATAAATGCTCATAAACCATAACTAGAATGTTCATAATCGTAAATTAGAATGCTCATAAACTTGAACAATAATGCTCATAAACTTAAACTTAATTGCTCATAAACCTAAACTTGAATGCTCATAAACTTGAACTAAAATGCTCATAAAACTAAAGATGAATGCTCATAAACCATAACTAAAATGCTCATAATCGTAAATTAGAATGTTCATAAACTTGAACAAGAATGCTCATAAACCTTAACAAGAATGCTCATAAACTTAAACTTGATTGCTCATAAACCTAAACCTAAACCTAAATGCTCATAAACCTAAACCTGAATGCTCATAAACAAGAACTAGAATGCTCATAATCGTAAATTAGCTAGAATGTTCATAAATTTGAACAAAAATGCTCATAAACTTAAACTTGATTGCTCATAAACCTAAACCTGAATGTTCATAACCAGAACTATAGAAGGCTCATAATCGTAAATTAGAGTGTTCATAAATTTGAACAAGAATGCTCATAAACTTAAACTTGGTTTATCATTGACTTAAACTTGAATGCTCATTTACCTAAATTTGAATGCTCGTAAACTTGAGCTAGAATGCTCATAAAATTAAACATGAATGTTCATAAAATAATTATTGATATATTAAAAAACAAGAAATTGACCGGGGCTCACGGAGCATCATGGGCCCGGGCTCATGATCCCACTTCTCCTATACACAAGGCCTAAGTCATTAAATGCACACAACTAATGAAGCACCCCCCAACCCAAAAAATCGAGTGTGAAGTGTCAACCATCAACCCCCAACCGAAGTCCGTTTCATTCACGGGTTGAAGATCAAGCACGAAGAAAAGGAAAAAATGAAAAAGTAGAGTTTTAGGGAGGGAAAGCACGAAGAAATCGGGGATACATAGATAGTGCTTACTCAGTCCACGCGCCGGCCGTCGCCGTTGCTATCCACTTCCCTTCTTCTCCTCCCCATCACCATGAGTTCCCATTGACGCCTCCTTCTCTCTCTCTCTCTCTCTCTCTCTCTTCTAGTCACTCTTATCTCTTCATCCACCCCACGACTTTTTTTACTTTTTAGTCAACTGGGCACCACAAATTCAAGGTTTCGCAACTTGGGTCTGTCTCAATTTCGACAACAATCTCTGTATATTACCGATTAACCTAGGTATCTCAAGTCCTCCTCCTCTTTCTGTTCTTTGTTATTTTCAATTTTTTTATCAGTTTAGGTTGTTTGTTCTTATGGGTCGTCCCCAATTCGCTGATCCTGAAGGATCCGATTCTAAGCAACCGATCGTTGTTGGTTGACTACAAATCCTGCTCTTGTTTTACTGCTTTCAGATTTGTGGTCAGCGTGTTACAGTCTGGTGGCCCTAAAATTGAGGGTTGAAATGGTATGATTTTAGACGAGTTAGCCGTTTCCTCTGAGAGGGATTGTAATTGAAAGAGTTGACACAATCCTTGCTTCTCCGTTGATTCCTCAATTTGGAGGGTCATCTTCCACAAATTATCTGTGTAGATTGGACATTTCTGGACACTGTTTGGGCAGGGATGTAGCTTAGTTATGTGAGTTTTGTCAGGGTGAGCTTTTTGTGTTAGGTTTCGAAAATATTGTCGGTTGTGTTGAGAACTGTTGCATCAGATGAGTATTGGGTTATCTGTATCTGATTTCACGTGGCGTGTTTGATTGCAGTTGTACATGTATTTGACAGCAAATGATGTTCGATTGTGGGTATGGTCAGAAGGACAAGTTTGTAAGGTAGCCATTCTGTGTGTCTCTCATCATGGTGCTCTCTTTTGTTTGACTCAATTTACATTCTTGAATGAAAAGACACATATCTTCAATTAGACATGCATACAACAGATTGTGCAAATATAATTATATTGTATATTGTGCTCTATGTTGTGACACAACTCGAGCTTGCGTGTTTTATATGTCATATACTACTTATTATCTATGTTCAAATCCAATCCATATTCTATGAATATTTCAAGGTTTAGTAGTCAATGTGAGAGTTCCTAAATCCTACTAAAAGCACCAGACTTTATTTAAAGCTTTAAGGGGTTTATTGATAATTTGAGGGGGACATGCTAGAAAAAAATGGAAGGTCTGCTAAAAAAATTGTGTTTTACTTGTGAATTTGATGTTTTGTAGATTCTTTTGACAATTTAGTGTCTCTACAAAATTTCCTAGTATTTCTTTGTAGATACATGAAGAAAATACAGCCAACATAAAATGGGGCAAACTGGAAGGTTGATCTAGTTTGAAGGATGTCCTGGCCGTTTTACTATGGTTTTGTTTGGTTTCCATTAAAAGTCAGAACAAAACAAACCATTTCCCAATCATGGCTTAATTGTTTCGTTGAAATGTTGATTAGTATTTACTTAAGAAGATGCTAATTAAACAACTTGATTGCAAATATGTTTAAGAGAAAATAGCTCAAGTGTGATCAATATTGTTTTTATTTTCCCAGCAAACATATTCTGCAATAGAAACCACAAAAATATTCCCATCTCGAAAGCTGGTAGAAACTCTTGCGCTTGATTATTATTGATTTTCCTACCTAGCTGTACAGAATCAAATTTTATAATGCGGTGTATATTTCATGGAGTCGGGGTTTTGTTAGACCTAGTATTGGCAATATGGGCAACATAGGGAAACAAAATGTCTGACATTCATACAGACACCCCCCCTCCCCCCTCCTCAAAGCTTTATTGCTCAGAGCTTTTACCTTGATCTAATGCAATGCAGAATGTGGATGCTGCAAAAACTACAATATCTAACGTAGTGGTCTACTTATTGTTGACTTGGTTGCTTGGGTAATTTTTTCTTTGTCTGGTTCATCTTTAATGGCAAAGTTTTCACATGCTACCCATCACCATGTACATATATTGACAATTTTAGGGTATTCATCCAAAGTTAAGGGTTTCAGAATTAGATTCTGATTCCTTGTCAAGGTTCAAACTTATATTATGATCCCCCCACCTTGTCATTGTTTTAAATAACGTAGGGAGCTATTGAGGTTGCTCTTGTAGATTTGGTGGCTGATTCACAAGTTACATGATAAGGCTTCATCAGTGTTCTAATGGTTCACCTAGTTTACTGGCTCCCAAAGAGAGAGGTGGTAGAGGTTTGATATATCAGTAGTAGTGAACTACTGATTTTGATATAGTTCTGCTTATGTGGTTGTCAGCAATGTCCTATGGCAATAAGGTTTACACTAATGCACTCCCTAGGTGCTGCACTGTCAGGGCCCCGGGCCCAGACTATTGTGTTCCTTTAGGTTTTTTGGATTGGTCAAGATGGGCGAGATGCCAAGTGTGACCATATTTGCAGTCCCTGGTAATGTACTTTGTAGGCATCACCGGCAATAATACAGTGCGTTCAAGGGAAAAAATGATTATTGCAGAAGGCTCAGATGTTGACAACCTATAGGAATTTGACCTCTAATATTCTCATAATTTGGAATTCTTTTTTGAAAGCTTCTAGGACTTGATATGGGAAGACAGCGAGATCTTTGTGATTTACCTTAAATGCAAAACCATAGGATATTTCTGTCCTTTGTGTGGAATCTTATTGCTACTTTCATGTGTAATACAACAGTATTCATCAGGTAAGCATGATGGAAAGTGAGTTCCTTTGCAGTTTGTCTTTAACTTTGATTACTGAGTAGAAAAATTTTCGGTAGTATTTGATTTCTATTTGTGTGAAAAAAGTAGGAGCTAACCTGGTGCTGCTCCCCCCCACCCCTCCCCAGGTTGGATGATTTGGATTCCAGAGTGTCTTCTGACTCTAATGGTGTGAAGAAGGGTCGATTTGGAATTGAGAAGCTAAACTGTGCTAAACCTGCTATCAATACCCCATCTAATTCCTTTAAGAGAGGAATGATGAAAGGTTCCGAGGGTCTCAAATCAATTGGTAGATCCCTTAGGTTTGGGGTTTCCCGGGCAGTATTTCCTGAGGATCTTAAAGTATCTGAGAAAAAGATCTTTGATCCACAAGATAGATTCCTTCAATATTGCAATAGGCTCTTCATGGTATCATGTATTTTGGCAGTTTTTGTGGATCCGTTTTTCTTCTACCTCCCAATTGTTAATCCATCATCAAAATGTCTGGGTATAGACCAAAAGTTAGCAATTGCAGCCACTACAGTGCGGACTATCATAGATATATTTTACCTTCTCCATATGGCTCTGCAGTTCCGAACTGCATATATTGCTCCATCATCCCGAGTTTTTGGACGAGGTGAGCTTGTCATTGATCCTGCACAGATTGCGAAGCGCTACTTGCGAGGCAATTTCATCATTGATTTCCTGGCAGTGTTGCCCTTGCCACAGGTTTGAATGCTATTTTTAGTGACTTTTTGCTGTTGTCATAATGTATCTGTGATCTGTGGTTGTTGGGCATACCAGGTCTAAGTAAATGTGATTCGACTAAACAATTAGTTGAATTTGTTCAAAATAAAAAGGTAAAAGTGTGTACTGATGAGTATCATTTTTTTCGGAAAAATAAAAATAATTGATAAGTAACAATTGTGTTATAGACATTAGCTCTCTGTATGCATTTTCATTGGGCTAACATGTGGGTATTCGTGCAACACACATGTAACTTTATTTGGGCTTTTGAATAACCAGTCCTGGTCAGTTTTATGCATTGATTATAGTACTTAGCAAATTATGCTAAAAAAAATTCATGTAAAAACGTCGAAAATATCAAGGAAGTGTACAATGTGGTTCATGGATGATAATAAATTACTTTATAGTTTATAGCAATTGCATTATCATAGTATTTCACAGTAAGAGGGGACAAAGTTTGTTGGGGCCATGTCCCTGGCCTTAATACTGTATATTAGTTTGTGCCGAAAAAATTGCAAGTAGGAAGTCCAACTCAAGTGGTTTAGAGGGTGAACTGTACAGGTCCAAACGTTGCTGCGATCTCGCGCTTAGTTCCATTAGTTATTTTATTTTTTTTCTTCACCCCTTCTTTGTACATTAGTTTCATCTATCATCTATTTCATACTCTTACTATGAGTATCTCACATGATAATTATTATTCTTATTCTTCTTCTTCTTCTTCTTCTTCTTCTTCTTCTTCTTCTTCTTATTATTATTATTATTATTATTATTATTATTATTATTATTATTATTATTGTCATCATTATTATTATTGTTATTGTTATTATTATTATTATTATTATTATTATCATCATCGTCGTCGTCATTATTATTATTGTTATCGTTATTGTTATTGTTATTGTTATTGTTATTGTTATTGTTATTGTTATTGTTATTGTTATTGTTATTGTTATCATCATCATCATCATCATCATCATCATCATTGTCTTCGTCGTCATCATCATCATCATTGTCTTCGTCATCATCATCATCATCATCATCATAATCATCATCATCATCATCACTAGCACCACCACTACTGCTGCTGCTGCTACTCCTACTATTGCTACTATTTTTTCATTGTCGTTGTCGTCATCATCGTTGTTATTGTTTGTACTTATTATTATTATTATTGTTGTTGTTGATGTTGTTGTTGTTGTTGTTCTTCTTCTTCTTCTTGTTGTTATTATTATTATTATTATTATTACTATTATTATTATTATTATTATTATTATGTATTATTATTATTATGTATTATTGTTATTATTATTATTATTATTATTAGTATTATTAGTATTATGCCCTTCTAATGAATGTATATCCTATTGACAGGCGTACACAGTGGCGGATCTCGACACTCAAATTAGGGGTGTCCAATATACTTGTTATTACATAAGCGTTTTTGAAAAATAAAATAATAAAATTTAAATAAATAAAAATAAAAATAAAAATAAAAATAAATATTAAATGACATATTCACCCGCTTAACACAATTTCACATCATCATATAAATATGAGACAACCAAATAAATTGAAATTTCACATTAACTAGATATTTATATCTTAAACTTATACTGATATCCAATTACCCAATTCATTGACTTACACTTTTGTTTATAAAAACATAATTTGATACTCATTCCGTCCCAAGTAATTTGTCCAATTTACTTTTTCACGGTTTTCAATGCAACAGTTTGACCACTAATTTTTCACATTTTATCTTAGCAAGACTAATAATATTGTATTCAAGTAAAAATATTTTTCATCACAAATCTAATAGTGGTAGTCTTGTATAACAACTCAACATATAACTTGATAAATTAACGATCAAAATTTAAAAATTTTGACCTAATTAATCAACTCGGACAAGTTATTTGGGACAAAAGGAGTATTATTTTAGGGTTTTTGGGTTGCTTCTAAATCGGACACCTCTATTATGCTTTTTGGGATTTATTTTGCGGTGTCCACTTGCTCCAATTAAAAAAATTTCTTCCGAATAATATTAGAGAATCACAATTTTTTTTTTGATAATAATAATTGCGAAGCACAAGTTTTCTATTAAAATATAAATTAGCAAATTTCTTTATTTTAGTTATGATTTATTAATGTGAGTGCTATAGTAATTGGAAGGTGGTGGAGTGCTCATGTAAATGATAGTGTGGGAAGTTTTAGGAGGCTCTAGAAGCTGCAACTGTGTATTATTTTGGTAGATGGGGGTTTGCTGTCGTGTATTAGTAAGCTTTGGAAGTTGCAATGGTGTATCATTTATCTGTACGCTTTCTAACTTGGGTGTAAACGAGCTGAGCCAGCTAGACTGGGACTCGATCAAAAAAATGTAGGCTCTGGCTTGTCTCCAAGTTTGCTGAGCCAAACTCTATGCTCGGATCTGGGTTGGTTCATATTTCTTGGGCTTGAGCTCGAGCTCGTTCGGCTCAATGTTTATTTCATCTTTTTCATTAAGATTTTTCAAATTCATAGAAAAAATCAAGTGAGTTCTAGATATTTATGCAACTTAAATAGAAAATGACATTTTTTTAGGGAAATTGGATTCTAATAATACGAACTTTTGGCCATATAAGACTTAATAATACGAACTTTCGATTAGGTTCTGAATAATATGAACTTTGACCCCCTGTTGCCCCAGTAACACGCCACCAAGTTACCTTTTCTTGACTCGCTGGAGAAATGAGCTGGCGGTGGCGGTACGTTTTTTTTATGTTTGACCATGTCATGTTATCCATTGACTTAAAAAAATTGTCACATCAACGCCCTCTCTCTTTCTCTCTCCTCTCTCTTTCCTCTCTCTCTCTCTCTCTCTTTCTCTCCTCTTTTCGTCATTCTCATTCTTTTTCCAGATCTTCTTCTTCTTCCCACTTCACTCTCTCAAAATTGAAATTGAAATTAGGTCCCCTGACAGGCAATAAACAGCAATCGCAGATTGAAGCGATACAATCAAACCACGGAGATAAACAACAGTCGCAGATTGAAGCCATACAATCAAACCACGGCGACAGAATCAAGAGAGAGAAAGAGAGAAATTACCGATGATGCTTGATGTACGACGCGACCAGAGCTATGGCGAGGAGGAGGCGCGAGAAAGGAGAGAGACGAAACAGATGAAAAAACCGCCGAAAATGGCGGAAACGACGGGAATGAAGCGGCGGAGGCCACCATTGGCTTTGTGGTTGAGGTGGTGGCGCCGCCGCGGAATCGCCATATCCTTGGCGCTAAAAGCAGCAGCTCCGGCCACCACACACACACTCTCTCTAACCTTCCCCCTGCAACTCTCTTTCTCTCTCTAGAACACGGCGAGGAGAGAGAGAGAGATAGCGATCTGGAAACAGAAGAAACAGGCAGAAAGGCGAGCAGATGAGTGAGTGATGAACGAGTGAGTGAGTGATTATTTTAAGGGATTTGGAGTGGAATGGAATGGAAGCCTTCGATGACGAAAATTGAACTTGTACCTAATTTCAATTTTAATTTTGAGGTGAGGAGAAGTAGGGAGCGAATCTAAGGGATTTTAGAGAGAGAAATGGGGGAGTGGAAAAGCCCTAATTTCAATTTTGAGAGAGTGAAGTGGGAAGAAGAAGAAGAAGAAGAAGAAGAAGAAGAAGAAGAAGAAGAAGAAGAAGAAGAAAATCTGGAAAAAGAATGAGAATGACGAAGAGAGGAGAGAAAGAGAGAGAGAGGAAAGAGAGAAGAGAGAGAAAGAGGGAGAGGGTGCTGACGTGGCAATTTTTTTAAGTCAATGGGTGACATGGCATGGTCAAAACGTGCCGCCACCGCCAGCTCATTTCTCCGACGAGTCAAGAAAAGGGTAACTCGGTGGCGTGTTACTGGGGGCAACAGGGGGTCAAAGTTCATATTATTCAGAACCTAATCGAAAGTTCGTATTATTAAGTCTTATATGGCCAAAAGTTCGTATTATTAGAATCCAATTTCCCTTTTTTTTTTTTTTATAAAAAAGGGTGTAATAGAGTGAACATAAACATCTGCACTTGTGTTCTATGCAACTTGACTAGAAAATAATGAGAATTTATCAAGTTTATGCTCTAATATAAAATTTTAGACATTTAAATTATTTTGAAGTTTACCTATATTCAGGGATCACAGTCTACTTCCGACCTAAAATATTTAAACAAGCTTAATTTAGCCTGCTCTGGGATAGACATCTGAGGTGAGCTTTGGTCAAATCGAACTTTGACTGAGGTGAACCTGAGCGCTCGTTGAGCCGTCTCACCTCTTTTACAGCCCTGTTTGTAACCTTCAAGGTTCCCAAAGTTGGTTACACTATCTTTCTCTAAGTTTGTTTTCTCTGAGTACTGAAAACAAAAAAAAAAAAAAAATCAAGGATAGATGTATTTGACATAATCTAACAGGTCTATATGGTCAATGTACTAGGGTTCATTGATCTAGTTTTGTTGATTCTTAATGAGACCAGCTTGTCCTATACTTTTCAACTGCTTGCACCTGACCTAGTTTTGTTATATGTTGCAAGTATTTGTGTGGGTTAGCTGGGTTCAATAGATGAGCTTCAAAGATGTTTTGGCCACATAGAAAAGGAGGATGAAGAACAGTTGGGTTCCTGGTATTTTGGGAGATGATTCTCTTGTCCATGTGTTGGAGACTTAGAGTAGTTGGAGGGAAATGGATTGGGACGGAAAGGATATGTCTTATCATAAGTTTGAACTTCAGTTTTTGAGAATTTTGTACAGTTGGAGTACAATGCTTAACTGTTAATTATTTTCTTTCATAGATAATAATATGATTAATGAGGATGTGAGGCATGGTGATTCTTATATTTCACCTTTTTGTATGGGTGATGTCCCCCATTTGTATCCTTTTAATATGTTTTTTGATTGCTTGATAAATTCAAAACACAAATTTGTATGTGTATCATTGTGTCTTGCTTTGGCCTTTGATTCAGCTGGTTGGCAAACCAGATAATCGGTAGACTGAATGAACAATTTGTTGTTGAAGTTGTGTGATCTGTTCACTTTCTTTCTGGTTTGAGTTTTGAATTTATAAGAGTACAGCTTTAGGTGCAATTATGTTGCTGAGCCCTAGGATCCTAAGCATGTTAAAAGATTTCTCATTTTCTTTTGTAAATTCACATTTTTGCAGATTGTCATTTGGAGGTACCTACAGAGATCTAGAGGCTCGGATGTCTTTGGTACTAAACAGGCCTTGCTTTACATAGTCTTGTTTCAGTATATCCCAAGATTTGTGAGGATCATACCCTTGCATTCTGAGTTAAAAAGGACTTCGGGTGTCTTTGCTGAGACTGCATGGGCTGGTGCTGCGTACTATCTGCTACTCTACATGCTTTGTAGCCATGTAAGCTTCTGCTCCATTTGAAACAGTATTGTGTCAGAAATGTAGTTTTGTAACACTTCATGTTTCCAGGATGCTATTAACCTGGGCTCTAAGAAATTCCCTGCTCTACAGTTCGCTCCTCCTTTTCCCTTTTTGGCCGGCATTTTTTTTTGTGTGTGTGTGTTTGGGTGGGGTTTTTTTTTTTTTTTGGGGGGGGGGGGGTTTGTATTAGCCTTGTGTAAAATTGAATAGTTACTGGAGTGTTAGGCCCTAGATCAAAACCCACTGATTTCTGTTTGTTGCACACCTAAAGTGACTTTTGAAGGTGTCTAGAATTTGATATGATAACTGCATCAATCTGCTTTGTCTGTTATCCCTGTCTTTGTGTGCCTTTTCAGCGCCTTTTGGATCCCAGTGAAACAGAAATGTAAACTTAGATTCATTTTGTTGTGTTTCCTTCTAATTTGATACCCTAAACCCTAAAGCGTCTCTATAAACACTCACTACTTCTACTTTCCTCTATTGCATTCATGTGGGAATGATTTTCATGCTAAGAAAACATGAACATATGAAGTGCACCTCTCGTCCAAAAGGCATGCACGCCTGTGCCTGGCTCTAGGACCACTTGATGCCCTTTTTGCTTCTTGGGCTTTTTAATCTAAAGATAAAGAGAGGCAAAGGGCATGAATTGGAGGGGAAACTTCTTTCCAGATTCAGAATATTGTGAGGAAGTTCATTTACTTGGGAAAAGCCTCTTAGGATTATCTGATGTAGCAAT
Source organism: Portulaca oleracea (assembly GCA_029582165.1). Lineage (NCBI taxonomy): Eukaryota > Viridiplantae > Streptophyta > Magnoliopsida > Caryophyllales > Portulacaceae > Portulaca > Portulaca oleracea. The sequence continues at coordinate 18,911,985 of CM055875.1, forward strand.
TCCCTTCCGCAATTGGTGTTAATATGACATGAAAAATGGTATGGATTTGAATATGTCACAGTTGGGGGTTTTAGACTTGGACAAGTGGACAAACAAAAATTATTACATTGTGAAGCCCAAAATTGGGGTTGGAAGGAAAAATTCTACGAAGAAGCTAGTATGGCCACTAAAAAAAGCTCTATCAACAAAAGCCAGTAATGTTTCACAAACTAGAGCAAAGGCTGTCTTTTCCTCTCTGAAGGGTAAGAAACATTATAGCCTTGATTCGCTTTTTGTGCATTCTGCAGTTATATCCTGGCCTGGTTGCAAATTAAAAATTCTTCTATCTTCAAGTATCAGAGAAACTAGGCCTTTTGGATAGAGTAAATTGTATGGCCTTTTCTTCATTCTGAAAGGAATTGTCAGACTCGGTTGAGTTAGTTTTTCATTTTATTTTGTTAGATTTGAGAATTTTCTGACACAAATTGTTTCTGGTTTGATTGGTTGTCCTTCCTGTCTTTTGCCATTATATGTATTTGTGTTACACGTTTCAGACTAACATGAGTTCTTAATGGTATTGCTGCAGATTGTTGGGGCATTCTGGTATCTGTTAGGTATTGAACGTAATGATGCTTGTTGGCAGAATGTCTGTAAAGATGATAACTATAAGGCTAAATGCAGTACAAGTTTCCTTTACTGCGGTAATCAGCAGATGAAAGGTTATGATGGTTGGGCCACTGTACGTGATTCAGCTCTGAATGGAACTTGCAGTGATAGTGGAACATTTGACTTTGGAATTTTTAAACAGGCCATATCAGCTAACATTTTCTCATCTAAGAGCTTTGTGTCAAAGTACTGTTACTGTTTATGGTGGGGACTGCAGAATTTAAGGTAATTTCGATCAAGAACGTTATGAATTCATATTTTTGTTGCTTACTTGATTTGAATTTGCTCTGATTTCCTGCTCCATAGTTCATTGTTAAGCTTTTAAAGTAGGATGTATTCTTAATGCAAATTCTTGATGCACAAATTTTCTTGTTTCCGAAGGCATAAAAAGGCCTGGAAGAAAATATTTCTACTTCCTATCCAGCTTGCCCTTTTCTGGATTGGATTCTCTTTGCCACTACCTGGTTGATGAAACTTATATGTTTAGCACAAGTTTTTTTGGCTGATTCCAGGAATTGTTATCAAATAATTTGCATTACAGACTGGTAAAAGGCAAGTCTAACTTTGCATGGTAATTAGTGTTCTTCATTCTGACCTAAGCTATCCAGGAGTGTCACTGGTAGCCATGTTTTGTCTTTGTTGGCCCTCCATATTGTGCGAGCGATGTAGCTTCCTTCTCAGTACTTGGAGGGCCATGTGGCATATCTTACTTTAGTTTTGTACATGAGTCAAACAGAATTTGGAGGAAGTGATGTGACATAGTAATAGGGAAAATGAGGGACAATTTTAGAGCATATTCTTTTAAAGAGTTATCGTAGATAAGATGTATTCACCATTTAAGAAAAGCTTTGTTATATAAGGAACAATATGAATGCTGTGGAGCTTTGCTCCTGAAAGAGACGGAAACTGAAAAAGGTACTAGAAAGGCTAAGCAATTTTTAGGAAGCCTGTCCTAACACCAACCCCCCCCCCCCCCCCCCCCCCAAAAACACACACACACACACACACGAAATAATTCACTGCTGTTGTTTTTTACTCTAGTCACTTATCCTTGGCTGTTTTTTTTGAACGGATAACTGCTGCTATTATTCTTCCTGTAAAAAACATGGCAGAACCTTTGAAGCTTTTCTCTATTTAAACTGAAATCATACAAATCCAATAGCGTTTGTAGATTTCTACCATCCTCCTTGTCCTTGAACATAGTGTGTTCGACTTGTTTTATGTGCCCAAATTTGACTGCACAATCTTATCTTCCTTTTTCTTTATGTCGATAGACAGGTCCTTACTCCTTACTATGTATCTTGATCCGAACTGTGTGCTTAGAACTGCCCAGTGTCGATACCATATCACAAGCCGGTGTCTTTCTGGCCCACAGTGGCTGTATCTGAATCATGTGACTGTGGTTTTGCTAACCTCTATTAATTTTAGTATGCTGCTTTCGCACAAATCCCTCCCCAATAGTATTCTTCGTTGCAAAGGGAGCTGTCTTCTTTCTCACTATGTGTACCTTTCACATGTATTCTAGGCCCTTTACCTGCAACAGAAGCATTGTTCCTTTTAGTTCCTTACCATCCTTTATTTTGCAAAATAAAAGTTCTTGGACTCTGTTGATTTTTCCCTTAATCATTTTTCACTCACCACCTTTCCTTTTATACATCCCTCATCTTGTAGTGGACACGTTCTTCAATTAGTCCCAGTAATCCAAATATGTAGTGAAGGATTCCAAATATGTAGTGAAGGATACCAAGGGGAGGCTTAAACAGAATTTTAAAAAAAAAAAAAGCATCCTTTTGTAAATGGGTGACATCCCTTTGGTATCCTTCTATACATATTTTGATTATTGGGACTAGCTGAAGAATGCATCCACTAAGACGAGGGCCAATAAAAAGGTAGTTGAAGATTTATCGTACCTTTGTTGTGTATATCAGAGATCATATATATGGAATATTCAGATCATCCTATATGAATGTTTGGTCTTCTATCTCCATCTGAGGGCCGAACATCTAAAGTTTCAATGAAATATCAGAAATTGATTATAGCTTTGTTATTTACAAAATAGAAATTCTGGACCTCTTGTAGTTTTCATCTTCCAATGTGGACTTCCAGAGCTTCTGTTGTTGGCTGACTGCATTCTGAAGACCAAAATTGCTTGTAGCTTTGCTGTTTATCCTTTGCTTTTACTACCGTTGAGATCGATATTTATGGAGAAGAATCCTCCTTCCACTGACATGGTGGTTCTTGATGTATTATTGATGTGAGGCCTTCCAACAATCAAGTTCAAAGCCCTCCCTAGCATTAGATTGAAGAAGCCTGAAGTGCAAAAAGGAGTCCGGGGGTCAGGGCTGCAGGCTTTGAAGTGAAGGCATGTACTTTTCGCATGCAAGGTGTTCCCAAGAAAACCCAGAGCAGCAAAAACCCGAAAATGAAGAAAATAAAAGAGAAACAGAAGTTCCACTGAGGTAAAGGAAGGAGAGAGAGCCACCACATAAAAACTGGGGGGAAAAAGCACAGGGCTAGAAGTTTGAGCGAGAAGAAGTAAGAAGAGACTTGCATGAGAGGGAGCAGCAGGAACAGAGCCAATCGCAACAGGAGAGAGGAAGTTCGACCGATTGGAAGAGATTTAGTGAGAAGTAGGGGTAGAGTTTTAGTCCAGAAGTGAAGGAAACAGAGGGGGTTACTTCACATTATAATTGCTTTACTTATTTATTTTTTTTCCAACTCGCTTAGAGTCGTCTGGTTTTCCTCATTTCATAACAAAGGTATTGTCCTTGAGCTTTCTAAATATCAAATCATGGATTTTCCCTGGACAATTAACAATTTAGGTTACTGGACTATGCATTATTAGCAGTAGTTAATGCCCACAGGGGTGAAAAGGGAAGTTCAGAGTGCGTCATGGGTGCCCGTTTAAAGACAATATCTGCAGTGGTCTATCTGTTGGGCATGAATGCATGATGCTTCTTGCGAAGCATTTTGCTTAGCATTCTATTGCAAAGGTGAAAACAAGTATTTGCACACTTAAACGGTGAACTATAAGATGAATGTATACTTTTATGGTGAAATATTAGCTAGGCTTGGAAATTGTTTTTGGCATCTAAGTTCAATGACCAGTTTTATGTAATTTTCTTGTGCAGCACACTAGGTCAGGGGCTTGAAACTAGCACTTACCCATGGGAGGTCATATTTTCCATTGCATTGGCTATATTCGGGCTTATTCTTTTCGCACTTTTGATTGGAAATATGCAGGTATGCTATTCTTATTTCTTGCAATTTGACATCTCATGGGTTCCTCTATTATGGAAATCTTGTTAAGAACTCATGTTTTGGAGGCATCTTGTCCTCTTTACCCTTGCTACCTCGTGAAATTCAGACTAGTATTCAAATGTTTTGAATGGCTGAACTTATGAGGGAAATGTTAGCTGGATGCAAGAGGTGGGTACTAAAGGGCATGTGACTTCTAACTGAATGCTTGCTCGTTTAATTGTTCTTGGTTAATGGAAGATGTTTTCGAAAATAAGCATTCTGGACAGTGGTTCCATTAACGTAATAAAAGTCATGCAGGATCCTTCATGAGTTTTATCATGTGAATGGAGCCACTGTCCAAAATGCTTATTTTCGAAGAGGTCCCGAGGCAGATTTTATTAGACGAATATTTAGTGATTGTAGTGTTAACTTGACAAAATAATAATAGTTAGGTCCGTATATAACGAAGGTAGCATTGGCTGTAACTGATTATATTATCGCACTTGTGCAGCACTGTAATCTAGATGTTGAGGCGCTGATTGCATTTGCAATTATAATTTCCTAATACTGCTTTTTCTAAAGGAAAATAACAAAGCGAGGCAAATAAAAAGCAATTGTGTCATGGAAGTGTACAGCTACATGCATCTTATCTTTTGTTTGCCCATATTATTTAGGAAAATTGGATTTGGTGGTCTCTACTTTCTGCTTTTTGTATGCCAGTAGTACCTACTTTTCTTTTTTTTTTTTTTTTTTTTTGTATTCCGGAGGTGGTCCCAAAAACATAAATATTGTATTCTGGTAGGATACCACTGAGTCAAGGGGCGGTGAGTGGAAATTTGACGTGGACCGCCGGAATTCTCCTCCACGTCAGATTTCCACCGAGTCGCCACCCCTTGACTCGGGGGTGTTCTACCAAAATACAATTTTTATGTTTTTGGAACCACCAGAATACAAAAAATAGGGTAGGAATTGCTGGGATACAAAAGCTGAAACTAGGGTCATGTTACTCGGACTCGAGTACGTCGGACTCAGCTAATTTTAAAAGATTTGCACATTTTCATTGTAGTTTGAAGTGTCAAGCTTCATACCCTTGTCCGGGTATTGGGGGTCCGACTCGGGTACGGCATGGAATATGAAGAGTCGGAGTAATACCAGAATCCAATTTTCCTATTATTTAAACATGGGTGTGTTTTATATGACTTTGCTCCAAAACAAAGCCGTATTTGAACTAGTGGTACTCAGCCTTTAGATGGAATTTTTTGCATTTCTAGACCAAAATGATTGGACAAGTGTCCATCTCCTCATTGGGGTGTTTATGAGTCTGATATGGGTATTTTGGGCACTTGAGGGGAATGAGGATTTGGAGTAATGTATATTCTTGTTGCTAATTTACTGTTTACTTTCACGTGTCTAGTGAACACTCCGTCTTAGTGGACCAGGGTTTTGGTGTTGGGAATGGGGGAACTGTTGGTAGTTGGGTGAGTTGAAAAAATATGCTCCCTTGATCCATAAAATTAAGGGTGGACCTATAAAGTTCTCATTTTTTATTTTATCCCCACCCATTTCACACATCATAGAGAAATGTATACGTGTGTGTGTGTGCGAGAGAGAGAGAGAGAGAGGATCTACACATGTGCATTAGACCTGGCAATTCTCGACCCGACCCGGAAAAAGTGGGTTTTGAACACGAAATCCCGACCTGGGACCCGAAAATGACCCAACCCAAAGAACCCGGTAAAAAATGGGTCGGGTCAGGTCTAGGTCGACCCGTTGGGTCAGACACTTTAATTTTAGGTGTTTTGTCTACTTTGGCCTTGTGCAAAAAAATGGGCTCATTTCATGAAAATTAAGGCCCAAAAGTAAAGTATTGGGTGACTTTGGAAAGCTATGCGTAGAGAGAGACATACAAATGAAATAATCAACTAACAAATGACCAAAACAAAACCCTAACACTGTGACTGACTCACTCTTTCAGTGAACCCTCAAACTTCTGCAGTCGCGCCTCTCTCCTCTCTTTCAGTAAAATAGTGTATTATTGTCCAAGGTCAAAGTTCAGTGCATTATTGTCCAATAGTTCAAAAATTCAGTATATTAGCATCCCAAAATCCTATATATTTCATAAGTATTGTTATTCGTGGATTGTTGATGTAAACCGCATAATACTTGTAGACTTGAAGATTGCCAAATTTTGTCCCTTAGGTGTATATTAATATGTCTATACAACTATGATATATCGTGGTGATCGAACTTGGAATGGAATGGTACATTACACAGGTCTCTTTGACTAATTATAATCAATTTTATTAGTTGTAAGTAACTGAGAAAAAGGGCGGTCATGACTCGTAAACCCGACCTAAACCGCCTGAAACCGGAATACACCCGACCCGTATTTACCCAAACCCGAAATATACCCGACCTGTATTTACCCGAACTCGATATACGACCGACCCGTAACCCGCCCGCTCGTATTGACAGGTCTAATGTGCATGCATGTGAGGAAGCTCAATTGCAGAAATGCTTCCTTTGTAACGAGGGAGGCTAGGCTTCAAGTGCTAACCAGTGCAAGGGTTATGGAACCCCTTCCCTGGTGCTTGCAATTTTCATCCTACTGGATAAAAAATATATATATCCACACACGTGCACTGTTAGAAGCTATGTTACCTGGACTCGGCAATTAGGGCTGTCGTACTGGGGTCGACACGACACGACACGACACGGATCCTGAAACGGGATCCGTGGCGGACACTGGGCGAAGTCGCGGGACACGGCCAAAGAGCGAAACCCTAGTCACGGCAAACCCTAGATCGAACAATTGGACAACCAATTGGTGGATATTCGGGGGGGTAGTTGAGGGCTTTTGGTCGAATCAACTGTGCGACCCCACCGGTGGGGTTTCTCCGGCCAGAATTCGTGGGTTCCGGTCGCCGGAAGTGCATTTTCCTGGACAGAATCTCTCCTTGGACTGGAAGTGCGTCGCTATTCGTGTTCTTCTTCAAAAACAGAGGAGAGATAAGGAGGTTGAGGGGGGGGGGGGGGAGCATGAACACTCAATATGAGTTGGGCCTAGGGTTTTTTTAATCATTCCTACCTTTTTATTTTGATTATTCTAAAATTAAAGTAGCATTAAATCTTTTGGGCTTTTAAAACTTGGGTTGTTTTCCTGTTTATATCTTTTATATAGGTCAAATCAACTTAAATTAAAGTATTTTTAGGTTTACAATTTTTAAGGATGCCTTCAAGAAAAATTAATATTTCACTTTTAATATTTTAAAATATGTTATGCAACTTAGGGGTTGTGTTTCTCCTGCCCTGTCGGACCCTTAGATATCGTGTCCCCGTGTCAGTAATTTTTGGGGATGCCTTGTCGGACACTTGGATCCGTGTCCCGAGTCCAGGTAACATAGGTTAGAAGGAATCAGACGTTTTATGGTATGTGTGTGTGTCGGCCTATGTGCATGGGGGTATGAGCATAGTGTAAGTGAATCTTTGTTTAAGTGATGAAATTTCAGATTCAGTTCCTTGGCTTTGAAACCTCCCAGCCTGCTTTTTGCTTGCTAGGTGACGCATCTCTGTTTTTGTAGCCTTAGATTAAGCACTCTTGGATGCAAATATTATATGAATTCTCAATACTAATTTTTTTCCCCTTTTCCTGGCTGCTCTCTGTGTTTTTATTCTATTATTTTATAACAGGAATCTTGAGTGAAACTACAATAGGTGGAAACTGGATAACGAATCTACTAGAATGTCTAGACATCCATGCATACATATTTGTATGTACTGATATACTATGCTAAAACATTAGGATTTATCCATTCTTGCAGACTTATCTCCAGTCTCTCACAATTCGACTTGAAGAAATGAGAGTAAAAAGGCGTGATTCAGAGCAATGGATGCACCATCGCTTGCTCCCGCAGGAACTCAGGGAACGTGTTAGGCGTTATGATCAGTACAAATGGCTTGAGACACGTGGGGTCGATGAGGAGACCTTGGTTCGCAGTCTACCCAAGGATCTTAGGAGGGACATAAAGCGTCATCTCTGTCTGGCATTAGTCAGAAGGGTAATCTCCTACATCTTTCAGAATAGTGGCTGTTTTGCAGATGCATTTGCATTTCCTTTCTTGCTTTCAACACAAGGTGGAAGTCCTTGAAATGTTGACACTGTTTTAAAAACGACTTTATTGCAAGAATAATTTGAAATTGCCTTTGTCTATATCTTTTCTTTTTTTTAAAGAAAAATGTTCTAGAACGGCCTTGCTGTTTATGAACTCAAGTGCAGCATGTTTCCTCAAATTTCACACAGAAATAATTCAATGGGGTGTGGGAGTTGGACAGATTGTGGTAACAGAATTTTTATTTGGGTCATCTGTAGGTGCCTTTATTTGAGAACATGGATGAGAGGCTACTGGATGCCATATGCGAGCGTCTGAAGCCGAGTTTATACACAGAAAACACTTACATCCTGCGGGAAGGTGACCCAGTGGATGAAATGCTCTTCATCATACGTGGGCGCCTTGAGAGTGAAACAACCGACGGCGGGCGAAGTGGGTTTCTGAACCGCAGCTTGCTTAAAGAGGGTGACTTTTGCGGGGACGAGCTCCTAACTTGGGCATTAGACCCCAAATCCGGGTCCAACCTACCATCATCCACTCGAACAGTAAGAGCCTTGACAGAAGTGGAGGCGTTTGCCCTGGAAGCCGAGGAACTCAAGTTTGTAGCGAGCCAGTTCAGGAGGCTCCACAGCCGTCAAGTGCAGCACACGTTCCGGTTCTACTCACAGCAGTGGAGGACGTGGGCGGCCCGATTCATACAGGCTGCGTGGCGTCGTTACCTGAAGAGGAAACTGATGGAGCAGCGGTTGAAAGAGGAGGAAGAGGCAGAGGGATCAAACCAGGCACAGGCATTGAAGAATGCTGCTGCTGGGGGAGGCGGCAATTACAGCCTCGGGGCTACTCTTCTTGCTTCCAGGTTTGCTGCCAACGCTCTTCGCGGGGTCTACAGGAATCGGCTTGCCAAGGCTACCCGCGAAATAGTCAAGCTTCCCAAACCTCCTGAGCCTGATTTTACGGCTGACGCTGACTAGGACTCTTGTGTTGGTTGTGCCCTTGAAAATGAATTGAATTAACTCATGTGATGTGACGACCCCCCAATCCATTCACCAAGTGTTGGCGAAAATGTATCATATATGTATGAATGACGCAATGTGTGTAACTTATTGTGCACCTTTCTTTGCTTTATGCTTCTGGATAGTGGATACACCTCCAGTTGTGAACTAGTTACATATTTATGGTTGTATTCACCTCCAAAACAAGGTTATTGATAGTAAATTGAGCTTGTACAAACGAAACAAAACCCCCTTACATGCCCCCCCAATGTTCTATCCTAATCTGAATCTATTCTAAACGGGACTATTCTTAAGTGAATTTGTGTTATATGTTTTATTAGGTGATGTTTAAAAATTATGGACAGTTATTTGTGTATATTAAACGAATAGTTGGTGTAATGAAAACTATATTAAATGTTATAATTCAACGAGCTAAAAGAATTTCGTCATTCTTGGGTGGCTTTAATAAATATAAAACTGATTCACCCTTCTTAAACGTTTAGTTTGTCTATACCAAACATGTTTTCTATGGTTATTATATGTGTATAGAGAGGCTTTGGATATGGGTGACAGTAAGGATTGGATCAATGTGGAAGGTCCTTGTTATAGTTTGTCATACACTCTCAATAGTCAATTCAACCATGTCTATGTCTCAAACCTCCAGCACGAGTCACTTCCCCATTAATAAGGAACTTATAAGATACTGAAATCACCACATATACCCAACTATGACCAAAACTCATTCTAAAAAGGACCCCCTCCAGGGAGGTACTCATTCGACTCTATATAAACTTTGCTCATGTAAAACTTAACCACCTGTTGGAGTATTTCAAGAGTTAAGATGCATAAGGGTGTAAGGTTTAAACTTAGGATTGACTGGGGAGGTCAAAAACCAACTTAACAAGGAAATCAGGAACAACACGGACTGTGTCTAGTCTTACACGAACCGTGTTGGTTTCCAGAGAGCATAAAAATCATGTACTGGAGCAACACAGACCGTGGCTGATCACTACGATATGTGGTGAAGCCCAGTCATATTTATCCCTTGATTTAAGCCTCGGGATTAATATGATTTAATCACTGATTGTGAAGTTTGTTGACAAAGAAATCAGTCGAGATATCTCCTTAATGATTCAAAGACATATCCCAAGGATCATGCCTCTTGTTATGGCAAGGTTGAATGTTTTGATTGCTCCAAGAACCACTATAAATATGGATGCCTCAATCCTCTTCTATCCTATTCTAGAGAGCTTCAACACAGTCCTAAGGTGTTGAACTGCAACAACATTTTTGAGAGATTTTGTAAGTTTGCTTACAAGAGGTTAGGTTTTACCCTTAAGTCTATTCGGGGTCCAGTGAATAAGACTTAAGGAGAGACGGGTTCACCCTCGATTCCTAGTCACCTAATTGATCCTTCATCTTGTGATAAGACCGGTCTACCCCATCTTTTCCAACACCACCATTGTTCCTTTTGTAGCCCAAGATTTGCACTTTGTTGGGTGAAAAATGTCTATAGTTACTAACAAGTTATCGTAATCAAGAAGCCAAAAAAAAAAAAAAAAACACTTTGATTTAATGATACAATCTTGGGGAGTAAAGTCCTTAGCCAATTAGCCAAAGCTTTATAGGCAATCTCATATAAAATTTGTCCAAGATTCACAAGTTTGTACTCAAGTAACGGTTGTAACACTAAGGAATGGAGGTAATGAGAGCTCTATTTGCTTACACATAAACATATTGATCGGTCAAATGATTACACTATATAACACTGATAGTAAACAATGTATAAGGTTTTAAGCCAAAAAATTGCTGGGGGTGCCACACATTTTTTTTAACTGACTCGCAGGTCACAACTTTTTTTTAATGCATTCCCGGGGGTCATTAAATTTACTAAGCCACTGGGGGGTGACATTCAGACATGTTTTGGCCGGAATTATGGAAAAGTCTTATTTACCCTTCAAGAAATGGGTGAAATGTTCGTTTCGCCCTTAATTACCCCGCTCAAAACTTGGGATCGGTTTCTTTCTCGCTCCTCTTCATTCCCCAACCCATCCTCTCTCAAACTTCTCCTTGCTCAACAATGGCGTCGAAGTCGACTTCTCTGACTACACCTCACTTTCTCTTTCCTTCTTCCTTCTTCCTGGCGACCGCAACTCCTGCAATCTCTCTCCTCCGAACTCCTCTTCGATGCTCCAGCCGTTCTCTCTCTTGCAAGCTCTGTGCAAAGGTCGACGGTTACGAAAGCGTCGAAAAAAATGGTGTTGATGTTCTCTGGAAGGAAGAAGATGAAACTTGAATTGGGCCCTTTGTTTTACACATGGAACTTCCACAAAATGGCCGAGCGATTTTGCGGTTGTAGTCTGCATAATTTCTCGAAATCCTTTTCTAATTCCACTCTCAATCAAATTGAGTTTGTGCAATTTCACAATGTCACTCTATGATTCATTCAGTAATTGGGTCAACAAACTAGTCTCTTGGATGGGGTATGTCTTCTTGAATTCTTGAGTTTTTCTTTGTGGGATTTGATTGAATTTGGGATTTTTGGTGATTTTGGAGTGGATTACGACATGGGTCTTTGTAAGCATATGGATGGGGAGCCATGGAAGCAGCCATGAACTATAGAGGAAGAAGGGGAAGGAAAGAGAGGAAGAGGGAGGAAGGGTAGATAAAAGCATCACAATCAAAACCCACTTTCAGAACCTTCCCATATACCATTTTACCTTCAATCAAACGCAGTTTCATGGCGCAAGCTTTGAGCACAAACAGAAAAGTGAACCTGTTCTCGATCGTCCACACCATTCGACCTCATCTGGGCATAAAATTGAATAGCTTTTTCTGGGTTTTAACTTGCCAGGAAGGCCCTGGAATGGCAGATTAAGAGAGATGAATTGTGGAGGAAGAGGATGAAGAAAAGAGAGAAAGAGAGATAAATGGCAGCTTAAGTTAAATTAGAGAGAAAAATAAGGATATTTTTGTCCTTTTCAACATATCTCGCCGGATTTCGGCCAGAATAATCGGAATGTCACCCCCCAGTCACTTAAGTAAATTTAACGACCCCCGGGAATGCATTAAAAAAAAGTTGTGACCCGCGAGTCAGTTAAAAAAGATGTGTGGCACCCCCAACAATTTTTATTATTTTAAGCAGACATGAAACAACAAATGCATGATAGCGAGCGAGACATTGCATATATGGGCTCTTTACACTAGTATGATATTAAAACAGTGATGGTGAAGTTCCATTTCTCTTAGGCTTCAAGCTCTATTCCCTTCTATTGTAGACAATACAGAATATTCGCTAACTTGATCTATCAATATATATAGGTCTTGTTCTTTATATTAGTAAGTTATGTTTAATTTAAATTGAAAAAAATATTATTTTAATCGTTAAACAATTTCACTTTTTCCAACACTAAAAAAATATTATTTTATAACTTTTCATTTATTTTGACCAAAACATTCAAATTTTATTAATAAAAAAATATTTTTACCCGACAATTAACTTAACTCAAACCAATCCCAACTTTTCCTTTCTTTTTCCTCTCCTTATCTTATCAATCTTAACTTAACCCAACCGCACTCTAAAAAAATAGGGGCATAGTTAGATCATGTAAGTTCAGGAGAGTTTACTGGCGTTCATTCAATCCAATCCAATTCAAACCTGATTTTAACAAATCTAAAGAACAAGGCCCAAGTGTGTAAAAGGAAGCTGAAGAATTGGATCCAGTTTCCACCTTTTTGACATTTGTTTATTTTCTAATTATCATTTTGTTTTTAGAAAAGTGAGAAAGAGATGTAGGGAAATATATAAATAAAGAAAAAGCAGATACTAAAGGAGAAGAGAAGGGAGACAAGAAACAAGTCGGTGATACTAAAGTTGACCATTCACATCTCTGTCTTTACAAAAAGTTTGCATTACATTTATTTGATTTTGCATCAACATCTATCTAGCTATAAAGTTGTATAATCAGAATCATCATTTTGGACCAAACTAAGCAAACAAACTAAAGCCCTTTCTTTGATCACTCTATTCATTCTTAACTAAATTTATATATTTCCTTAGTTGATGATATTACTTTAAATTAGATGATACTTATCTTCTTCACTAAAAGTTTTAACCTTGAATGTTTTTGAGTGAAAGAATATGCTACTATATATGCTGGATGGGATCACCCTAGTGAGGAGATTAAGGAGTTGGATCCAAGGAATGGATCAACTTCTATAAGTTAAAGGATAAGGGCAGGGAAAATGTCCATGTACTCAAATTTTTGTTTAAGTTTGTAGTAACTAGTAACATTCCTCTACAGTATGACAAATTTATCTTTCTGGGTAAGCAAATACCATTAGTAAATAATGTTATAAACATAACAAGAAATTTTAAAGCCAAGATTTAATAATGTGTCCATTATATGTCTGTAGGTTAAAGGTTGGTGAGTAATGAAATTGGTATATTACTCAAAACAAGTGATGCATGGTGAGTATGCGTTTTGTTTCATTGTTTGTAAGTAATAGCAGTAGTTTAGGCTGATGAATGTCTTGTTAGTGTTGGATTTTGACAAAGAAAAGTGGGAGGTAAGTAGCTCAAGATAAGCTTAAGTTTCCGGAGAAAATTAGATAAAATTGGTCTTAAAGTTTCTACTTGCACATCCTGTTCTTTTCTGCGGTTGACATCATGCACATACGATTTATCGCAATTGACACACTATGATTCTTCTACAATCCACCATAATTCAGGACAATCCACCACAAATTACTTTTTTACTATTACCAATACAATATTTATATATATAAACAAAAAACTCACCACAGTATACTAATAATCCGCCGCAATTTCATCACATCGTACCGCGCCATGCATCATAAAAGAACAGGGCCCAAGTTAATTATCCTTTTTTTTCAGGGCCTCTCCTCACTCTTTCCACTTTTTTCCTCCTCCAGTCTACAGTCTCTTTTTCGTTTCTAAGCTTTACTCTGTTTCTGTCATCCCTCTTCATCCTACTCCCCAATTCCCACTACTTTGCTTTTATTAAGACTTACCATACTTTTGGCTCCAAAAATTAGGCCACATACCACATATTCCTCCCTACCTTTCAGCTTTCTCTGTTTCTGACATTCAAATTCCTTGCTTTATACCCTCAAATTTCACCTCCAATTGGGTCATTCTGAAATTCTCTCTCAAATGCAAATGACCAACCCCAAATCACAATCACCTCACTAGTAATTCCTACCATTAAACCCACCTCCCCCAAAAAAGCAAAAAACAGAGCATACAAAAAAACCTCATCAATGGCGACTGTGAAAAAGCTGATCGTGGAGGTGATCGACGCCAAGAACCTCCTCCCAAAAGACGGCCATGGAACCTCCAGTCCGTACGTGGTAGCGGATTACTATGGGCAGCGAAAACGGACCCAGACCAAGATCCGAGACCTCAACCCGACTTGGAACGAGATCCTTGAATTCAATGTGGGAGGACCCAAACCCGGATCCGAATTGGCTACCCAAATATTCGGGGACGTGTTGGAGCTGGACGTCTATCACGACAAGAACTACGGTCCGACCCGGAGGCACAACCATCTGGGTCGGGTCAGGCTCAGCTCCACCCAGTTTGTCAAGAAGGGTGAGGAAGCTCTCATGTACTTTCCTCTCGAGAAGAAGTATCTTCTCAGTTGGATTCAGGGTGAGATTGGCTTAAAGATTTATTACTCCGATGAGGCCCCACCTCCTCCTCCGCCGGTGAACCAGGAAGCCGAGGTTGCGGAGGAAAAGAAAGAGGAAGTTCCGGCGGATACGGCTGCTGCTCCGGTGGAGAATGCCGGAGTGCAAGAGGAAGCAGTGGCGGTGCATGAAGAGCCACCATTGCCGCCACCGCCCGAGGAGGAGACTGAAAAGCCAGCTGATGAAACGGGCAGTCATGATGATCAGCCACCTCCGCCACCTCCTCCGCCGGAGATGGAAACGGCGGCGTCTGCAGTTTACGGGACGATCCCGGAAGTACGGGTTGCCGGAAACGGCGGAGGAATTCAGCCGCCGCCGTCCCTGCCGCCTACACTGCCGCTGTCAAGATCAATCTCAACAGCGTCATTCGAGAGTCTTCCGATGGAACAGCCCAAATACGACCTTGTAGAAAAGATGCACTACCTGTTCGTTCGGGTTGTGAAGGCACGGGCGCTCCCCACAAACGGGTCGCCCGTGGTGAAGATCGTGGTGACGGGTCACCGAGTGGTTTCCAAGCCGGCTCGGAAGACGTCCTGTTTCGAGTGGGATCAGACCTTTGCCTTCACTCGGGACTCCCCGGATTCTTCCTCCATATTGGAGATATCCGTTTGGGACCCGGACCCGAATGGGGAGTTGTTAGGGGGTATCTGTTTCGACACTTCCGAGATTCCGGTCCGGGACCCACCCGACAGCCCCCTGGCCCCGCAGTGGTACAGGCTCGAAGGAGGTGGGGCCCACATGGGTGACTTGATGCTTGCGACGTGGGTCGGGACTCAGGCCGACGACAGCTTCCCAGAGGCTTGGAAGACTGACACTGCTGGTAATGTGAATGCAAAGGCTAAGGTGTATCTTTCTCCCAAGATGTGGTACTTACGAGCCACCGTGCTCGAGGCTCAGGACATACTGCCTGTTACGACGTCGTTTAAGGAGCCCATGTTTCAAGTAAAGGCTCAGCTGGGTTTCCAAATGCTCAAGACTAAGCCGGCGGTGGCTCGTAACGGGTCTCCCTCGTGGAACGAAGACTTGATGTTTGTCGTTGCCGAGCCTTTCGGGGATGGCTTCTTGGTTCTGACGTTGGAGCACCGAGGCCCGAAAGGCTCCATGGTTGTCGGGACCGCTCAAGTGGCCCTTGGGACTGTCGAGAGGCGTGTGGACGATCGTAAGGTGGCACCCAAATGGGTTACTTTCGACAACCCGATGAGTAAAGGAAGGCTCCAGTTAAGACTCTGCTTCGACGGTGGATACCATGTGATGGACGAACCGGCTCATGTTTGCAGCGATTATCGCCCCACGGCTCGGCAGCTGTGGAAGCCTGCGGTCGGGACAGTCGAGTTGGGGATCATCGGGTGTCGTAGCCTTGTACCTATCAAGGTTGTGGATGGTAAAGGGTGTGTGGACGCGTATGCAGTAGCCAAGTACGGACCCAAGTGGGTCCGTACTAGGACTGTGTCCGATAGCTTGGACCCAAAATGGAATGAACAATATACTTGGAAGGTTTACGATCCATGTACTGTCATCACGCTGGGGGTTTTCGATACTTTGGCCGCCTTCGACCCTGATGAAAACCCGGATCCCAGTCGCCAAGACTTGAGGATTGGGAAGGTGCGAATCCGTATTTCTACCCTTCAAACCGGACGGGTGTACAGAAACATGTATCCCTTGCTTTTATTGACCCCGTCCGGGTTGAAAAAGATGGGTGATATAGAACTAGCAGTTCGATTTGTAAGAAGCACCCCAACTCTCGACGTATTACATGTGTATTCCCAGCCACTGTTGCCCTTGATGCATCATATTAAGCCTTTAGCATTGGGTCAACAAGAGATGCTGAGGAACGCAGCTGCAAAGATCCTAGCCGCGCACTTGTCAAGATCCGAGCCACCATTAAGACGCGAGGTTGTGCTCTACATGGTGGATGCAGACTCCCAATCCTTCAGCATGAGGAAAGTTCGAGCCAATTGGTATCGCATAATAAACCTTGTTGCTGGAGTGATTGACGTGGTTAGATGGGTTGAGGATACACGAACATGGAAGAACCCAACGGCAACCATACTTGTCCACGCGCTACTAGTAATGCTGGTTTGGTTCCCGGATCTCATCATCCCTACATTGGCCTTCTACATATTTGTAATCGGGGCATGGAATTATAGGTTCCGATCCAAGACAATGCTCCCTCATTTTGACCCTAAGATGTCCTTGGCGGAAAACATTGATCGCGATGAGTTGGATGAGGAATTCGACGTGATGCCAAGTAGTAGACCGGGAGAAATGGTGCGGTCCAGATACGATAGACTTCGTACTCTAGGAGCGCGAGTGCAAACCGTGCTGGGAGACATAGCCACCCAAGGGGAACGAGTGCAAGCACTGGTGACATGGAAGGATCCGCGTGCAACGGGTATATTTGTCGGCCTATGTTTCGTGGTGGCCATCATATTGTACTTGATCCCCTCAAAGATGGTTGCAATGGCGTCCGGTTTCTATTACCTGCGGCATCCTTTGTTCAGGGATAGAGCTCCATCTCCGGCTATCAATTTCTTTAGAAGGTTGCCTTCGCAAGCTGATAGGTTACTCTAGAGTTTAAGTGTTTGGAAATGTTGTTTAGCTTCTTACTAAAAACTGTGTGCATTTTACAACATATTGTTTTACGATTGCAGCTAGCTAACGAAAGTAACTTCAAATAAAGGGAAGAAGTGCTCTTTGTATGGGGTGATAGAATTTAGCAACTTTATGCAAGTTGTTTTTGTACACTTTGCAAAAAGCACGGCTCGCAAAAATTCACGTCTGTGTCAATTTGGGTCGGACAAATTCGATCAATGTCAAAATTCGGACGAGAAAAAAGAGAAATTTTATGTCAGAATATTCAGTCAATATCAAAATTCGGACGAAACTTTGACTTTTGGCTCCCATTTCAAAAATTTGAAAGAAAATGTATACATTTAGCCATGATTGATCTTAGCCTTTTTCAATAGCCCCTCGAGTGTCATAGAACAAGTTATGTTGTAAAGTGGAGACTTAAGTTCCTAACTTTGCTAGAATAATACATAACGCAACAGTTGACTATACTCCCTCCATTTCATATTCATTGTATTTGTAATGAAAGTTATTATTCTAAAAATATAATATTGTAATTGTTAATAAAATATTATATATAAATTTATTATTCAAAAAATAATATTCAAGATTGTGACAATTAATTATGTGACAATTAATATGGAGTGAAGGAGTATATGTCGAGTTATACTTCTCTAGTACGCAAGTCACTTCCAAGTTCTCTATTTTGTTCCAATTTCATCATATATATTGGAAGAGATCACTTCCTAGTTCTCTACACGCAAGAGCTGCCATTACAAACAGTTATTATTTATTATATATCTAGGCGTAGTGATTACCTGTCAACTTGTGGGGAATGGAAGGTAACAAACTGTCCATGACAAACATACCTTGCAACCACCTTTTTTTTATAACAATATTATTGTTAGTATTGGGCTCACTCATCAGGCAAAGAACAACATACCCTCTCTCTCTTTTTTTTTTTTTTTGGAAAGCTATCCCTGGGTGTTGATTTACCTGTTCTTTTATACAGTTGGCTGGCTGCGGTACGGTGCCACAACTCACCACGACATATTAATCCATCATAATTTACCACAACCCACCACAATCAATTTTTTCACATTTACCAACACAATTTATAATTATTAAAAACAATACTCATCACAATTTTTTCAAACCCATCACAATTCCACCACACTCTACCGTGTCATACCGCAGTCAGCCGTATAAAATAACAAGGCCTAAAAAGGATGTTTAAAGAGGATTTCTTTTGACATGTCCGAGATATTGAGAAATCCTATCAGAACAAGCACTATTAGGCCATGTTTTTGGATTGGTTCAACTATCAAATCTAATCCAATCCAATCCAAACATTCACAATTCTTCAAAAAAGTATCATCTCTAAAAACATAAATTTCTAAAAAAACATCATAATTTATACAAACCAATCGAATCCAATCAAATCCATCAAAACTTGATTTTAACCAACCCAAAGAACAGGGCCAATAAAGGAAGGATAAAGATTAATCAAAATTATTTAATCATCCTTTATTATAAAATTCCTAAAACGAAGGATTTCACTCTCTTAAATTAACCTTCTATTCTTTTTTTTAAAAAAAAAAATCTAACGAGAAACCTCACCATTCTTCCATCATGTACGTATAAATTGCATATTGTAAATGCTAGAAAATCTAGAGCTGCAATTTATTAGGTGCTCCCGTATGTTTGATTTTGAGCTTCGAGGTGGATTTTTGTGTTTCGTACTTTGAGTCATGGTGTTTTCTTTTGGTTTGGTGTATTTGTTTTGCTGTTCTTGGACTGTTTTTGTTGGTTCTTGGTTTAACTGTTTTTGTTGGTTCTTGGTTTAGCTGGTTGTGTCGGTGTTGGTGATGGGTCTTGGTGTTGTTTTTGTATTTCTCTTGTTCCTTTTCCTTCGTGGTGGTGTTTGGTATCTTTTGTTGGGTGTTTTGGTGCTACGAACTTTGTTGCCGTTTTGGCTTTGGCTTCGGCCTCAATTATCGAAAAAAAAAATTATTAGGTGCTCTCAGAGTATGTGCTCCAAATTCTAAATTGTTCATATATACATATTAGGTTGTTTACTCTGATTCGTATAATTGTTCACTCACAAATATTCTAATATGGGAAATGATAAAAGTCTTGTGCAAGACACATATTTTGTGTCTTGTCATTATAGAAAACCTATATATTTGTGAATTAAATTGGAAAAAAGTTACATGATTGACTTCTATAATTATAATAATATATAAATTGTATAAAATCACACTTTTATCTATATTTTTAAAAATTTACAAAAAAAGTCGAAAATATACCCAACGGATGGGGTTCATTCGTTAGGGTGTCAATTTTAATTGTTGGCTAGCCAACACATTCCAAGCTTCTTATAATTGATAATTAATAGTATCTGTCAAAAAAATTGGGGTTAAAAATGATAATAAGTATTGATTTTATAAAGAAGAAGACATTTAAGGAGTGTCTTGGGGCAAGACACTTACCATCACCCAATATATATTGAAAGAAAGCTGCAAATTCGTTATTGTCATCGTCTTACTTGGCATCCAGTCACTCATAGGCATCAACTATATATGAATAATATATTTATGCATATAGAAAATTAAATTACACACTAATCCACGATATTATGATTTCAAAATTGTTAAAAATACGCTTTACTTTTCCAGTTTTCACCGAAATTCGTTTTAACAATATCAAGATATCCTTGACAATATAATTAAATTACACACTAATCCACGATATCCTTGATTAATTGAGACAAATGAACTCTATCAACATCCATTCACCTTTTAATTGCAGATATATCTTGAAAGGATATCTTGATAATTTCAAAACAAATCTGGTTGGAAATGGAAAGTAAAGCATAATTTTCAATGTCATTGCATTATAGGATGCTGTTATCTAATTTTGCCAATCTATGTAAAAGAATTGGAAACTTATTGTGCACAAGTTTTTTTTTTTTTTTTTTGAGATTATACATATATATACTCCCTCCCTTCCATGTTGATTATCGCTTTTTAAAATTGTGCAGTCAAATTTCAAAATTTTGATCATAAATTTATCAACATATACAATGAATTGTTATATAAAATTACCACTATTAGATTCGTAACGAAAATTACGAGGGAAATTGGATTCTAATAATACGAACTTTTGGCCATATAAAACTAAATAATATGAACTTTTGATTTGGTGATAAATAATACGAACTTTAACACCATGTTGTTCTGAACAGTACGACACCGTGTTAAGTTGAACTTAACTCGACGACGGATGACATGGCGGCGGAGGTGTGACGAATCCCCCCAAAACTCAAGCCCAATCACACCTTCTCCGACGCCATGTCATTCGCCGCCGAGTTAAGTTCAACTTAACTCGGTGGCGTACTGTTCAAAACAACATGAGATTAAAGTTCGTATTATTTATCATCAAATCAAAAGTTCATATTATTTAGACCAAAAGTTCGTATTATTATAATCCAATTTCCCAAAATACTATCATAAAAGTATAATATTGCAATTGTTACTAATACATTAGGTAAGAAATTATCAATCAAAGAGTGACATTAGAACGAAAGAAATGTATATATATATATATATATATATATATATATATATATATATATATATATATATATATATATATAAAATGCTCAAGTTACATTCTAACCCTTTTTGGTAATCTGAGTAGCCAATACAACCTCTGTGATTGAAACACATAAAGATGGAGTAGAGAGAATCCTGTTCCTGTCAAACCACCACTGTTTCATCAACTCCTCATATAATCCCCTTTAACTCTATATATATTATTTACATATATTCATTTTCCCTCCCTTTTAACCCTTCATATATGCAATCCTTGTCAACTGCTTCATTTTTACAGAGGTTATGTCCTCTATGTCTACTTGTTTCATATGTTTTTTTATTTATTATTTTACGGCTTCTTAATTAAGAATCATATATTTTAAGCTATGGTTTTTCTTATATTATCATCACTGATTCAAAGCTGAATTTCATGGACACACATACATATAGTTGGCAAGTGTCAAGTGTGACTTCTTGTACAATGTGGGGCACCTTCATTAATTCTCCAACCAAATCTTTAAGGCTGACATGAGATCTCAAACAATTGTCAAAAATCCAACTTTCTTTTCAATGTTTTATCATCAATCTACCACGTTTTCTTTTGTTTTTTTCTCCCTCACTTTATTGATGTTTGCAGTGGAATTGATCACTAAATCTCAGGTGTATTCTGTTGAATTGACAGTGTAAAGGCAAGGGAACGTCCAATCGTAGGTTGCAGCAAAGATGGGAAGAGTATGGTTGTTTCTGGCAGCAGCAATATTGGTGGCATCATTGTGTCGAGAATCAATGGGAAATGCAGAATACCTCAAGTACAAGGATCCCAAACAGCCATTGGGTGCCAGGATTAGAGATCTAATGCAACGTATGACCCTACAGGAGAAGATTGGCCAGATGACCCAGATTGAAAGAACTAATGCTTCCAAACAAGTCATGCACGACTACTTCATCGGTAAATTTACAGCTACTCCCATCATATTTGCAACTGTGTTCGTCATTTGTGTTATTTTATCTGATGTATGTATGTGTGATGTGATTACTGATTAATGAAGGGAGCGTGTTAAGTGGAGGAGGAAGCGTGCCAGCAGAGAAGGCATCTGCCGAGACATGGATCAACATGGTGAATGAAATGCAAGAGGGAGCACTCTCAACTCGCCTTGGGATTCCTATGATTTATGGGATTGATGCTGTCCATGGACACAACAATGTCTACAATGCCACTATTTTCCCTCACAATGTTGCCTTGGGAGCAACTAGGTAACTCAACTTATTACTCAAAACTTATAACTATGCCTCCATGACCAAACATCATGATAATATATATTGGCACTGCAGGGACCCCCAGTTGGTTAAAAAAATTGGAGCTGCAACTGCCCTCGAAGTTAGAGCTACTGGCATTCCTTACGCATTTGCACCTTGTATTGCAGTATGTGTGTCTTGCTCAACCGATCAATATGAGCATGTTATTTCATCGAATTCAGTTCATTGTACAAACTTGAATCCTACGCAACTTAATGTAACAGGTGTTCAGAGATCCAAGGTGGGGAAGGTGCTATGAAAGTTACAGTGAAGACCCTAAAATTGTGCAAGAAATGACTGAAATCATATCAGGTTTACAGGGTGATCTCCCTCATAATGCTCCAAAGGGCGTTCCCTTTGTTGCTGGGCCGTAAGTGTTTTCCTCCCACTCTTTGTGTCTGCATCTGCAACTCAATTACAAAGAAAAGAATCCTCTGCTGCATAATTAAGAATATTGCTGACACAAATTAGGGCTTCTTAACTTAATAAAGCATCCCTAATTACATATGAAATAGTGGATCTCTACTGACTCTGACCACACCTGCTAAATGGGGAAAAGGGTATAAAGGTAAAAGGGAAAGGTAAAAGTAAAATGCTAGTCTGGTCCATCTCTAAGTCAACATGCAGATTCCCTACTCTCCCTTCTTTTTTCACATTATCCATAATGAAACTATCAAATCCCATAATGCAATATATATTACATGCATCCGAAACATGTGCTCCATATATTTGGGAGTGAATAATAAGAGTGAACAATTATTCTGAAAATGAACAATTATCATAATAAGAATGAACAACCTAAACTATATGAGTGAACAATCGTAATATTTCGGAGCACATGCTCCGAGTGTACCTAATAAATTGCACCCATAATGGCTATATGCAAGTATCACTTTCGAATATGTAAAACTTTAATTATTGATGACTGTAGAGTAGTGGCAAATCCTAGCCTAAAACTATAATAGAATAGAATTTCCCAAAGTATGACTTTTAGGCCATGTAAATTGTAAACATAAGCCCATTTGCACCCAAGCAAGAGTTGAGGTGGAGTTTTTCCTTGTTGACTACTAGTACTAGCAGTGTGCTTGTGTGCATGCAATGCATATGTACAGCCATGATGCTAACATTTAGACACCAAACTAGTATGAAAACAGGCACCTTTATGGCCTTTCAAACATACCCACAACCTGAGTTTAAGCACATTATCATTATTTGGTGGAGGATGAATGGATGCTGAACCTTAAGGCTCCATTTGATTCTTTGGAAAATGATATGAGAAAAAGTTTGACAATTGACCTATTTTATTTCACTTTGGGAGTACAAGTTAGACGGAAAACGGTGTGGAAAATTTGTTTGATTTTATCAACAAAACTTTCCTTCTCAAGTTGAGAAGAAAGTGGAGAAAACATGATAGGCTAAAATGGAAAGTAGACTGAGGAGAGGCAAAATAAAATAAGGGATTTGTAGAAAATAAGGGCTAGAGTGGTAAAGACAAAGACCAAAAAAAAAAATTCTGAATCAAATAAGAGACTAGAAGGCTTTTTTTCTTTTAAAAAAACAGGAATTGTATCACTGAGAAACTAAGTTCATTCAAGGATCCTCCTAGGCCAAGCCTGTAACAAGATGTGGACCATCAGCCATCCATTCTCTGACAGTATAACAGAATGGTTGGAAGTTGGCCAGAGCAGGAGCAACCCACCCTGTTACCCAAACTTTTAACATGAGAAAAACAGCAAAGTTCAAAACAACTGGAAACAATAATGGAGTCAAGCAAAAGACCAACAGAGCAGTTTCAAGGAGTCTTTGTACTTAGGCTTTGAGATGATGAAGAGATTATCGCCTTAATAATAATTCTCCTGAAACCCATTTTCCAAGCCTGTTTAGCAGCTGACAGACACACATTTGCTTCCTCTGCTTTAATTCCTGTGAAAGAGGTGCTCTGCTTCACAACAAAGACATGATTGCAAATCATTTATATTGCATATTTTAGTACTTTTAAGTCTAGGATGGTCAATTTATAGTGAACGACGCTTTGAACAAAGTCTTGGAGTCTTATGAAAGGTGAAAATAGTAATCATGCACAGGCAGTTAACAGAATATGAATACACTAATGAAAACAGGTTCTTACTTTGGAATAATGTTTGAGGTCAGAAATTACAGATATCCTAGCTTGATATGTTAACTGATGCTGGCCTCCTAGGATGTAAATCCCCTCCACACCACTTCTGGGATAAACTTGTCTATTGATTCGGGTGAATCACTTGAAAAACCTAAGCAGCATTTACTGTGTCTTAATCTAGAAAAACCAGACCAGATGCTACGATTGCAGTACAACACTCGAGTCAATTCCTGAGCACTCCAAGATAGCCAAAGCTACATCCACTTGTCTATTGATCTGGGAGAGAATTAACAGGGGGGCTGTACTATCTACCTCATTCCAGTCACCAAGTTCTTTTAGTAGAAAATCTGTGACAGGCGGGCTATTGTGTTTTCTTGGACAATTGTCTTGTGTCCTGGATGAACGGCCAACCACCAGAAAACCATTGCTAAGTCTTCTGCAGAGCCATACAGCATATCGCAGCATGTCTGAGACTTCCAGTGAGTTGGTTTGGGTGGCCGGATGGCTTTTAAGCTTGGACTTTGTCGATCCTCCATACAGGCCATTGATATTGATACAGCCTAAAAGATAACTAAGATGACAATGTTTTAATGTCTTTATTTGTGAGATATCTTGATTTCTAACTTCTAAGCTACTGTCAAATAGGAAAAAATAAATCCATACAGGCCACTGATGTTCATCTGTGCATCTATATGTGTACATTTCAGGAAAAAGGTTGCAGCCTGCGCTAAGCATTTTGTGGGTGATGGTGGCACAACCAAAGGAATCAATGAAAACAACACAATTGTTGATTGGCATGGATTGCTCAGCATTCACATGCCTGGCTACTACAATGCAATTATCAAAGGTGTATCCACCGTCATGGTCTCTTATTCAAGTGTGAACAATGTCAAGATGCATGCTAATCAGGACCTTATAACTGGTTTCCTCAAGAACACACTGAAGTTCCGGGTAAAGCTCCTGTCATATCACTTGATTGTGGATTTCCTTTTCAGTTTGCTCTTGAATGGCTAACAAGAATATGTTTTAAATGTTAGGGATTTGTCATCTCCGACTGGCAAGGCATTGATAGGATCACCTACCCTCCTCAAGCCAATTACTCATACTCGGTTCAGGCTGCAATCCAAGCCGGTATTGACATGGTTAGTGTCTCCTACATTGGTCTCTTACAACCAATGCAATATGATTTTGAATATTTTTCTTGTATCCTCTTAACTTGTAGGATAAGACATGCTAATAGGTGTTACCGGGTCAGTGTCAAATAGGCTAATATTCCAATGTTCGTTCAGTTTGTTGGGTCTTGATTCAAGCATTCAGGCTAGGTAACCAAGTATGGGCCAATTTTACGCTATCATTCTATATGAACATATTTCATGGTCCCCTCGTAGCCATGTCTCTCAGCATTGAATTCTACCGCAATACAGAGAAAAAAACCAGTACAACTGAACTATGAACAAAAATTGCAGGTCATGGTTCCTTACAACTTTACAGAATTCATCGATGACCTGACTTACCAAGTGACAAACAACATCATTCCAATGAGCAGAATCGACGATGCAGTGAAAAGGATTTTGGGGGTTAAGTTCCAGATGGGTCTATTCGAGAAGCCATTTGCTGATACAAGTTTGATTGACCAGCTGGGAAACAAGGTGTTTACATCAGTGAATTATGCCGCAATCTCTCTTACTTGACTAGTGTAGGAGAAAAGTAGTAAACTTTTTTGAACAAAAACAGGAGCACAGAAAATTGGCAAGAGAAGCAGTGAGGAAGTCGCTCGTGCTATTGAAGAATGGTGCCCCTGCTGATCAACCAGTGCTGCCCCTACCAAAGAGAGCGTCCAGGATACTTGTCGCCGGATCCCATGCTGATAATCTAGGCTATCAGTGTGGTGGATGGACTATTCAGTGGCAAGGGCTCAGTGGCAACAACCTAACTCAAGGTATCTCTTCTTAATATTTGCACATCTAAATGTAAGGCACGTGATTTGGCTTGATCCCTAGAAAAACCCAAGGTTGCCTCAAAACAAACCCATCAACGTTTTAATAATTTACTTAACAAGCTTATTGGACAAACTGACAGTGGAACCAAGCATGACCTAACCAAAATAATCCACAAACTGAGCCACGCCCAAGTGAAATCAAACCTTCTCAAACTCGACCAGGTCTATTTCTTGGATAGCATATTGTGGTAAACTAAGGCATAATGAAATCACTAACAACTGGGAAAACTTACCAGGGACTACAATCCTGACAGCCATCAAAAGCACTGTTGATCCAAAGACAGAAGTGGTATACCAAGAGAATCCCACCGCTGATTATGTCAAGTCGAATAATTTCTCCTATGCGGTGGTTGTTGTGGGGGAGCACCCATATGCTGAGACGGCTGGTGACAGCCTGAACTTGACGATTGCTGACCCGGGCTATGACACCATACAAAATGTGTGTGGGGTTTTGAAATGTGTGGTTGTAGTCATCTCTGGCAGACCAGTGGCAATCGAGCCCTTTTTATCTCAAATGGATGCCCTAGTGGCTGCATGGCTTCCTGGGACTGAGGGTCAGGGTGTCGCTGATGTTCTGTTTGGTGATTACGGATTTACTGGAAAACTCCCCAGGACTTGGTTCAAGACTGTTGATCAGCTTCCTATGAATGTGGGGGATCCACACTATGATCCACTATTCCCTTTAGGATTTGGTCTAACCACTCAGCCCACCAAAGCTACTTAGGTTTCCATATTTTTCTGATTTATTCAAAATCTTGTTTTCTTCTATTAGGAGAGGGGGTGAAGTCCAAGGGTAAATTATATGTACAAATAAGAGAAGCATGCTAAAAAGCTGGATATTGTTCAATACAGACATGTGGTATGCTAAATCTTATCCCTTATGAGCAATAGAAGTGTCTTCTATGTTTAATCGTCCCTTATGAAGTCGAAATCCCCCCCCCCCCCCCCACCAACCAAATTCTGAACTAGTAAGTCTCAGTAGTCAATGTAGTGCAATGATCAACACATAACACTCTTAATCCAAGTATAATGCCCGAAAGTACACAAGTTACATCCAGATCATTAGAATAGCTTTCTCGATGCACAACCCTCATCGGTATCCAAGTAAAAGAATTTCATGAAATGCATTAGTAAGACAGTCGTCAATGCATACATCAGTTGCCAAGCAGATGTGCTATGACAGCCTAAAACAACTATGACAGATAGACATGGGGACAGTGAGAAAGATGCTTTCAGAGATGAATAAGCGAGTAGGCATGTATACACAATTAGGCTGCAGGATTGTAAGAAATGGTGCATATGGAAATGATAAATAAGTCAAAACATGATATCTGAATCAATGACTATAGTCTCGGACGTCCACCTCAAGAAAGTGACAAGAAGACAAAAAATACAGCATCCACTTAAAACGCATGAACCAAGAGAAAGAAGGGAGAGAGGAAGTATGAAAATCTTCCATGAATACTTAACAATATTGCTTTATTCGTTTCAGCAGACGTTTGTTAAAATGTATAAATTCACTATGTACATATTGAAATTCAATGAGTTGTACTGAGGAATTGAACCTCCCACTACTTTATTCTTCCACCATGTACATACTGCAAATTCTAGAAAGCATTCAGTCACTCATAGTCATCAGCTGTATATGAGTAGATTCATGCATATAGAAAATTAAATTGCATATTATTCGATATCATGATTTCAAAATATCCTCGAGAATACAATCCATGGACTCATATGTATCCTTAATCCAAAATAGATGAACATGATCCCTTGGAGTTGATTAATGGAGACAAATGAACTCTATCAACATGCATTCACATTCACCTTTTAGTTGCAGATACACTCTGAACGATATTTTGATAATTTCATAACAAACTTGGGTGGAAGCAGAAAGTAAAGCATAATTTTAAAATTTTCAATATCATATTATTATGGGAAGGTATTATTTAATTTTGCAAATCTATGTGAAAATTAGAAAGGTATTGTCTCACAATATTTCTTAGTGAGGCAGTCCCATACAAAATCCAATAACAATGAAATTTGCATAAAATAAATTGCTTGAAATATATTGATATCCATATTTGTCATACCAACCGTTGAACACTACACATTTTTTTCATGACGTTGAACTTGGATAGCAATTGAACATCGCATATTATCTATGTTTTTTGGTTGAATAACGTCGTGTTCGACAATAGCATCTGATGTAGCGTTTAGCGTTTTGGCATAGTCAAAACTCTAATTGGACAAATGTTTTAACATTCGGTAAGCTAGCATTAATTAGGAGTTTTTTGTAATTTTTGGTCAACAAATACTCTTTCAAAATTCTATCTTTGAAAATATCTATATCTTTTATGTTAATTTACATTAATTAGCTTTCTATCAAAATAATTTACATTAATTACCTAATTCAACCGCTAAATTTACTGAACACAATTTCTTCAAACGCTCATTTCAATAGTTATCTGGTTATCCGCTAGTTAAACCTTTATCCGTTACCTAAAAATTATCATCAGCTACCTAAACCGCTTCCCGCTATCCAAGTCCCTAATTTTAAAGAACACTGCCTAATTTTACTTCCTTGTCATATTATCCTAGATATGTCTAATTGCTTGGATAAAGATATCTGTGTATCCCTCTATTCGTTAATATGTATATATATATATATATATATATATATATATATATATATATATATATATATATATAGGATAATTGGATTCTAATAATCCCTACTTTTACCAATTGGACAAGTGGGACGTACTTTCACTTTGTATTACGGTGGTCAAAAAAATAAAATTGGATTGTAGTGGTACCAAATCCACCTCCACATTCTTCTTATTTTTTTCATTCCTACACTATATTGTTTTTGTTTTTTTCGTTCCTGCCCCTAAAAAGTTAATGAATTGTAGTTTCTAAAACATTTTTTAAATTATTTTTTGAGACTCCGAATAATTATTATGATTTTTAAAAATAATAAAAGTGAAAAAATCGTAAAAAATAGTAAAAAAATTGGGAGAAACGCTGTAAATTCATTAAAAATCATTGTAAAGTGTTATACTAAGTTTTGAATCAAATGCAACACAAAATCTATGATTCCCTTGAAAATATCCCACTACAATCCAATTTTATATTTTTTGGACCACCAGAATACAAAGCGAAAGTACGGTCCACCATTGTCCAATTGGTGAAAGTAGGGATTATTAGAATCCAATTATCCTATATATATTTATACAGAAGGAAGTTGACATATAGCCAATTCATGAGTCGTTGCGCATAATTCAGGACATCTAATCCTTTTTGGTACTCTCATTAGTCAATACAACTTTTGTGATTGAAGCACATAGATTGATTAGAGAGACCACCACTGTTTTATAAGCTCCTCATATCATCCCCTTTAACTACCACTGCTTCATCATTACGAGGTTGTATTTTATGCCTACCGGTTTCTTATGTGTGTTTTTTTTTTGGGGGGGCTTTGTTGCTTCTTAAGAATCATATATTTTAGGCTCTATCTTCTCTTATATTATCATACTAATTCAAAGTTGAATTTCATGGACACACACGACGTATATATAGCTAGCAAGTGTCAAGTGTGGCTTCTTGTGCCTTCTAGCTTGACAATGTGGGTTACCTTCATTAATTCTCCAACCAATCTATATTGCCAATACGAGATCTCATGTAGGATAATTTCAAGTGTGTGAGACTTTGATACTCTTGTTCATGCTAAGAGTATGCGTTAAGTGACCACAATAATCTCATAGATTATTGTTATGGTACAAGGAGAGTCATTTGTTGATTTCCATAGCCCAAAAGGCCCAATTAGGTTTGACGCGGAAGACCATAAGGTTGACACGGTCCGTGTGGATAGACAAAAGGCGGGAAAACTGGGCATGGCATTGGCACGGCCAGTGTCATGGTTGACATGGTTCGGTGTTGGGAGTGACCCGACCCATGTTAGCTCAGCACAGTCTATGTCAGTGTTACCATTTAGTTTTGTTGGGTTATTTGCATGAATGATTTGTTGTATCTTCACACATCATTAAGTTGGTTATTATCCACTTAAAAAAGGTGCTTAAATCCTATCCAAATCCACCCTATGCAAGCACCTCTTCATTGTCATTTCACATGGTCTCAAATGATGACATAGTACCCATCATACTTATTCAATTAGAATCACATCTCCTTGGTTTTTAGTGGCCACAAATTCTAATGTTGACCGAAGAGTCTGAGTCTAAGTTCTCCTCTAAGGCAAGTTTTTTTATCCAGTGGTTATATAAAGTGGATATATAAGGCAAAGGAAAGTAGGTATGCCTCCGACTCGCTTGATTGCTCAAGCAAATTCCCATCCTACCACCCTTAATTTTTTCCAACACCTTAAACAATTGTAAAAAAAAATCCACCTTTCTTTTCAATGTTTTATCATCTATCTATGATGTTTTCCTTTGTTTTTTTTTCCCCTCACTTCATTGATATTAGCAATGGCATTGATCACTAAATCTCAAGTGTATTCTGTTGAATTCACAATGTAAAGGCAAGAGAACCACTTAAAGGGTGCATCAAAGATGGGAAGAGTATGGTTGTTTCTGGCAGCAATATTGGTGGCATCATTGTGTCGAGAATCAATGGCAAATGCAGAATACCTCAAGTACAAGGATCCCAAACAGCCATTGGGTGCCAGGATTAGAGATCTAATGCAACGTATGACCCTACAGGAGAAGATTGGCCAGATGACCCAGATTGAAAGAACTAATGCTTCCAAACAAGTCATGCACGATTACTTCATTGGTAAATACACAACAACCCCCTATAAGATTAGGACCCACAACCGAGATTTGCCACTGTTTTGTTGTTTGTGTTAGTTATGTGATGGAGGTTTTGTGTGGGTGATCACTGATTAATGAAGGGAGTGTGGTAAGTGGAGGAGGAAGCGTGCCAGCTGAGAATGCATCTGCTGAGACATGGATCAACATGGTGAATGAAATGCAAGAGGGCGCACTCTCAACTCGCCTTGGGATTCCTATGATTTATGGGATTGATGCTGTACACGGACACAACAATGTCTACAATGCCACTATTTTCCCTCACAATGTTGGCTTGGGAGCAACTAGGTAACCAAACTTACTACTACTCAAAACTCTACCCCCATCTCAAGTTGCAATTTATTACATGCTCCTGGAACACGTGCTCCAAATATGTTTCACTCTCAATAGCATAATTGTTCACTCATACCTGCCCATTGTTCACTCTCAATATAATTGTTCACTCATACCTACCCAGAGCACATGCTCCAAGTGCATGTAATATGTATTGATCTCAAGTCATTACACTCATTAAATGACCAAACATAATGTTAATATTGGCAGGGACCCCCAGTTGGTGAAAAGAATTGGAGCTGCAACTGCCCTCGAAGTTAGAGCTACTGGCATTCCTTACACATCCGCACCTTGTATATCAGTATGCATCTTGTTCAACCAATCATCATAAGCATTTTATTCCATCAAATTCAGCTCATTGTACAAACTTGAATCTTAAGCAAGTTAACGGCAACAGGTGTGCAGAGATCCGAGGTGGGGAAGGTGCTATGAAAGTTACAGCGAAGACCCTAAAATTGTGCAAGAAATGACTGAAATCATATCAGGTTTACAGGGTGATCTCCCCCATAATGCTCCAAAGGGTGTTCCCTTCGTTGCTGGGCCGTAAGTGTTTTCCTCCCACTCTTTGTTTCCCTATCTGCTACTCAGTTACAAAGTAGAGAATCCTGTGCTTTATAATTAGAATATTGCTGATACAAATTTAGGCTTCTAAATTTAATACAATATCGTAATTACATATGAAATAGTGGAGCACTACCGACTGCACACCTGCTAAAGGGGGAAAAGGAAAGGGGATAAAGGTGAAAGTGAAAGTGAAAATAAAATGTTGGTCTGGTCCACCTCTAAGTCAACATGCACAATCTCCACTCTCCCTTCTTGGTTCACACTATCAATAATGAAAATATCAAAACCCATAATGGCTTCATACATATACCACTTTCACAATTGTCCAGTTCTAGATTATGTGATACTTAAAATCTTGATGACTGTAGAGTAGCAGCCAATCCTAGCCTAAAACTATAATACAATAGGATTAGACTTTCCCACACTACAACTGTAATGCCATGTAAATTGCAATAGCCTAATGGAGAAATTATTGCATTCAATAACAATTCTCCTAAAACCCATTTCTCAAACCAGTTCAGCAGCTAACAGAATAATCTTTGCTTCCTCTGCTCAAATTCCAGTGAAAGAGGTGCTTCGTTTCACAATAAAGACATTATTGCAAAGCATCTAAGACTTCTACATAACCAGACAGCATATCACAGCACGTCTGGACTGCCAGTAAGTTGGTTTGGATGGCTGGATTGCTTTTTTCCGGCTTGGACTTTGTCGATCCTCCATACAGGCCACTGTTATTCAATACAGCCTAAAAGATAACTGTTTTTTTTGTTTTTACTTCGAGTAAATTTGGCCCATTAACTAGCCCCTATCTCAGGGGTAACCACCAGTCAGTTTTACGGGCCAGGGAGGGAAGGTACCAACTGCCCATGACAAGTATGGCCCATCAACCCCAGAATTTTCACCTAATGGGAAATTTTTGCTTCCGTCAAGCCTTGAACCTTGGTGGGAAGGTTGGATGATAGGGGTGGTTGCCACAATCACCTCTTTGGCAGCCTAAAAGTTAACTAAGATGACAATTTTTAATGTATTTATTTGTGAGATATCTTGATTTCTAAGCTACTGTCAAAAAGGAAAAAATAATCCATACAGGCCAGTGTTGCTCATCTAAGCATCTATATGCTTACCATTCAGAAAAAAGGTTGCAGCCTGTGCTACACATTTTGTGGGTGATGGTGGCACAACCAAAGGAATCAATGAGAACAACACAATAATTGACTGGCATGGCTTGCTCAGCATTCACATGCCCAGCTTCTACGACGCAATTAATAAAGGTGTATCCACCATCATGGCCTCTACATCGAGCTTGAACAATGTCAAGATGCATGCTAATCGAGACCTTATAACTGGTTTCCTCAAGAACGCATTGAAATTCAGGGTAAAACCCCTGCCTTATTACTTGAATGTGGATTTCTTTTCAGTTTCTTCATGAATGGCTGAGAACATTATGTCATAAATGTTAGGGATTCGTCATCTCCGACTGGCAAGGCATTGACAAGATCACCTATCCACCTCATGCTAACTATTCATACTCTGTTCAGGCTGCGATCCATGCTGGTATTGACATGGTTAGTGACTCCTACATTGGTCTCTTACAAGCATTGCCCTTTTGATTCAAACAATGAAATGCAATCTCAATGAAATATTCTGATTTTGAAGCATCTTTAGAATCTACAAACCTGTTGTAAAGATATGGCTAATGGGGCTCTCAAAAAAAAAAAAAAAAAAAAAAAAAAAAAAAAAAGAGGAAGAAAAAGATAGACTAATGGGTGTTACCGGGTCGTGTCAAATAGGCTTATATATCCAATGTTCATTCAGCTTGTTGGGTCTTGATTCAAGCGTTCAGGCTTGGTAACCAAGTATAGCTCAATTTTACCCTATGATTCTAGATGAACATATTTCATGGTCCCCTCATATCCATGTCCCTCAGCCTTGAATTCTACCACTATACAAAGGAAAAACCAGTATACCTGACCTATGAAAAAAAATTGCAGGTCATGGTTCCTTACAACTTCACAGAATTCATCGATGACCTGACTTACCAAGTGACAAACAACATCATTCCAATGAGCAGAATCGACGATGCAGTGAAAAGGATTCTGCGGGTTAAGTTCCAGATGGGTCTATTTGAGAAGCCATTTGCTGATACAAATTTGATCGACCAGCTGGGAAAGAAGGTGTTTTAAATCAGTGAATTATGTCATAATCTCTCTTACTTGACTCGTAGAAAAGTAGTAATCTTTTATTGAACGAAAAACAGGAGCACAGAGAGTTGGCAAGAGAAGCAGTAAGGAAGTCTCTCGTCCTCTTGAAGAATAGTGCCCCTGCTGATCAACCACTCCTACCCCTTCCTAAGAAAGCAACTAGGATACTTGTGGTCGGATCCCATGCTGATAATCTAGGCTATCAATGTGGTGGATGGACCATCCAGTGGCAAGGGGTCAGTGGCAACAGCATCACTCAAGGTACCCTACTTACTATTTGTAGAATAATTTCGCCTAGTCCAAATGTAAGGCACGTGATTTGGCTTGATCCCTAGGAAAACCTAAGATTGCCTCAAAACAAACCCATCAAAGCTTTTAATAATTTACTTAACAAGCTTATTGGACAAACTGACAGTGGAACCAAGCATGACCTCACCAAAACAATCCACAAACTGAACAATACCCAAGTGAAATCAAACCTTCTCAAACTTGACCAGGTCTATTTCTTGGATAGCATATTGTGGTTTGTAAGTCTATAAGGCATAATGAAATGACTAACGAATGGTCAAACTTACCAGGAACTACAATCCTGACAGCCATAAAGAGCACTGTTGATCCAAAGACAGAAGTGGTATACCAAGAGAACCCTACCGCTGATTATGTCAAGTTGAATAATTTCTCCTATGCGGTGGTTGTTGTGGGGGAGCACCCATACGCTGAGACGGCTGGTGACAGCCTGAACTTGACGATTGCTGACCCGGGCTATGACACCATACAGAATGTGTGTGGGGTTTTGAAGTGTGTGGTTGTAGTCATCTCTGGCAGACCAGTGGCAATCGAGCCCTATTTATCTCAGATGGATGCCCTAGTCGCTGCATGGCTTCCTGGGACTGAGGGTCAGGGTGTCGCTGATGTTCTGTTTGGTGATTACGAATTTACTGGAAAACTCCCCAGGACTTGGTTCAAGACTGTTGATCAGCTTCCTATGAATGTGGGGGATCCACACTATGATCCACTATTCCCTTTTGGATTTGGTCTAACCACTGAGCCCAACAAAGCTACTTAGGTTTCCATGTTTTTCTGATTTAATCAAAATTTTGTTTTCTTCCTTTGGGGGAGGGGGTGAAGTCCAGGGGTAAGTGATATGGGCAAATAAGAGAAGCATGCTTCAACACAGTTCATGTGGTATGCTTAATCTACTCCCTTATGAGTAATGGAAATATCATCTATGTTTAATCTTCCTTTATGAAGTCAAAATTATTTTTTCTCCCCTACAATTCTCTAGTAAGTCTCCATATAGTACAATGGTCAAAACATGAGACTCTTAATCTAGGTATAACGCCATGAAGTGCAAAAATTACATCCAGATCATCACAATAGCTTTTCAACGCACAGCACCCACCCGTATCCAAATAAATGAATTTTACGACATGCGATTGTAAAATAGTCATTGATGCATACATGAATTGGCAAGCAGACATGCTAGAGCAGTCAAATACAAGGAAGAGAGACACACATGGGGGCAGCGTGAGAAAGCGTGCTTTGAGAGATGATAGGCAAGTAGGCATGATATGCAATTAGGCCGCAGGATTGTAAGAAATAGTGCATATGGAAACAATAAGTCAAAACATGATATCTGCATCAATGATTATAGTCACCAATGCCCACCTCAAGAAAGTGACAAGACAACCAAAAAAATATGGCATCACAACAAAGTACACTAAACAGCAAGTACACATCATTTTATAACATTGCAAGACCTTGAATGAAACACGAGTTAGACAAGGACAGTCACTTAAAATGAATGAAACAAGAGAAAAAGGGGAGAGGAAGTATAAAGGAGATCTTCCATAAACACTAAACAGCGTAGTTTTATTAATTTCATTAGACATTTGTTAATATGTATAAATTCACAATACATGTGTATCATAAAGTACATATACAAAAAAAAAAATACAAAAGTATTCTACCCACCTTTTTTTTTCTCTTTTCTACAACCTCAAATATTCTTTTTGCATTGCCACACAGTATAAATTTGAAACAAACATACAACAGACACTGCATCCTTAAAATTAAATCTTACCTGGTGTTTGCACCTTCTAGCTTCCGAACCAGTTATACGCTAATTAAATGCAATGCTTATTTGCCTGAGTTGCAGCTTCAGCTACAGCTAAATCTGTATTCTTCTCAGAGAGGGCAAGACTTGCATTCTCTGCCTTGTGAATCTGTTTATTCTCAACTGCAGATACAGCCACATTATCACATGTCTTAACATCCTCATTGCTTCTTGTCCCCACATCCTCTGTCTGCCCCTCTTTAACTGTGGAAGTTGTGCGTTTGACTTCTTTAACCTTTTCAACCAGATCACGATCCTTCTCCTCGGCCTCTTTGATTAACCTCAGAAGGTTAGCTTTTCTAATCAGGAGTGCTTCTATCTTTCCATCAACCTTTCCTAGCTTCTTTTTTAGCTTTGCAAGATCCAAGACCTTCTCATCTTCCTTATCTTTTCCGCTCTTCTCTTTCTTTTTCTTTTTCTTCTTCTGCTTTTCCTCATCACTTTCCTCTGATTCTTTCCCACTTTTAATCTCCCTAGATGTGATTTCATCCTTGCATTTCTTATCGTCCTTCAATTTTTTCTTATCTGTTATCTTCTTTTTCTTATCCCCCTCATCCTCTGTAGCTTCAGCAGATTCATCACCTTTCTGATCCTCACCATCGCGTTTCTTATCTTTCTTCTTTCCCTTCTTATGTTTCTCCTTGTCACTTTCCTCAGGCTCTTCCCTGCTTTTTATATCCCTTGAGGTTATTTCACCCTTGCACTTCTTATGAGCTTTTGACTTTTTCTCGTCTCTGCTCTCCTCCTTTTTCGTTTCCTCTTCTGTTTCATCGCTTTGTTCTTCACCATGGTGCTTCTTAAGTTTCTTCTTTTTCTTCTTCTGGTCCTCCTTGTCACTTCTTTGTGGTTCTTCCTCACCTTTCAGGTCTCTTGAAGTGAGCTCGTCATTACTTTTGCTACCAGCCTTCAGCTTTTCCTTGTCTTTCTTCTTCTTCTTCTCTTTAACTTCGTCCTCCTCAGTTAATTCAGTTGGTTCATCCTCACTATCATGCTTCTTGCCTTTCTTCATTTTTTTCTTCCCCTTTGCCTTTTCTTTTTCTTTGGATTCACTCTCAGTGTCATCTTCCTCCTCTTTTTTCTCGCCTTTCTTCTTTCCCTTTTTGTCATTCTTTTTCTCTTCTGTTTCATCCCTAGATTTGTGGTGCTTCTTATGTTTGCTCTTGTGCTTCTTCTCTCCCTCCTTGTCATATGTTTCTGGTTCTTCCTTGCTGCCTTTCTTCTTTTTCTCTTTCTTTTCCTCAGTTACTTCAGTTGGTTCATCTTCACCATCGTGCTTCTTGTCTTTCTTCATTTTGTTTTTCCCCACTGCCTTCTCTTTTTCTAAAACGTCTTCAGATTCTCCCTCAAAATCATTCTCATCCTCATTCTTCTTCTCACCTTTCTTCTTTATCTTTTTCTTTCCTTTTTTCTCATCTTTTTCCGCTTCTGTTTCTTCTCCAGATTGTTCATCCTTTTTGTCCTTCACTTTCTGCTTCTTTTTGCTTTCCTTTTTTATTTTCTCCTTTTCCACCGCTGATCCCTTCGGTACCCCATCCTTCTCTTCTGTCTCATTCTTCTCGCTCTCCTCTGATTCTTCCCCAAATTTTTCACCATCCTCGCTATTGTTTACCTTTTCTTTCTCCCTTTTTTCTTTCTTCTCATCTTTCTTTTCCTTCTTCTCTTCTTTCTTGTCTTTTGCATCTCTTGACTCATCCTTCACCTCTGTGTCTACTTCATTTTTGTCTTTCTTTTTCTTCTTTTTGTCGGCATGCATTTCCCTCTCCTTCTCCCGTCCTTCCAATGATTCTTCTTTCTCATTCTCAATTTTGACCGCCTTTGGCTTCTTCTCCCCTTTATCTTTCTTGTCCTTGTCTTTTACTTTCTGTGCTTCATCTTCAGATTCCTCTTCCAGCTCATCCTCTTCCTTGTGCTTCACTTCTTTTGTTTTCCTCACCTCATTACCTTTCTTCTCAGTATGTGTTTCTAGTTCTTTCACAGATTCTACTTTGTTATCCTCCAACTCTGGAGCCTTCTGTTTATTCTCATTGTTCAATCCCACCACAACTTCTCTCTTTT
This sequence comes from Portulaca oleracea, assembly GCA_029582165.1. Lineage (NCBI taxonomy): Eukaryota > Viridiplantae > Streptophyta > Magnoliopsida > Caryophyllales > Portulacaceae > Portulaca > Portulaca oleracea. The sequence continues at coordinate 18,950,356 of CM055875.1, forward strand.
TCTTATTCTTTTCCATCTCTTTTTGCACAGAATCTACATCATTCTCATTCTTTCTAGCTTCTTCTCTTTCTTGTATATCCAATCCCAATTTGACACTCTTTTCCTCTTCCGTTTCTTCCTCTAAAACACTGATATCATCATCTCTATCTTCAAGTTTTTCTCTCTCCAAATCATTAACAACTTCAATGCAGTGTAAGTCTTCCTTTTCCACCTTAATAAAATCAGACTCGTCTTCCATTAGGTTTCCTGCCAAAGCAAATATGCATTAGGATATCAGACATTTTGAATCTCAGCCTCTCAGGAGTCAGATTACTGGGGCAGTCACATATGGCATGTTCTTATGTGATGGAGCAGAACTGCACTAAAAACAGAACTAATGTCATCTCCAAACTAACAGAGACAACAAATTTGCTTGCAACACAAGATCTAGTTGATAGCTATACCCACACCAATGTGTTTTGAGAAATAAATTAGCTACATACATAAACTGACAGTAATAATAGTAATAAGGGCAAGGATCAAGAGCAATACATTATGCAGCCTTGCTATTACAGGATAAATTTCATTACGGGATTTCATCACGAAAAAACCAGTTAGGTATCACACATAGTTTAGCCCTAAGTGCCTGATACAAGAAGGATCATTTGATATTCCAGTTCTGCCATACCACTTCTGGTAAACCATAAACAAAACAACAAAGACAAAAAGTCTCAGCTCGGAGGACTATGTTTACAGCTACAAGATGAAGCACTAGATAGCAGAGACTAGAAGACGAAAGGAAGTACAGGGTGTAAGTTATATCAACAGCGGAAGCAAAACATAAGATGATTCTCAAAACCGAGGATGATAATGATGCAAGAACAATTATTTCTTATCAAAATAATAATAATAATAATAATAATAATGACGCAAAAATAGTGATAAAGGGAGAGACATGTGAAAGGCCAAATTGAGGGAGAAAAAACAGCAGGTGCCCACCAATATTTACTATAGAGGAGAATACAAACATCTCAAGGCTTTCAAGTGTTTGGAAGAGATCAAATGGGTTACAAATCACTCTAGTGATATCCTTAGAATTCTATTTGATGAATGTTAAGGTAAAAGATGTAAAAGAATATGGTGCCTTCCTCCTGGGGGGTCAAGGGCACTCACAACAGCCACGCGTCGCAAGGTGAATAAAACCCACAAATTATAGGGCTAAACTTTCTATATATCTTTGTGACTTCCACTCCAAATAAATGTACTAAATCTAATACAATTAGAATATCCAGTATAATTACAAAAAGAAAAAAAAGAAAAACCTCAATCATTGTCCAATTAGGAAGCAAAGTATTGTGAGATCAAGAAACTAGGTGAATTTAGGACACTTCCCTAACAAATAACGATGAAATAGTAATAGTAAAATGGATATTGACATGACTTTCAGTAAAAGGTAAACCAAGTTGTAGCAGGGCGGTCTGATGGCGATGACGATTCTGATGATGTAGTTAGTTTTGAAGTGCAAAAGTGGTAACTTTTTTTTCCTTGTCAGAAAAGAACATCCACAAGTAATACCCATAAAAGCTGTTCAGTCCAACATCTGCGGACTCTCATGTAAACTAGAAAAGCAAGACAAACTAGACTTTTGATGACCTCCTAACATAATCAAAGTTCCATATTCTTTGAACATGCTGATGAGTGATGACCTCCTAACATAATCAAACTTTCACATTCGCAGTTTTTATGCAAAGAATATTTTTGAAAAGTTGTGAGCGGGTGATTAGATCGGTTCATTTCACCTGTGCGCTATAGCTTCTAGAAGATGTTGATAATTTTTTGGTCAGTTAGGCAGCTAATAGATCGCTTTTTACTAATGACTAAAAAGCAATTCAAGAACTCTTTGTCAGCTACAGATAGAAAGCTAACTAAATTGTGCATACAACCATGATGCATTCTTCTTAATGGAATAACTTGGCCATAGCAAAGATGCAAAAATAGTTGTTCAGAAACGCTTTCAAATGTAATTTATTTTTCCCATATAAATGCAATCATAGATCTTTTCAAACACATAAATTAGAGTTACCACTACATAAAAAAACAATTGTGCAGACAAGTTATGCTCAAATCTAGAAAAGTCTATATCGAATTCATTCCATTGCTCTAACAATCATTCAGCGGAGCGTTTTAAAACTGAATTAGAGAAACCAAGCCAAAATAGCCCCCAGCCCCGAAAAAGAAGAAACAATTTAGCACTGGCAAAAATTCCGGTTTAGGTAAATTCGGGACGGACAAATTTAGACTATGTCAAAATTCGGATGAGAACTTCATGCCCAGACCCAGTTTTATTTCGGGTCGGACAATTCGGACGTAAATAAATCTAAAATAAGAAAAATTTTATGTCCAAATATTCGATCAGTATCAAAATTCGAACGAAAAATCTATTTCCACACCGGTTTTTCTCGGGTCGAACAAAATTTAGCCAGCTCTAAAACAATTAATAATCCCCAAAAACAGTTCCAGAAAAAACAGCAGCATCGCTACCAATGAACCATCATCCCACATGTAGCATGGGTAAGGAGAAGCATCATGTTGCAGAACAAGGTAGCAGTACTTCAGTAAAAAGCAAAAACAGGCACATCGATCATATTCTTTGATGATTCAACTCTTAAATCAAGTAATCATAATTCTACTATAACACTAGAACTCACAACAGATGATGCCGTAATTCTAATCCATCTCTAGTTGACAATTAACATCCTTACATAAAATCAAAATCAAAGACGAGAATCAAAAAAGACTGACTTGAAATAAACAACTTATGAAGACGGAGTTGCTGTAAAACCCTCAATTTCAGCTCAAAATTAAGCAGGGCAGGGATTAAACAGTTGGTAGAAATCCAAATAAAAGATTGAGAAGAATAAGAAAGTAATCAAACCTTAGTAGAAATTGTGCTGAAGAAATGTTTGTTTGCCTGATTTTGACTGAATTCCGGAGAGAGGGAAAGGATGGCACAGACAAAGAGAGATGAAAGGGGAGGGGGGGGGGCAATCGGGCAAACAATGGAAAGAGAGAAACGGAGTTACGCATATGTGTACACCGTGGTAAGTTGGTATGTATGGTTGGTTAGCATATTATCAAGGATTATTTGGTTTTAAAATTTCCAACTTTGGGTCTTGTTTATGAGAATATTCTAAATTTTATTTTTAGCATGAATATTGTTATATCAAACTCCCAAATTTTAAAGGTTGGTATTTATTAGCATCCCAAAATTGAATTAACATCAATTAAATTCGGGTTTTTTTTACGGCTTAGACATACTTTTATTCTACAAAATACCCCAACAAATATTGTTACATCACAAAAAAAATCCGAGTTTAATTGAGGTTAATTTGGTGTTGGGCTACGGCCAAATACGATCCCCAAAGTTTGGGATATTCATGTGAACTTCGGGATATTCTGATAAATAAACCTCAAAGTTGGGGATTTTAAAATCTAATAACCCTATTATCAAATGAAAACGTACCATAATTGTACAAATAAAATATACACAAAATCAAGATTATTATTATTAATCTCCTTTCTCCATTAACTTTACTATTAATATATTATTATTATTATTATTATTATTATTATTTTGCCAAAATAATTTAATTCAGTATTTATCTACTTTCTGATTGGTCGAAATCCCTACAATTAATATCTTTTCTACATTTAGCGAAACCCACAAACTTTACATTAATATTATATGTAATACCCTGATCGAGTATGTGGTTAAAGTGTGACTTAAAAGAGATTGAAATGACTACTCATATCACTAAGGTGCACCTTCTTTTATGGTAGCTCATCCGTTGGGAACTCCTCAGTTAAGCGTGTTTGGCTGGGAGTAATCTCAGGATGGGTGACTCCTGGGAAGTTTTCCCAAGCAGCGTGTGAGCGAGGACGAAGCACGCTGGAAAGACTCGTGGTGATTTGTGGGCCAAGTCAGCGATCCTTAAAGCAGCTATCGGTAATGTCCGCGGCCCAGGAGGAGCCGGGGCATTACATTATATAAATTATTATTATTATTATTATTATTATCTAAAGTAAAAAGGAATAGCAAGTTTGTTGTTCGGTCTCCTGAATTTGTTTTGCAACTAGCTTCTTCTTTTTTCAGTTTTGCAGCTTGTTTACATAAAGAAATTCGGTCAATGAGTTGTCAATGTTACATAAAAAAATTACTCATAAATTCCACTCTATTTATTACCCAGCTGCCAATGTTATTATTAGACCACATGCAGCGCTAGACTCCTCACCTTGGAACATGTGCAAATATATTGCATTCTTGTACAGCAAAGAACGAAAAGGCTGAGAATGTGAAGCTGGAGCGAAATAACGTTCCTACTTTTTAATTGCTTTCTCCAATTAAATTTTGACACATGTCACTTCTATAAATTTTTAAAACATCAAATCAGCACTTTGGGTAAGTTTGATAAAGTAGTTTTTATTAAATAAATATTTTAAGATAAAAAAAAGTAGGAATGAGTTCTTATGGGTGTACAAAAATTAGAATAGAGTTCCAAAAAATAGGAATGATGGGTGATGTGGAAGGGTGGACCCCCACTTACAATCCAAAAATTTGGAACGAGATTGCATTTGCTCTTACATGAGCTTCCTTGACACGTGTTTCAGCTTCACTCTTTGTTGTTTGATGAGTCATGATATTATTACACACTTCTTTTCCTCTCTCTATCTTTTCATCTTCTCTCTTTGCTCATAAGCTTTCACTGTTTTCTCTCTTTGCTCTATCTTTCTCTCTCTAGATTCCGTTGATTTGGTGCAAAAGTTTACCCAATCGTCGTCGTCCCAATTCAAGCTCAACCAGTGTCAATTTTGAGGAAATTGTGTATATTCTTCTAAATTACAGTCAAATTTTGTGCATTCAAACAAAAAATGTGATGAATATTTTGGAATATCTCAGTGCAGTGCATCATTTAAACGCTTATGACGATGAAATTAAAAATTTAGAGTTTTATTTTACTTGATATGTGAATATTACACCAGTGTTTAGTTGTACTACTTAAGAATACAAATAAAAGCTCACTTTATCTTTAAAATTTGTGCTCTTTGAATTTTGTCAGTCTATAAGGACAGAGAGAAAAGTTTAACGAATATTTCCATGTTGTTGATTATATATTCATATGACTTCAAAATAATTAGGCACTCCCTAAAAAAAAGGGTTAAATAATTAGGCATGCATGCTATTAGTAGTAAATCAACTTCTATCATATTTGATAATCCTCTTAAATTAATGGGTAGTTGATATAGATAATTCTCTTAAAATCAATGGGTAGTTGAGAATTTGATAAATTTCTAGTACTTGCAATGATTATGACTTTGTGATCAGTTACTGGGTACAAGGAAATCAGCATAGATGGTTTTGGGGAAGTGTAGATCAGTAGTGCAAGGGATAAATAAATCCCCTCAACTTTTATTGTTGAGGTATGTGTTAGTTTCTATTTTTTTGTGCCTGCAATTCCATAAACTATATACAAACTACAACCTTTTTATCAAAAAATAGAATTTTAAAATCTAATTATGCATTTTGAAACCTCATTCAAACTGTAAAAATGGTTTTTTTGTGCAATTTAATCTTATCACTGCTTGATTTCTATGTGTTCCAGGAGACTCTGGTAAATTGAAGACGTTAAATACACACTAAAACCAATTGTTTTCATATTGGACTGTTCGAATAGAAGACATAGCAACGGAAGACCACATGCCCTTGTTCGAAACAATGAAGACTTTGGTTATGAAAGTGTCCATCATAACAAAACAACACATAATGAAGGCTTTAGTTATGAGAGTGTCCAACAGAATAAGACAATGTTATCTTTTCAATTAAGGAGTTAGGGAGCTTCTTTGTTACATTCCCCCTTCACAATGCTGTCAAGAATTTTACTTCATCCTTCAAATATATGATACAAAATAGGGTTTTTGGATGCTAATATACTGAACTTTTGGGGTGTTGGACAATAATACATTGAACTTCTACCTTGAACAATAATACACTGTACTTTGGGGTGTTGAACAATAATGCACCCCGAATGATTCCGACAGTGGCTAACTCGGTGACAATCCTACTTAGTAGGTGGAGAAGATGAATTGACACAAAAATATTTAAATTTATGGCATACCAGCTAATACACACATGAGAAAAATGAATCAACTTTGAAAAGAGTAAAAAAAATGTAAAATCACATTTGTTTAAATGTGTTTTCGCTGAATTTGATATTATTTAACCAATTGAATTTGGAAAAATGAATCAATTGAAAACTACCTTTGCTTGTGTAGATTAGCTTACATGTCATAAAATTTGATATTATTTAACCAATTTATCTTCTCAGCCTGCCCCGTATGATTGCCTTCAAGTTAGCCACCATCGAAATTGTTTCGGGAGTATTATTGTCCAACACCCCTCAAAGTTCAGTGCATTATTGTCCAAGGTCAAAGTTCAGTGCATTATTGTCCAATACCCCAAAAGTTCAGTATATTAGCATCCAAAAATCCTACAAAATAATACTCCCACCGTTCCATATTAACTGTCGTCTTTGGAAATTGTGTAGTCAAATTTCAAAAATTTTGACCATAAATTTCTCTATATATACAATGAGTTGCTATATAAAATTACCATAATTATATTCGTGATGAAAAATACTGTCATAAAAGTATAATATTGTAATTGTTAACAATATATTATGTAAGAAATTATCAATCAAAGAGTAACATTGGAGACCGTGAAAGTCAAAATTATGACAATTATATATGGAACGGAGGGAGTATATGTACAATTGACTAACAATTTCGATGGTTGAGCCCGTGCAAGATCCACTAGTATATACTCTAAAAATGTGAAGGTTATTTTTTGAACCGTGTTGGGTTCGGATATGAACTTCCTTAACCGGGCTTGAAATTCCGATCCGGCATTCTCGCGCTATATCCGCTCGACCGCTCACTTTCAAGAACCATTAGACCGTTTCCAAGGGTGGGGCGGTGAGTATTAAGCTAGCAAGGCTACGACGAGTCATCAAATGTTGGGAAACGAGGAGGCCCGGGTTTTGTTCAACCGGCCCCGGAGACCTCGAGTCCATACCGGGCCGTCCCGAGACGAGAAGCTTCATGTCATCGTGGTCCGGGAGTGGATTTGAATCAAGAAAGCACAAAGGGAATAAGAGCCAAGCAAAACAGCCGACTGTAGCGCCCACTTGTTCACTCGCAATACAGTGCGGGTTATATATCGTATCCACAGGGAGCAAAGTTCTTTTTATCAAAACTTTCACTACTAAAGCTTAGTTTAAGGTAAAAAGTCGATTATAAGAGGATTGAGGGAACAAAGACAAATTATCAAACAAAAACAGAGAAAAAGGGGGGCTCAAGGGTCGGTCTTCGCCTCTGAATGGTCACCCTAACACAAAGAGGTTCCAATTATGACACTAAGCCAAGATAGAAGTTAGGTTATTGCAAGAATAAAGCCACTCCGGGGCCTCTCCCCAGGTACACCTGAATTCAACCCTCAAGGTTTGTCTACTAACCCCTTGAGGACGCACCTAAAGAGTTTGATATGCAAATCACCCTACCCGAACTCCTCCACTAAATGAATGAGGATTCGTTCGAATATCCATCCAGTCACCCTAGAGATCGTGTTGAGTAAGCTTAGCGGGTTTCAACTACGTACTAAGCCCCACAATCAAGAGAGTTTTTGGATGAAAACCTCATAAAACAAGGCCTAGTGCCTTAACTAAACCCAACCTAAGAAAAGGGATCTCATTAGGGGCTAAACCTCTCCCTAAACCCTAAGGAAACTAGCCACTAATCATGATAACAAACATTAAAACTAATAAACCTAATCCAAGAAACCTAAACATGATATCTAGAAAAGAAACACAACAAGATTAATCATAAGAACTAATTAAAACAAGTAATAAAAGAAGTAAATGAAACTTACCCAAATAAGAAGTAGGATGATAATAATAAAAAGAACTCCAAAGCTTGAATAATAATCAAAATAAATACTCCTTAATTGCAATAATCCAACCCAAATACAAAGTAGAGGCAAAGTTTGAGAGTAATAATGAGAGAATCTATCTAGGAAGTAGTGCTAACCAACTCAAAAAGGAAAGATGAACAGTAAAATGAAATCTTCCATGTTTAGTTTTGGGCCGAGCTTAAATAAATTGGGAGAAAAATAAGCAAAATACAGTCGTTTTGGCCCTTGAATTTCCGTCAGTCAGGGTCGTCACGGGCGTTACCACCAGACGTCACGCCCGTGACGAGGCGATTCCAAATTCTCGAACAGAAATTCTTCGCTGAGGTAACGGGCGCTACCTCAGAACGTCACGCCCGTTACCACCTAGGAATCGACTCTTCAACAAATCTCCTCAGCTGGGTCATGGGTGCTACCAATAGTCGTCACTCCCATGACCTCTTGGAAGTCGGCACTTGGGAAAAATAGCTCAGCAGGGTCACGAGCGCTACCCTTGGGGGTAACGACCGTGACCGCTCTCGGCAATTTGGCAATTAATTCTCACAAATAGGTCACGGGCGCTACAAATGGGGGTCATGCCCGTGACCTCCTGGGTTTGCCTTTCTGCTTATTTTCCATCTCTGGTCATGGGCATTACCCTTGAGGGTAATGACCGTGACCTACTGGATTTGCCTTGACTTCTCCTTTGACGTTGAGGATAAGGGCCGCTCCTAGGATCCCGGGGTTGCTTCCTTGAATTCCCGAGGCGGGGTTCTTGGCATCAACGACTCGATATCTCCCAATGCTTTGGGTCCAAACTAACCTGCATAAAAACTAAAAGAAAGAACGGATAAGGGACATTTATTAGGGAAGGTAACGAGCTAAAATTCTAAGTAAATGGAGTAACATTTAGGCTCAAAAACGAGCCTAAACACCCCCCCACACTTAGGATTTTGCTCGTCCCGAGCAAAAACAAAATAAAAACTACCTAAACTAACACAAACTCCACTTTCGTGGGAGACAACGGATGCATTTAGCGTATGCACCAAGCCCTTTCAACCCCCCAGCAGCCCGAGTGGACGAGGAAGGTCTCGTGAGGGTTTACAGAAGCAATACCCACAAAAGCCAAAGAAAAAGAGAGAGAGAGAATGAAAAACAAAACAAGGAAACGAAAAAGAAAAGCAAAAACAACTTGCTTCAAGGAATCATGCTATTGAAATCAAGAAAACGATACTAATCATCCAAAAGGAACCGTTGTGAGCACCATGAAAACGCCTAACTCGAGCAATTGCCAATCTTAGAGATTTTCGACTCCCGACATCTCATGCAAAGCTAAATCCCATGTGCATAAGTGCTTAGTGGGTTCTAAAAGATTCCGATCGATTCACAAGAAAAACTCACATCCAAACTCGAATCAAAGCGAAAAGGATTTTTTTTTTGGCGATGTCTTTCCCTTATTTATATCGCCCTTGGCTTGGTGAGGGCCGCAGGAAACTCAAGGTGAGACTTTATTAAAGATTGGCTTCATTTGGCGTTGGTCTTGAAACCCAACATTTTCAATTTTACATTAATAAGGTCGGCGTTAGCTGTTTGGGAATTGGAACGGCCCATAACAAACGGGGTTTACCCTCCTAACACAGGCTTTTCCATACGCCTCATCATCACGAACGATGGGAGGTTTAAGGGGTAATAGCGTCGCAGCCGCTAAATCCAGTCTCATATAGGTAGTCTAACTTTATGCTAGTTCATGCCGGATTCGACCGACACAAAACCAATTAATTCATTAATTAGGTTTCACTTTTTCAACAAGCTCGGATGTGGCCAACTGGAAACTCACAGTTTCAACCAGAACGTGAAATAAAACAGGGATCTCGCTAGACACTCAATGAAGGGAATCTAGAAAGATGAGTCATGACAACGCCCAAGCTAGGGTCGGATGTGATTAAACCGGTTTCTTTCAAAAAGATTAAGAAAGTTTTCCCAACATTGACAACACTATCCAAGAAACGAAGCAAAAACGAAAACTTTTGAGGTTTTTCACTCCATTTTTTCTCCTTTTTCACACACAAGTTTTCAAATTTTAGCAAAAACTATGGAAATAAAAAAAACAAAGACTCAAAACTAGGTGAGCTACCCTAAAAACAAATAGAAGTCCCCCCTACACACACACTTAAAATCCACAATGTCCTCATTGTGGAGAGGGTGTCTCATGAATGGCAAAAACAAGAAAACAAAAAAAAAAGGGAACAACAAAGAACAACAAGAAAGCGGTGGCGACCCGAGCCCACACGGCTCCAACAACCAAAAATCCAACAAGCTCACGCAAAGGGGTTCGCCACCAAAAGAAAAACCATGCATGCAACAGAAAATAGGAAGCAAGAAAGAAAAGTTAAAAAGGGAGAAGGAACGGGCTTACCAAGAGATGTCTTGAATGCGAAAGTGAACACCGAACCAACGGGGAGGCAAAGAAGGAAAACGATTAGGGAAAAAAAAGCGGCATGCATGAATATGTACATCTAACCAAAAAGAAGCAAAAAGAGAGGAAGGAAAAGAACTACAAAACTAGACAAACTAAAAAGAAAAAGAAACAAAGACTCAACGAAAAGCAAAACATAAACTAAAGAAAACAGGAATATATTTACAACATGTACATTGCTAGAGATACGACCGGCTTAATGCTCGATGTTGAGCAAAAGCCGGGGAGAAACAACCTCACAAAAGTCACACACTTGAGAAAGTGTGGACTACGATGCATCATCACAAAGCAAACATTCGAATTGGGATAAAAGTGCAAACTCGGGTGACCATGACCTCAAACACTAGGGGAAGGGAGATGCACACGACCTATAACAAGGCTCATTACCCATTCGACCAACACGAGGAGCTTCCCCCCACACTTATCATGCAAAAAGCAATATAATCAACTAAAGAGAGTAGGGGGGAGGGAAAGTTCTTATAATCATTGAGGACCGGAACCTCCGGGAGGAGGTCGATCCGACGGGTAGTAGCCGGCAGGCGGGAACCATCCATATGGCGGGCGCTGGCCGCTTCCGCTATAATAACCGTAGCGGAGGTCGTTGAGGATCTCGTCATGTTGTTGCACCCGGGTTTGGAGGTTTTCTAGGATGGCGTGGTCTTGCTGCTGGAGGGCGCGGATGTCTTGGATTCCGGCATAAATGCTGTTGAGTTGGGTGGACATAGCTGAGAAGTCCATCAAACCCATGCCGGATTGCGCCTGTGCTTGCTCCTCATCTCCGCCCTCTTTCTCCTCCTCTTCCTCCTCCTCGCTTTCTTCCTCCTCGCTTCCTAGAGGGCTCCCCTCGTCGTCGCTCGCAGCACCGAGAGGGTTGCCTTGGAGCACGGCAGCGCTTCGCGGGTCGCAGGACCATGTGCTCCGGCTCCTAACATCGAGGCGCTCCGCGTGCCTCCAGAAATCGAACTCCATTTGGCGCCTCGGCTTGGTGTCGTGCGTATAGTGGACGAGTAATCAGCCTTGTGAAAAAATCTTCATATTGATCAGTCGAACTCCGTCCAAAGGCTGGCATTCGAAGTCTGGGTTTACCCTCTTCATATACGACCCAAAACCACATCGGTCCACAATGTGTGACATGATGTGACCCATGCCGATCATGTACTTTCGGGTCGCTCACGAGATCTCATGGAATTGGTGGAGGATTACCGAGGCCGTATTAACCCGATGTCCGAGTAGGGCGTTGAAAATGATGAAAAGGTCCACCTTACGGACATTGTTGCGCCCCTCATCGCGCTCGACCACCGAGTTGGTGATCAAGCGATGGAGATATCGGATGACGGGATTGCAAAAGTCCCGGGCCTTGGTACGCTTAGGGTCAAAGTATCGATGACGTGAGCCAAAAACAGCAACGTCTGCCCTAGCTCGGCAAATGAGGAGCTTCATGGCCCTATTGGCCGGGAAACTATCAATATCCGCAGCGAGAAGGCCACCCGTTGGAAGATGCAATTTCTCGCTCAATTCGTCCGGAGTTAACCGCACGAGACACCCATTGATTTGGAAAGTTAACTCGGCGTCATTCCGGGTTGGTCATTCTACTTGTAGTGAACTTAGGAATTCAAGGACGACCTGATCATAGACCTTGGTTTTGATTTTAATAAAATTCTCCCACCCTAGGACCTCAAACAAATGGTCCAGACTAGCCTTTAAGTTCATATCCCTACAAGTCTCTTCGTGATACATGAAAGGGACAACGATTTTCCTAGTCCTGAACTTGTTATACTTCTCCCTGTGCCATTCGGCACGCCATTGGATCCTAGCGGGGTCCGAAACAACCATAGGCTCAAACTCGGAACGAATAACAGGAGCCATACCTTGAGGGGCCGGCAGTGGTCCCCTACTGGATGAAGAACCGGGGCCAGATGGTGCTTGTCGTTGACGCTTTGAACTACTTGTACTTGCCATGATGCACAAAACGACCCAAGATTGGAAGAGATCTGAAGATTGGAGGAGGCTATGGTTTGACCGTTCTTTCTCTAGTACCCAACTCACACAAGGTTGGAGTTGTGGTTCTAGAGAGAGAAAGGGGGGTGGTAGGGTGGTGGAGCGTGGTGGACGGAGGTGGTTCGTGGGTGGTGGGGGTTAGGGCTTGTGAGGTATGAGAGAAAATGTGAGGAGATGAGAGGTTGGAGATGGTGAAATTAGGGTTTTAGAGTGTGGAGATGGAGGATGTATGGAGGATTTGAGGAATGGAAGTGAGATTGGGGGAAGGTTGAAGGAGATTAGAGTGAGGGGGAAGATGAATTTGGGGAGTTAGGGTTCTTGAGAGGAAGAGGTTCACGGGTGAGAGAAAGAGAATGAGAGGAATGGGGCTGAAAATCGCGAAAATCAGAGTTATCATTCCCGAAAATTGAGCTGTCACGGGTGCTACCAAGGTTCGTCACGCCCGTGACAACTTGGGTTTTGAGAAATGGCTGGGACGGGGTAGCGGGTGCTACCCCAGGGCGTAACGCCCGTGACTCCATTCGGCAATTCTGATTTAATTCTCTGGAAATTGGTAGCGGGCGCTACCACCATAGATCACGCCCGTGACCTCCTGAATTCACCAACTTCATAATTTTCTAACTTTCAACCTTCTTCCTAACGCCACTACACCTAAACATAACTCCATAACATCTCCAAATGACCTCCGTCACTTAGAATTTTATCCATACTCCTCTTTTCAACTTCAAATGATCTTCAATTTTCAAACTCCCGCACTTGTTCTCTCTCAACTTTTTTTTTTCATTTTCACTATCTCCCTCATCAACTTACTCACTCACTCCATTTTTTTTCTCTTCTTTTTTTTTTCGAAGCCTAGAACTAATACATCGGAAAAGAGAAATAAAGAAAAATAGAGAAAAAAACAAGGGTTGCCTCCCTAGAAGCGCTTGTTTTAGGTCCCGAGCCTGACCATGTTAAACTTTTAATCTCTAATGTTAGGGAAGTAAACAACACATGCCGTGGGGATCGTCTCGGGGTGGAAGTAAGGCTTGAGCTTTGAAGCGTTTACCTTGAATGTACCCCCATCTTGCCTTTGAAGCTCAACAACTCCAAAAGGGTGGACCTTTTCAACCCGGAATGGACCCGACCATATTGGCTTCAACTTCCCCGGAAAGAGCTTTAACCTTGAGTTGTAGAGTAGGACTTGGTCGCCATCGTGGAATTCTCTCTTGCTTAGCCTCTTATCATGCCACAACTTTGTCCTCTCTTTGTAAATTTGATTGTTCTCATAGGCATCCCGGCGAATCTCATCAAGATCATCCAATTGCAACAACCTCCTTTCACCCGCCTCCTTCAAATCATAATTAATGCGCTTCACGGCCCAATGAGTTCTATGTTGCAACTCGACCGGGAAATGGCAAGACTTGCCATAAACTAGCCGGAAAGGGGTTGTTCCTATCTGTGTCTTGTATGCCATACGATATGCCCATAATGTATCATCAAGTTTCTCGGCCCAATCTTTCCTCGATGCACCGACGGTCTTCTCAAGGATTCACTTCAACTCACGGTTAGTGATCTCGGCTTGACCACTTGTTTGTGGGTGAAGGAAGGCCTCGTTTGTGAACCACTCCATATTTGGCTAGGAGTGATTGGAATTTTTGCTCAATGAAATGTGACCCGTTGTCACTTATCACAACCCTTGGCACCCTAAAGCGAGGGAAAATAATTCTCTTGAAAAGCTTGGAAGCCACCCGAGCATCGCAAGTAGGGCTTGCCAGGGCTTCTGCCCATTTTGATACATAGTCCACCGCTACGAGGATGTACTTGTTCCCCATTGATGATGGGAATGGTCCCATATAATCAATTCCCCAAACATCGAAAACGTCAACCTCCAAAATGTAGTTAAGAGGCATTTCATTCCTCCGGGAGATGTTGCCACTCCTTTGGCACTTGTCGCATGCTTTGACATAGGAGTTGACATCTTTGAAAAGCGTGGGCCAATAATAACCTGATTAAAGTACCTTTGTCGCTGTTTTGGAGGGGCCACCATGACCTCCACAAGGCATATCATGACAGTGAGCGATGATCGAAGGAGCTTCTCGTTGATGCACACATGTCCGGTAGACACCATCCTTCCACCACTTGAAAAGATATGGATCGTCCCAATAGTAAGACTTGGCTTCGTGAAGGAGCTTCTGCTTCTCGATCATGACATGGCAATCCCGGCATCAAAACTCCCCCTATCAAGTAGTTGACTATATCGGCGTACCATAGTAGTTCATCATTCGACACGGTCATCAAATGTTCGTCCGAAAATGAATCGTCGATAGGGGGATCCTTGTGCTCAACTACAATTCTCGAAAAGTGATCCGCCACCACATTATGCATCCCGGCCTTGTCCCGTATCTCGATATCGAACTCTTGAAGGAGAAGAACCATCGAATAAGGGGTGGTTTTGTATATTTCTTCTCCAACAGGTATTTGAGGGTCGAGTGGTCGGTGAACACCACCACTTTGGAGCATAGTAAATATTGCCAGAACTTCTCAATAGTAAAGACCACTGCTAGAAGCTCCTTCTCAGTTATAGAGTAGTTCCGTTGGGCATCGTCCAAAGTTCTACTAGCATAGTGGATCACATACGACAACTTGTCCTTCCTTTGCCCCAATACCACTTCGACGGCATAATTGCTTGCGTCGCACATAATCTCAAAAGGGATGTTCCAATCGAGCGGTTGGATGATAGGAGCCGAGATGAGTGCCTGCTTGATCTTCTGAAATGACTCAAAAACATTCGTCAGAAAACAAAAAGGGGGTATCTTTGGCGAGGAGATGAGTCAAAGGCCTCGCTACCTTAGAGAAGTCCTTAATGAAGCGGCAGTAAAAACCCGCATGCCCAAGAAAACTTCTCACCCCTTTTACGGAAGACGGGGATGGTAGTTTTTCGATGACCTCGATCTTAGCCTAATCGACCTCAATACCCCTTTGTGACACTACATGGGCAAGTACTACCCCTTCTTGGACCATGAAGTGGCATTTCTCCCAATTGAGTACAAGGTCAACTTCTTCGCACCTTGATAACACCGTTTTGAGGTTTTTCAAACAGCTCTTCAAGGTGTTACCATAGACGGAGAAGTCGTCCATGAAAACTTCCATGATACTCTCTATGAAGTCCGACAATATGGCCATCATGCAACGTTGAAAGGTGGCCGGGGCATTGCATAACCCAAACGGCCTCCTTCGATATGTGAAGGTACCATAAGGGCATGTGAAGGTAGTCTTATCTTGGTCGTTTGGGTGGATCGAGATTTGGAAAAACCCGGAGAATCCATCCAAATAACAAAAATAAGAGTGCCTAGCCAACCTCTCAAGCATTTGGTCGATGAAGGGTAAGGGGAAATGATCTTTCCTAGTGGCATGATTCAATTTTCTATAGTCAATGCACATACGCCAACCCGTGATGGTCCTGGTGGAAACTAGTTCATCTTTTTCATTTTTTACAATCGTCATCCCCCCTTTTTAGTCACTAACTGAACGGGACTCACCCACTCGCTGTTTGCGATAGGATAAATGATCCCCGCCTCAAGCAACTTCATTACTTCTTTTTTAACGACCATTTGCATATTTGGGTTTAGCCGCCTTTGCGGTTGCCTAGAAGGTTTATGGTCGGTCTCGAGGTCGATGCTATGCATGCACAAAGAAGGACTCACTCCCTTGAGATCCTCAATGCTATATCCAATGGCACCAATGTGCTTGCGAAGCACATCGTGAAGACTTTGAAGCTGGGTGCCATTGAGATTAGCATTGACGATCACGGGAAAAGACTCAGAAGGACCAAGAAATTCATACCTCAAATATGGTGGCAAAGGCTTCAGCTCAATATCAGGCATCTTTCTTCCCACGATCTCCTTTTGTTCATGCTCTTCCACATTTGCTATGAGCTCACTTCCCAAGGATGGCCTATAAAATTCAGAAGCTTCGTCAAGAATAGACACATAGGATGTAACTTCCCCTTCCAAAGTTTCCCGTTCAAAGGCTTCTAGCAACGCCTCCTCCAAAGGGTCATCAACGGCCATAAAGGAGCCGAGTTTTTCATCAACCAATTCTTCAATGATATCGACTTGATAACATGACTCTTCAATCGATGGAGCGGCAATAGAAGTTTGAAGGTTGAACTCTATCTTTTCATCTCCGATGTGGAGAGAAAGCTTGTCGTTCTTCACATCGATCATAGCTCCGGCAGTTGCTAAGAAGGGCCAACCCAAAATAATCGGTATTTGTGCATCTTCGGCCATATCCAACACAATGAAGTCACACGGAATATAGAATTTTCCCACTTGCACCGGGACATCTTCAAGAACTCCCACCGAGCACCGAATAGACCGATCGACCATTTGAAGGGAAATTGTAGTAGGAACAAGGTCGTGACACTTCAATCTCTTGCAAATTGAGTGCGGCATCACACTCACACTAGCGCCGAGGTCACAAAGGGCCTTGCTAATCACCATATCCCCTATGGAGCAAGGGATGGAGAAACTTTCGGGGTCGGAAAATTTAGGAGGATGCTTGTTGTCGATGATTGCACTACATTCTTGAGTTAAGGAGACCACCGCATTCTCTCCGATCTTCCTCTTGTTAGTGAGGAGTTCCTTGAGGAATTTAGTGTAAGATGGCATGTTCGTGATCGCCTCAAGGAATGGGATGTTGATGTGGAGAGTTTTGAGAATCTCTATGAACTTGGCAAACTTCGCATCTTCCTTCACTTTGGCAAAGTGTTGGGGAAAAGGAATGGGCGGAGCATATGGCTTGGCTTGTTGAATGACCGACTCCTCTTCCTTTTCAACCATTTTCCCTTTCTTCTTTGGCTCATCCCCCTTGACCACTTCCTCGACCTTCTCATCTTTCTCCTCAATAATAACTCCCTCCTCCTCAACAGTTAAGTCTTCTACCACAACTTCTCCCCCAATTCCTTGATCAACTCTGATTTTCGGGCCCTCAAGCTCCTTGCCGCTCCTCAAAGTGATGGCATTGATATGCCCTTTAGGATTTTGTTGGGGTTGGCTAGGTAAACCTTTGGAAGAAGATTGGGATTGAAAGTTGGAGACTCGTTGGGCAAGTTGAGCCAATTGGGTCTCAAGCATCCTTTGGCTAGCATGAATAGCCTCGTTTTGTTTCAACTGGGCGGCATTGAACGCCTCTTGATTCTTGAGATATCTTTGCACGAAATCTATCTCTTGGCTCATTTGTGGAGGGGGTTGTTGGTAGGATTGAGGAGCTTGATGATAGGCTTGGTTTTGGTATTGAGGGTTTTGTTGATGGAGGCGGTTTTGGTTTTGATGTATATGGTTTTGGCCTTGGTTAGGGTAGAGAAAACCTGGAGGGACATAAGATGGGTTTCCATGGGGGCGGACGGGGTCATTGTTGCGGTACGAGAGGTTGTTCCTGTAAAGAGCATTCGCTTGCTCATTGGATACCAACTCCGTTTGGCACTCAAAATTTGCATGTCCTCCCCCACATACCTCACAACGCAATACCGAGGTGGATGAAGGTGAAGGAGCGGTAGAGTGATGGCTTGAGCTGTTGGGTCGTTTTCATTTCGACCATGTCTTGAGAAAGTTGTTGCATTGTCTTTTACATATCCTTGATAAGATAACCCAAGTTCTCACTGTCACCAGAACTTGTCACCTCCCTTGAGTTCCTCCCCCAGTTGCACGCATTCTCCGCCATTTGAGCCAAAAGAGCATCGGCTTGGACGGGGGTCTTGCTTAGGAAATGGTCGCCCGAAGCGTTATCGATCGACTGCTTCGTATTCATCGAGAGACACTCATAGAAGATATGTAGAATAAGAGCGGCTGGAAGATTGTGGTGTGGGCATGCTCGTTGAAACCCTTTGTATCGCTCCCAAGCTTCGAATAAGGACTCGCCCGGTTGTTGTCGAAAGTTCATGATCTCCATTCGTAGGCGAGCCGTCTCTATCGGCGGGAAAAACCTCCTCAAGAAGGCCTAACTTAGTGCGTCCAAGTCTGAAAAGTGTTCGGGTTACAATTATCAAGCCACCCTCGAGCCTTCCTGGCAAGAGAAAACGGGAAGAACTTAAGGTGGATGTATTCTTCAGGAACTCCTTGCATTCTGATCATACCGCACCTCTCCAAGAAGTTGGAAATATGGTTGATGGGGTTTTCCGAGTCAAGCCCATGGAACTTAGATTGCTCAATGAGATGTAGGAAATTCGGCTTGACCTCGAAGACAGTCCCCTCCGGGAGGTCGGGCAAGATAATGGGGGAACCTCCCGTACCCGTCAAAGGCGATGCGAATGAAAGGAGGGTACGGGGTTCAGGTTGTGCCATAGCCTCTCGCTATTGTCGTTTGAGAAGACGCCTACGGGCGTTTGCGGCGTTGTTGTGTCGTGCAGTCGCTTCGATTTCAGGATCAAAAGGTACAAGAGGTATTTGGTCTCTCCTGCGCATGCACTAAACAAGAAAACGACGTAAAAAGCTCTAAGGACTCTAGACACGACTCAGCAAGGTAAGAACCTCCTTAACTAAACGTACGTAGAGTAAGTTAAGACTAGAAGGGGCGCTTGCTCCCCGACAATGGCGCCATTTTGTTCACTCGCAATACAGTGCGGGTTATATATCATATCCACAGGGAGCAAGGTTCTTTTTGTCAGACAAAGACAGTGCGGTTTCACTATTAAAGCTTAGTTTAAGGTAAAAAGCCGATTATAAGAGGATTGAGGGAACAAAGACAGATTATCAGACAAAAACAGAGAAAAAAGGGGGCTCAAGGGTCGGTCTTCGCCTCCTAATGGTCACCCTAACACAAAGAGGTTCCAATAATGACACTAAGCCAAGATAGAAGTTAGGTTATTGCAAGAATAAAGCCACTACGGGGCCTCTCCCGAGGTACACCCAAATTCAACCCTCAAGGTTTGTCCACTAATCCCTTGAGGACGCACCTAAAGAGCTTGATATGCAAATCACCCTACCCGAACTCCTCCACTAAATGAATGAGGATTCGTTCGAATATCCATCCAGTCACCCTAGAGATCGTGTTGAGTAAGCTTAGCGGGTATCAACTACGTACTAAGCCCCACAATCAAGAGAGTTTTTGGATGAAAACCTCATAAAACAGGGCCTAGTGCCTTAACTAAACCAAACCTTAGAAAAGGGATCCCATTAGGGGCTAAACCTCTCCCTAAACCCTAAGGAAACTAGCCACTAATCATGATAACAAACATTAAAACTAATAAACCTAATCCAAGAAACCTAAACATGATATCTAGAAAAGAAACACAACAAGATTAATCATAAGAACTAATTAAAAGAAGTAATAAAAGAAGTAAATGAAACTTACCCAAATAAGAAGTAGGATGATAATAATAAAAAGAAGAAGAACTCCAAAGCTTGAATAATAATATTCAAAATAAATACTCCTTAATTGCAAAAATCCAACCCAAATACAAAGTAGAGGCAAAGTTTGAGAGTAATAATGAGAGAATCTATCTAGGAAGTAGTGCTAAGCAACTCAAAAAGGAAAGATGAACAGTAAAATGAAAGCTTCCATGTTTAGTTTTGGACCGAGCTTAAATACATTGGGAGAAAAATAAGCAAAATACAATTGTTTTGGCCCTTGAATTTCTGTCAGTCAGGGTCGTCACGAGCGTTACCACCAGAAGTCACGCCCGTGACAAGGCGATTCCAAATTCTCGAACAGAAATTCTTCGCTGAGGTACCGGGCGCTACCTCAAAACGTCACACCCGTTACCACCTGGGAAACGACTCTTCAATAAATCTCCTCAGCTGGGTCACGGGCGCTACCAATAGCCGTCACGCCCGTGACCTCTTGGAAGTCGGCACTTGGGGAAAAATAGCTCAGCAGTGTCACAGGCGCTACCCTTGGGGGTAACGACCGTGATCGCTCTCGGCAATTTTGCAATTAATTCTCACAAATAGGTCATGAGCGCTACAAATGGGGTCATGCACGTGACCTCCTGGGTTTGCCTTTCTGCTTATTTTCAATCTCTGGTCACGGGCATTACCCTCAAGGGTAATGTCCGTGACCTACTGGATTTGCCTTGACTTCTCCTTTAACCTTGAGGATAAGGGTCGCTCCTAGGATCCTGGGGCTGCTTCCTTGAATTCCCGAGGCGAGGTTCTTGGCATCAAACGACTCAATGTCTCCCAATGCTTCGGGTCCAAACTAACCTGCTTAAAAATTAAAAGAAAGAACGGATAAGGGACATTTATTAGGGAAGGTAACGAGCTAAAATTCTAAGTAAATGGAGTAACATTTAGGCTAAAAAACGAGCCTAAACACCACTACAGCATTGGGCAGGCACCGTAGAACTCACTACATGCCATGTAGCGCTCGCCACAAGTTGGGCTTCGCTGAAGAAATGGGATACGTGGGAAGCCGCTGCCAACGCCTTGGAGTTCCACATGTCACTCCGAGACTAGACGCTGCCAAAACCGAGAAAAATGTTGCCAGCATCCCATCCGTCGCGCCCACGACCCCCCTCTTTCGGACGCGAACCGTTGCGTACCTTGTTCCGTCGCGCCCGCGACAACAGGTGTGCTACTCGCGACGCTCCCTGCTCGGATGTCGTTGCTGCTGCATTGAAGCTCCGTCGCGCCCCCGACGCCCCAGATCCTGCGCGTGATTTCTCGGCTCAAAACGTCGTGTTTTGATTCCTCCCCCCCCCCATTTGTATAAATACCCCCTTCCCAGCGTGTTTTGGACAGTTGTCCATATTTGAATGTTATGCTTAAGCATTGTTAGAGTTTTCCCCTTGCTTCTCTCAAATCTTGTTAACTTTATCCAAGTAATTTGGTGGTATTTCAAGTCATTCCTTTAATGACTATTGGTGGATTGTTCTAGACAATCATGGTGGGGTGTTAGGCCTAGAGTTGTGGACTCTCCTTGCTTAAGGTCATATCCAACTTTTGGGTGTTCAAGGCTTTGCTCTTGTTGATTATCGAATCCATTCAACTACTCAAGTTAATCTTCTTCCCTCCACGGCGTCCACGCATATGGTAACGCTCCATTTTTGTGGTTTGTTGTTCTACCTGCTTGCTTGCTTGTTTGTGTTCACACACGAATTTACTATTTCACTCTTGGATAATAATTAATCAACAGATTGTCTTTAATTTGTGCTTACACACAAATTTACTATTTTGCCCTCAACTACAATAACTAGGCAATGTAACTGTATATCTAGTTAGGATAAACACGAGTAAAGTGTATTTCGATTTCGGGTAAATTTTACTCTAAAAACATGACTCGGGTGTATTTCAAATTCAAGTAAATACGGGTCAGATGTTCTTTTCTTTGATAGTAAAGTTTTCTTTTTAGGGTAAATATGGGTTTAGGGGGGTGTTTGGCTACCAACTTTTTGGGTAGCTTTTAGTTTGATAAAAAAGCTACTTGAGGTGTTTGGTAAGTAGCTTTTTATATTAGCATTTTGGACTCAAAAAGCTACTTGATGAAGCTTTTTGATGTAGCTTTTCACAAAAAACTACTTTACCAAACACTTTTCCTGCAATCAACTAACCCAAACAGCTAAAGTCAAACAGCTAATCCAAAAAGCTATCAACTAGAGCTGGCTAATAGGTCAGGTCGAGTCGGGTTCGTGTTCGTGTCAAACTTAAACGGGTTCAAAATCTTCTGACCTGAACCTAACCCATTTATTAAACGGGTTGGAAATTGAAACCATTTACCGTTTAAATTTTAAACAGGTCAACCTTATTTTGACCTGTTTACCCATTTAGGTAAACGTGTTAGAATAAAGTTACCATTTTACCCATTTACCCATTAACTCACTTATACAAAATAATTCATTGTGGGATCGAAATAATGACATATCATACCCAACAATTTCCGTGGTAATATAATTCGAATTATATATAAGGAGATGTCTTTTAATTCATAGTCATAGATAAATATAAGTTAAAATTACAAGTTTTACGTATATTTCAAAGAGTATTAACTGTAACTTTGACCTAAGTTTACTGATAAACAGTATAAATGGGTAATAATTATGGAGCAAATGACTTGATCCATGTGACATGCCTAATTAAACGGGTTAAGTAGGTATTTTTTGGTGTCGAAAATCCTGACCTGAACCTAACCCATTTAATTAAACAAGTTTACCGTGTCAATCCATTTAATTAAACGGGTTGAAAGTTTCTACCTAAACCCGTTTAGTATCGTGTTAGGTTCAGGTCGGTAATCGTGTCGGGTCAGCTTTTCCCAGCTCTACTATCAACTAACAGCTACAAGCTAACAGCTAATAGCTAATAGCTAACAGCTACCAACTACCAGTTAGGGGTGGAAGAAAAATCCGGAACCGGCACACCGAACCAGAAACCGGATAAAAAAAACCGGGAACGGGCAACACCGAACCGGTTTAAAAATCCGGTGCACCGCACCGGAAAAACCGGATACTAAACGGGGCGGTTCCGGTTTGGGATATTTACACCGACGGGGAACCGGCACCGCACCGTTAATATAATTAAATACATGTATATATAAATTTTGGTTAAAAAAAATTCTACCCAAAAATTAATACAAAAATAATATAAATTAACTAGTTAAAAAAAAAGAACATTAGGTGTTAGTGTGTTATTGGGTTGGGCTTATGGGCTAGTAAATTTGGTTCTCACTTTTTTTTTTATTAAATAAAGATTTTTTTTATTAAATAGAGATTTTTTTATGTTTGATAGAAATTTATGCAGTTCCGGTTCACCGGTGAAACCGCACCGTTAAAGCCGGTGCACCGGTTTTTAAAAACCGGGTGATTCGGTTCCGGTTCCGGTTTATGATTTTCGCGCACCGTTTCATCCGGTGCACCGCTTCGGCGCACCGAAACCGCACCGCACCGCACCGTTTCCACCCCTACTACCAGTTGGTTGCCAAACAAGGCCTTAGTGTATTTTGGTTTTAGGTAAATTTTACTCTAAAAACATTACTCGGGTGTATTTCGGGTTTAGGTGAATACAATCGAGTGTATTTCAAATTCAGGTAAATACGGAATAAGTGATTCATTGTCACTTGCAAAAGAATAGTCAGTCTTCCAATTAAACAGACGTTTGGAAATTGTAGAACAATTGTTTCATTGTTTCAAGTCATTGTAAATTTACTATTCGTCGCCCCCCCCCCCCCCCCATTTTACTAATGTCGTCCACTTTTTCATAATAATTTTCAATATCGCCCTTAACCCTCACAATTTCACTCTCTAACTTCTCTCTAATTTCTATCTCTAATAATAATAATAATAATAATAATAATAATAATAATGATAGTATTTACAATAATAATAATACTTACAAATTTTATTTTAAAAAAATTAATCGAAAAAAACCCAGAAAACACGGTTGCTGCACGAATATTATTATTGTTGTTATTACTTTCATTATTATCATTATTATTATTATTATTAATTTCAGGTTGAATTTCAAAACCGTTAATTTATTAATAATAACATTGCAATTTATTATTAATAATGATAATAACAATAATGATAGTATTAACAATAATAATAATAATAATAATAATAATAATAATATTTACAAAAAATTATTTTTAAAAAAACCCAGAAGACACGGCTGTCGTATGAAAAATGCGGCGGCACCGCGGTGGCTGTCGCACGTCGATCGCGGCACCAACCGCGACTTTGTCGAGACCGACGTGCGGCAGCCCCCGCGGTGTCGCCGCATTTTTCGTGCGGCAACCATATTTTCTGGGTTTTTTTCGATTAATTTTTTAAATAAAATTTTGTCAATATTATTATTATTGTTGTTAATACATTATTATTATTATTATTATTATTAGAGAGAGAAACTAGAGAGAAGTTAAAAAG